>NHNY01000008.1:0-330181 GCA_002786065.1 Microcyclospora pomicola | reverse complement strand
GGGAGGAGACTTGGCGCGCCCGACGGCCGCTTCCATGTTGAGCTCGCCGGTGCCCTGGGCCTGTGGGCCGGTATCTTCCATGCCGACTTCTTCGGGGCCGCGGGCGTGCGGACGTTCGTCGGCAGCATCGGCGCTGATGGAGGTGGTGGGGTTCGTCGCTGACTCGCGCCCGATGGTGGCGGCGCCATGTGTCGCGATCGTCCGTCGGTGGGCGGGTTGAGAGGCGGGCACAACACCAGCTTCTTGCTCTTGGCGGAGGAGCTCGCCTTGCGTAACGCCTCCTTGCAGGCGCAGCTGCGCTTCGGTCGACTCGACGGATGTCGCTGTGCTGGCATCGCTCTGCTCGGATAACGTCGGGCTGTCTGGATTTGATCCCGGGTCTGCATGCGAAGGCACACCGTTGACGACCACCGTCACTGTCTCGACACTGCCGGCGCCGTTGGGACCTTCGATGGTCTCAGTGCTTCGGCTGTGCAGCTCGCCGTCGTGTTGGCTCGCCGATGCTCCGTCGCCGGCAAACGCGGTACCGTTGTTTCTTAGCCAAGGTATTGGTGTCAACAACGCGCCTCCAAGACTCTCGTCACTACCGAGACCCTCCCTGTCACTGGCCCCGTTCGCGAGACTACTGTCGCCGTTGGTCAAGAAGCCGCTCCCGTTCGTGGTAGGGTTGAGAGTTGGAAGAGGAAAGTCCGACACCGGCGAGCTGACCGACACAATCCGATCCAGGGCGCGCAAATAGGCTGGCAAGAATCGGTAGTGCTTTCTGGGTTGGAGCACCATCTCGGCCAGCCGTTGAATGGTGTAAGGTGGACTTTGCGCGAAGTCTCGCTCAAGAACGTGCGTGGTTGTTTGATACAGACTCAACAGATCTGGCGGGATAGTGCCCGGCTCGCCTTCTGTCAGCGCTTCTGCGGGTTGAGCAGGGCGTTGTGATGTATCGTTGAAGCCAGGCACGGGAGGTCTCGATGGGGTTCTGGGGGACATCGCATTCGATCGTGGTGCCTCATTCTCCTTCGAGCTACTTTGGCTGTTCGGCGGTGGCTGGCCTTCATCATCGTTCTCGTCGTCGTAGTTTTCTTGCATCTCATCATCGGCGGGTATGTTCCTCGTGCCATGCTCTTGATCTTGTCGGTGTGACGCCGGCGGGGTGGAAGCTATAATGTCCGAATCCTCATTCGGAGGAAGTATAGGGATCGCGGGGACTGGAAAGGCATTGTGTACAATCTATCACTCGTGTCAGCAGTCGCATGCAACCCGTGGGCAGCTTGAGCGTACATCTTGTAGCTTCTGTAGCATGCTCTCGAGCACGCGAGGCCAATCATTGCTGTGCTGTGGTCAGCACACTGTCTCTTCGCGTCGAACGAGGTTGCATACATATCGATCGACCCATCACGAGCAGCCTCCTCGAGTATCTCGTCGCTGGAACGCATGATTCGGGTGTGAGATGAGCCGGCGCAAATTATTGTAAGCTTTCATGTGGCTTCGACGAAGTGACGCGCGATCTGAAACGGTACGGGCATGTGAAATCCAAGCATGGCACGTGACGAGCAGCGTCTCACAAACATGGCCAATATACGAGATCAATGCTTTGATCAGTCGAGCTTAAGCACTGTCGTAAGGTGCAGTAATCGTACATGCCTTCCATTCATGAGCCGTAGCTAGGTATCTCTAAAGCACAAGCACCAAAACGCCCTTCTGTATAGCTGCGCATTGGGCTCCTCATACGGGAGCACAATCAGCACCATCAGCTCAAATGCTAATGAACCATTCTAATCAATCGTCATGCGCGTGGGCACTACCCCAAGTTGATGTGACGGACCCATGTAGGCGAGGTCGTTGCTGTGCTGGCCAAACTTGGCCTCATCTGCATCGGTGATCTTCCGTGTCTGGACATGTGGTCGCAAACCCTTGTTGAAATTGCGCATAGTCATGAACGCTACGACAATCGTGACGACCAGCAGAATAAGCGTGAGCACAGCAAATGTGGTGAGCGATGGCCGGGCAGGAGCGTAATCGTCCTGGCGAGTGCTGTGGTACATGCGGACGAGCTTGAAGAAGAAATATGCCATGGCTGCAAAGTACACGACAATGATGCCTGCTTGTCCCACATAAGACTCTCGCCGTGTGAAGTAGGCTGCGAGGATCAGAAGGATGATGGTGATTGGGATAGCCGCCCAGGTAAGACCTTGTTCATATGCGGCAGTGTTGGTGACGACGACCAGGAACTGCACAGTGAAGCCCAGAAAAAAGAAAAAGTCGAACTTAAGCAGCGCGATGTAAATCTTGCCAAAATGTCAGCATTGTGGCTCCAAAGAAAATTTTAGGCTATCGCTAGAAAGTCTTACCTGATATGTCAGATAGCGCCGCTTCAACCTCAAATCGGCGGAAATGTGCTTGTAGATGGACCATGCGAACTCGTCATACAGCTTCCAAGCCACGAGCGAGAGCAATATGGTGCCTAAAGCCAGGATGCAAGGCCCAGCAATCAGAAACGGTTGGAGATCCGACCAAGAACCGAGGTCGATGTATGGATGCGAATCTGGTGCTGGAGTATTCATGCGAGTGAGCTCATACACAGCCGATTGCACCTGTCCCTTCTCTACAGCTGCGTATATGAGCAGCCCGAGATTGTAAAGGCAGATTCCGATGATCTGAATCGTGTTTTGCAGACGCAGAGCATCCCACACCAAGACCAGCTCGTACAGGAACCCGAAGATGTATAGTGCAAGGTATGTGGGTATACTTCGAGTCGCACTCGGTGCGTCCGCCGCTGGTACATCATCCGGCACATGCAGATTGGACTGGAATTGTCCAAAGACATATGCTTCCAGCGCCAGGCTGATGACGCATTGGCCCAGCGCGACAAGAAAGAACGTCCATGTCCATCGAGATTGTGGTCGATACATCCTTCTCGAATTGGGGTTGTTCGCAGTCCCAGTACTCAAGCCCTCCCTGTCATGATAACCTCCAGGAGCGTATGTCGCTGGCGCAAGAGTTGGCCTGACCGTGCTACTGAAAGAGTTGCCAGCGAGTGGTTCGTACGCAGTATCCCCGCTCAGCAGCGACGTGCGCGTCTTGTGACCTTTGCTCGTAATCTTGCCGGTATTGTGGCCGCCGGGCAAGCAGCCGTGATCGGATTGGAGAGGTGTTCGGTCTTGGCTCAAAGACCAGACAGACAGATGCACTGACCAACGTCGCACACCGAAGAGCTGGCGTGAAACACCAATGCGGTCACAACAGTCGATGCAGGAACTGTCGTCACGTATAGAAGGATTGAGGTGCCCCGAGTCTTGAGGGGTTTGCACTCTTGTTGCCGCGTCTGAGTTCTGTCGCAGAGGCAAGCTGACTATCACGCGATAGAGGCGGCGCCGGGAAAGGTAGAGGAATGGGTGCAGGTGGTTTCGTGGAGGACGGATTCGGCCGTTGTTGTGGGTGAGAGTCGGTGCGAAGATGATAAAGCAATCGAATGGAGAGTATCGTGTTTGCGAATGACTTGCAGAGCGACTATAACACAGAAACGAGAGAAGTAGTGCGTTCTCCTTGCTGCGGTCATGTTCGCTGCGGTCCCGGTCCCATCTCTGTGGCTGAGCCCGCGCGGTCCTCCCCGTCCCTCTCCCTTTCAGCTTCGCAGCTTTTTGCGTCTCGTATCTTCAATGGTGATCCTACCATTCCATACTAGTTGTGTGCTCGACGTAAGTGCATACCCTCACACTCCACCCTTCTCATCATGAACAACTCCCCTGCTACAAGATGAATTGTTATAACAAAAGAACCGTTGCGAATGACTGCCTCTTCGGAGGCAAGATGATCGCAAAACAACCCAAGCCTGATTGCACCCTGCATGCTTCTCTGCTCAGCCACAACATCAATCTGGTGCTCATAGCTTACGTATCTCTCAGTAGCAATCGATCATGTCACATCATGTAGTACGCCGTCTACGGCCTCAGCTGTTTACCGCATTGCGCCCCTCACGATGCCGCCGTACCCTCTCGCAAGCACCACCTCCCCAAGCTCCAAAGGTAGAAAGATATGTGACGCATGACTATCATAAGCGTGTGGTCGAGCTCCAGACGCAGCGTGCCCTCTCAGACTATTATCCTCGTCTATCGCCTGCCTATCATGAACGCGCTGTGTCCATTCGCAAGGTGCTGGATGAGTGTAGAACATTAGAGCCTGGGCAGACCAACACAAGCCTGCAGCCAAGCATTGCCGGTACGACTCCAGTTGTTGGTGCGGTTGACGCGCAGAGCGCTGAACTATACAGGTAGGATATACTCCGTCAGAACCGCAGGTTCAAAGTTGTTTTTCATTGATCTGCAAGAATCTCCTGGAAGCGAGAGCGATGTCATACAAGTCGTTGGCGACCTTAGTAAGCTACCCGATACATCTCGAGAGGCCTTCAAGCAATTTGTGAAGTTGGCTCGGAAGGGAGATCATTGCGTCGTGACTGGTCATGGGCATAGAACAGCTCGTGGAGAGCCATCTATTCTAGCTAGTGCTTTGCCTGAGATTGTAGCGCCTTCGTTACATCAGATCCCCAGCAAGCTTGATGACGCTGAAACCAAAGCTCGTTTACCGCACGCGAACATGCTGGTCAATCCGCAAGCAATACGGACCATGCGCATAGCGTACCTGATCGACGATGAGATGCGAAAATATTTCTTCGATCAAGGTTTCACGGGTGTTCGAACGCCTTTGCTCACTGCCGGGGCTGGTGGCGCGACTGCGCGACCTTTCGAGACCGTTGCGAACGAGCTCCAGGAAGAGAAGCTCAATCTGCGCATTGCACCAGAGCTGTTCTTGAAGCGATTGGTGGTTGGTGGCATGAACCAAGTGTACGAGATTGGACCAGCATTTCGCAATGAGGGTGTTGACGCCACGCATAATCCCGAATTCACCATTTGCGAATTCTACGAGGCTTTCGCCACACTGGACCGTTTGATAGACCGCACACAGCATATCCTCAAACTTGTCAGCGAAAGGATACAAAGGGACGTGCCAGACTCGGAAGGACTGGGCAATATTTTGGACATGAAAACGCGCCCTGCGCGGCTTGAGTTCATCCCTGCTATTGAAGAAGCAATAGGTCATCCCTTGCCCGATCTTTCTTCACTTGACAAAGCACAAGTCGGGCTGGTGGACATATTCAAGACCAAGAAAATCCCGCTCCCGTCAAGTCCAAGTCTTCCGCGCCTCCTGGATGCTCTCGCCGGCCACTACCTCGAGCCGCGTTGCGATGCCCCAACTTTCATCACCCACCACCCGGCCGCGCTGTCCCCTCTCTCCAAGCATTTCGTTTGTCCGAAAACAAGTCAAATAGTTGCCGCTCGTGCTGAGCTATTTATCCAAGGGCGGGAATATGCCAACATGTATGAGGAGGAGAATTCGCCGTTTGAACAGCGACGCAAATTCGAGGAACAGCTCAAGTACCGCCAAGTCGATGGGGAAGGTGATGGACGCTCGGAGGTAGACGAGAGCTATCTCGAGGCATTGGAATGGGGACTGCCGCCGACCGGAGGTTGGGGCTGTGGTGTTGATCGTCTGGTTATGTTGCTGGCCGGGCAAGAGAGGATGGCAGACGTACTGCCATTTGGTAGCCTGAGGAATGTTGTTGGATTATCACATAGATGGTGATCGGCGATCAGTTGAAAATGAGTATTGTATAAACATGTTGATCATGTACCATATGGGGGAAGACGCAATATGTAGCCTACTTCTGGATGGTTCTTTACTGCAGAATCCACCGAGCAACTATTGCAACCATGCATCTCCCCTGCGCTTCAATTTCTGAGATGTCTGAAGTCGTATACCCATTATCTCAAGCGGATTCATCCATTACGGACATTTTTCAGGCCGCCCAGGCGTTGGACGGGACTCTTGGCATGCCATGTGAAACCCATCATCAGCCATGCGGAGCTAGCGTCTCCGGCGCACACGGACTGGCGGATTTGACTACTGGACGCCGGCCCTGCGCGAAAGGAGTAGACGCACCCTAACTTTTACAAATCATCATTGTTGCTCCAGCCATCATCGACTGCCGCCGCTGGCATGTCAGATCTACTCGGTCATTTGAAACCAAACATCACGTCCGATGCGGTGCACATCGCCTAGTAACCAGGGACTATAAGCTTAATTAGCACAAGATCTGCTCTGGCGGCGACAATCACGCTGGTTTCATTACGTGCAGCCAGGCTCCGCAGCCACGGCCACTGCATATAATCAGTAATCATCGACCACCGCTTTCCTGTCAGCTTGTGAGGATCACGTCAGCTGGAAATTTGACGTGCTCTGCTTAGAGGCATATCTCAGTCGCAGAAGAGAGGAGTGTCGTTGAGCGGGTCGCTGGTCTCCACACCTTCGTGCTGCTGGTGGCGGTCACAGGCTTTCAGTGACGGCCATTATGCCCACCATGGCTGCTCCAGCCACAACGGCTGATGGCAGGCGGACAAAGAGGAAACGCGCCCAGGCCCAACACGATGATGGCGGTAACGATAGCGACGAATCGAAGAAAAGAGGTCGACCGCGGGTGGAGAAGCAGGATGAATCGGCTGCAGATGTATGTATCCCTCGTGGTATTGAACTTACATTTGCTGCATATTGCACACGACACTGGACGTGTATTCCCGGTTTCTGTTCGCTGATATTGGCTATTCTGGAGTCGTGAAGCTGACAATGTGGTAGCGTCGACGTACGCAAATTCGTCTGGCCCAGAGAGCCTATCGGCAACGCAAGGAGAGTACACTAGAAGGATTACGTCGGCGTCTCGCGGAAATCTCTGGAGCTGTACAAGCTGCAGGCACGGCTTTCCAGGATTGTCGAGGTCGTATGATTGCATCTGGACTGTCTGAATCGCAGCTTACTGATCTGCACACGATCTCATGCCATCTAGAGCAGCTCAGCAAACTGGCTCAGAACGGAGATGGTGTCGAGTCCATCCCGGCGGCATTGCCTACGCCCCCAAGTAGTTCAAAAAGTCAAGATGGCGCTGATGATGTGCAAAGCATGGAGGCGGATGTTCCCAGATGGACTCATCAAGCACACCCAGCACATACACCACTCAAAGCAGAGCATTCCACTTCTGATGAAGCATATTCTGCATTCTCATCGAACACGACACATGACGCGCTGAAGATGGACGTTCCGCAATACAATCATGACTCGAATCGAAATGCAGTTGA
This sequence comes from Microcyclospora pomicola, assembly GCA_002786065.1. Classification (NCBI taxonomy): domain Eukaryota; kingdom Fungi; phylum Ascomycota; class Dothideomycetes; order Capnodiales; genus Microcyclospora; species Microcyclospora pomicola. The sequence continues at coordinate 323,003 of NHNY01000008.1, read as the reverse complement.
GTACACGGAAACTATGTCCTTCGGCAGACCTCGACCCATGACGCCAAACTCAATCACCGTCCCGGCCTCTCTGCCGCCGCCAAAGTCTTATAGTTTCCTCGAAACAAATTTCGCACGCAGACTACATCGAATGGGCCTGGAGGCAGGGTTTGACCTTCTCGTCAACCATGCACGACGACCAAAGTGCTATGAGCGAATCTTCCAGCTATCTCTGCTGGGTCGTTCCCACGAAAAGTTGACTGCTTCGTTTCGATCTGTGCTCGACAGAGGTCCACAAGACAGTCTTAACTTTTGGGAGGCTCCGCTCATACACGTTGGTGGCGCGGGAACGCACTATGCACGTCGGGACCAGTTTGGTGAATTTCAACCCAAGAAACCGGCCTACCACATCGGAATAGTTGGGCCTCAAACACTTTGCACATTGGAAAGCGCAGCCCGAGATAGCCTAAGCACAGACATGACTGTCGAGATAGCTGGATTTGAGGGCGAATGGCTGGATCCATATGATGTTGACGGCTATCTGGAAAGCAAAGGTATTCACATTGAGCCATGGGCATCTATCATCATGGTGCAAGCTACCGAGTGGCCTGTTCATTCCGAACACGCACCACCTGCAGGACCTCCACCCAAGTTCTCTACGTTTAACCGATCCTCCGCTTTCGATTCTGTTCAGTTGCAGAGGCTGGCCATCCTGAAAGCTGATGTCGGCAGATGGGATGATCTGGCCCCAACCGATTTTAGTGGTGTGCAAAACTCGCATGCTGTCACGCCGTCATGGTTACATTATCCAAACATGGACTTTGGCGGTCCAACTGCTCAATCAGCCGTGGATAGTCATGCTCAGATAGACTACAACGCTGCGATGCCAGACGTCATGCGGGTCATACCCAACACTACTGACATGGGTGGCAGCGGGTCGATGCTGCAACTGTCAACAGGCCATGCAAACCAGCTTCCAATTTACGGCCCTCGCCGCAGAGTCGTATATGTTGACGTGATGAAATTCATGAGATGTGAGCGTCGTCTCCTTTGCGATCATTCTCACAGTGCTAACACATTCACAGGTCTCATTGTCGGCACCGTCTGTCTTGGACGATCACCGGGATATCGACGTCGTGACGTCGACCGCGCCCTCGTTATGGCGTCCTTTGACATTGAGCCTTGAAGAGACAATGAACCTACAATCTGATGAGAATTCGAGCATCCAGTCATTTTTCGCTGCCTGACATTTGACTCGATAGGGGACTGCTGTCATGGGTCCAGACAGTATGCTCTTTTTGCTGTATCGCTCCAGACCTGGCTCTGAGCAGCATCATCCAGTCCCAACAAGGGGTCTTGCAAAACCAGCTCCACGACGGCTTTCCACGAAACACATGATTTCTCTTTGCTAGGGCCTTCGAAAGTACACACCGGCCAGTCGCTCCCAAACATGACACGGCTTGGTCCGAATATGTTGAAGACATGGCGTACCCACGGCATGATGTGTTTAGCGATCAGCGCTGGCGTTCCCATATGTGAAGGCGAAAGCTCGGAGAAAGCACCCGACAACTTCATATATGTTCCTGGACAGGTGGCCATGGAGGTCACGGCAGCCTGCCAGCTTGCGAACTCCTGTCCCGAAGAGCTCGAGAAGTCCGGTTTGCAAAGATGGTTGACCACAAATCTGGCTCGCGTGCTTTCGGCCGCTCCACTGGCTTGCGCTGTCTGCATTGCCTGTGCGATAGCTTCCAGCTGCCACGTTCCACCTGACCGTTGGTCTACACCGACCTCAAACACGAAGCCACGCTCTCCCAGCAAGCGCAGATTCGTGACGAATTGCTCGCTGTGTACCAAGTTTTCGAACTTCGTTCGCTCGTGGATGGCCTGCAGCAAAAAACGGAAGCCTTTAACGCGTCTCCACGTCTGAGTACCTGCATACTGCTCGGCTACTGCCAGATAACGCGTCAACACTGCTGTCGGCTGATCCATCGGTGCCCACGGTATGAGCGCCATCGATGTCGGTCTAGCCTGCTCCTCCTCCTCCTCCTTCTCCACCAATTCTCGCAGAAAGGCGATCTCTGCTAGAGGGCCTGCAGCCCATTTCTCGACATCCTCCGCCTCGATACTCGTGGCGGGTGCGGTATATCGCCGATCCGTCTCGACATACACAATCCCAGCAACGGAACTATCTTGGCCGGTGCCACGTATGTAGTCCTTGATGAGCTGTGGCCTCCATCTGCTCTGATCACCACTCATCCATGCATGACCGGCCTCGTTGGCAGCCGACTCCGGCCACAGGTGAACGTGGCTGTCGATGATAGTGGTCGGATGATGCGGCATGATTGCTTCACACGACAGACTGAAGTCAGATCTGCTTGCAGGCAGAGGTGAAATTTCGCCGCGCAGATTGGCCGAGTATCTCCTGGGCTGCAGAATAGTATGCAAGAATGGACTTGATAACTATTCACTCCGTACCACTCGGAGTAGTGAAGATGGGCAGTATATTCGCTCCGTGCGGCTCTCCCCTCCACTATCTCCGATGTGAACAAAAACGATTCGTCTGTGTCTGCCTACCCACAGTACCTATGCAAGCAATGTCAGCATCCAGCAAGCGATTGCAATCCTTCTCTACATTTACCTCCCACACTGTCTCTTACACTCTCAAAATACTCTCTCGGTGATCTACGACTTACTCCCTCCCTTCCTCCAGAACGAAAAAGCAATGTAAATAGGTAGGTAAGTAGGCATGTAGATCTTACCTCGACGTCCCCACGCAGAACCCAAAGCCGTGCACCAACCCACTCCACTCAACGTACATGTACTCTCGCGCGGATCTATCAATCCTACCAGCCAGAACGTCACGTCAAGACTCAATCCGCCGACCCGTCAGACACTTCGAAAGATGAATTGGTAAGGTATATCGTAGAGTGAGATACCTCATTGACTGGATTACCTTGACTAGGTTACTTACCTTGCCTTGCCGGTGACGGAGTCCATACCTACCGTGGGTACAGTCTGCTTCAATAGCCGCCTAATACCGCCCGCCGGTCCCCTCCCCACCATCCACCATCCAGCACTCGGCGATAGATATCCCGAAGATCAACTCGATGCGTGCCCCGCTCCAGCTCTAGGCTTCTTGGACTGCTGCTGCTGCTGCTGCTGCGGCTCAAGAGCTCCACTACCTAGAGTACCTTAACTAGTTGAGCTCTACACGGTGGTAGACAATTCAATCCCCGTCGTGCGCCCCTCTATCACTCTAGGAACCAAGTAGCTCGTCCGCTTTATCCGGTTCCCGGCCAGATGTAGGTGGACAGGTGGGAGCTCAGGGTCGGAAGAGCAAGGGACGAGCAACGAGGGAAATGGAGGGCAAGGTATGTCATGTCATGTCATGGCGTGTCATCATTGCCGACCTTACCTACAGATGGGAGATGATCCATAATAATCATAGCTGCTGCGGGGGGATATGGGGCTCTTCGGTGCTAGATGATTTCACACTGTACTTTACCTTACTTTACCTACACTTCATAAGAGTATTTGGTGTCGTTGTGAATTCTGCGGTTATACCTTACAATCCATCCTCGTCGTTTTGCTAGATCGTTTGCAAGACTGCATCTTGAAGTTGCTAGAATCTTGTCACCGCATTTACCTGCCTACCTGGTAGAGTTCGATTAGAGGTCACGGATGCAAGAGCCTATATACCAGCATAAAGCGAAACACGCATATCACGAAAGAGACCATGGCGACCAACGACCGCAGCAGCAGCAACAATGCCACCCCTCCCCCGGCCGGCATCTACGTGCCCGTGCCCACCTTCTTCGCCCGCGAAGGCAGCGCCGCCTATGACCCTGTGACCCCGCCGCTCGACCTCGAGACGCAGACGGCGCACTCGCTCTTCCTGGCGCGCGGCGGGATCAAAGGGTTGGTGATCCTCGGCAGCACGGGGGAGGCGATTTTCATCCGACGGGAGGAGCGGACGGCGCTGATCGCGAGTCAGCGGAAAGCGCTGGATGCAGCGGGGTTTCACGACCGGAAGATCATCGCGGGGACGGCGACGCAGCAGGTCGAGGAGACGCTGGACTTGATCCGCGAGAGTAAGGAGGCCGGCGCCGAGTATGCGATGGTGCTGGGGCCGGCGTATTTTGCGTCCAGCACGAGTCAGGCGGGGATTCAGAAGTGGTTTGAAGTGGTAAGTGAGTGAAGGGAGAGACGTCAAGTCCGAGGGGGATGTTGGGGAGGGTTGGTATGGGAGTTCGTGTCAGGCTGACTTGGCGTGAACATTACAGATCGCGGATAGGTCTGTCTTGCCGGTGATGATGTGAGTACCGCATGAACTCGAGCTCGCATATCACACACGATGCGCTGACAGCAAGTCGGCAGTTACCACTACCCCGGTGTCACGAACAACCTCTACATCGCACCCTTGACATTTGAGAAGCTGGCGGCGCACCCCAACATCGTCGGCTGCAAACTGTCCCACGGCATCATCGACGACCAAACGTTGATCGCGGCGAACCCACGAATCGACCATGCGCACTTCTCCGTCTTCACCGGCCTCGGCCAGAACTTGCTACCAGTCCTGACCATCGGCGGCGTCGCGGCGATTGACGGACTGGCGGGCGTCTTCCCACGCGTCGTCGTGAGGTTGTTCAACGCATACAACGAGAGTGTCGCACGAGGGGTGACAAAAGCAGACCTCGAAGAGATGCGTACGTCAATTTTTCCCCAGCACATATCACATCAGGACGAATGCTCATGACACACAGGCAATCTCCAATTCCGCATCTGCGAAGGCGAGAAAATCATCGCGCGGTGGGGAGTGGTGGGCACCAAAGAAGCCATCGCGCGGCTTTGGGGGTTCGGAGACAAGACCGGTGGCCGACTGCCACTGGCTGGAGGGTTCGAGGACGGCGAGGAGGAATGGCGGAAGTGGGAGGAAGTTTTCACCGGCCTCCAACAACTCGAGCAGCAGTTGCAGGGTGAGGAGAAGACCAGCTAAAGCCATAGGTAGTCGAACCCGCAAGTGAATGGAGAAGAAGAGATCAAAAAAAAAGAGAGTTCTGAAGGTGCCTGTGGATTGTTGTCGATGGAGCTGTGCTTGGTCGCTGCATGCATGCATGTATTGCAGTTGCCCACCTACCTTCCCCTCTCCAGTCATGTGGTGGCGGCAGAAGGTGATCGACCTCTCCCACGCTGACCACACGCATGATCGACCAAGGGCTCGGCGATCGATGGCAGCACCCAATCACTTTGTGCTTCGACAGCACATCGCCGAGCCGCTGCCGTGGCGTGCGTACCTGCTTGAAACCCCTGCAAAGTACTGGTGTAGGTCTCCTTGTCGTGTTCGTGTCGTGGTGTGGCAATACACAGTACATGTACGCGTGGGGCGTGGACAGAACGCCAAGCCATCCTTCAGACATGCGACGTATGATGACTGGAGAACGACAAATGCACTACTGTCGATGAGCTGTTGCACTTCTCAACCTTTTCGCTTCTCTCTTCCGGCAGGGACCGAAAGCGAGCAGGTCAATGCTGTCTGCACAACGCGGGTAACCGTACAGATCTCAATCCTCTGCTTGGAGATCGAGAACATGCGAACCTGAGGGAGATCCACATGTACAGTCACCCAAAAACGGACAGACGACATACTGTAAGTCGAAAGAGGGGCGTGATGAGCATGTGGTAAATTCTAGATCGTGATACGCGAGCGATGGCGATATCTCAACCTCATTTCGATCAGGCGATGCAGTGATGGCTGCATCTGTGCTTTCATCTCAAAAGCCAGTCCGGGGTCGCCTACCAAGATTCAAGAGCGCTGGAAGCCACAGGTCTCACGTCTCCACAATGTCTTACTCCAGCGTTTCGGTGCAGCCGAGATGCGAGGGCTGGATGCTAAATCATGATGAGAGGACTCAAAGCAGCAAGTCGCGAAGATCAGAGTTCACAGACAGAGCACGCAAGCAGATCCAGGGAAGTTGCCGCAGTGGAGTTGGAGCAAATGTTGAAAAGCCTGATCGCGAGCTGCCTTTTGCCTCGTGATCTCGTCGCTTCCAGTCATTACCAGGCCGTCCATCCGCGTTGGAAGTACTGTATTGGCTCGATGGGGATCTCGAGCATTGACCCTGCACGTACGGCACGAATGTTTGGCAGGCCATTCAGCTTGTCTCTCCGCCTTGACGAGGACCGCGACGTCGATGAAAGCGCGCTCTGTCGTCCAGCTGAAGCACAGACGAACAAGAATAGCTCTGGTGTGATTGCGATTGTGGGGATAGCTGGACAGTAGTAGTGATTAGTGCGACATGCAAAGCAGACATTCAGCTTTTGCTCGCGTGTTAGTGTGCCGTTGTTTCCCCAGGGTAGTAATGTACTGAATACTCGCCGCAGCTACATCCTGTACATATCTGCAAGTCTCTGTCGAAGGAAGCAGGGAATTGTTCTCTCTGGGCCGGCCAACCCGTCTCTGACTGTTCGTTTTCGGGTCAATCCCCGACGCCACAAGCATGATAGACCACACGGAGCAAACACAGCGGACGCCGAACAGACGTGATCGGGCGGGCCGACAAACCACGACGAACTGTCGTTCTCTAGGTGAGCGGGAGGCGTCAAGACATGACGCTTGTTGCTTTCGACGCCAACCGGTCATCGAGGATTAGTAGCAGCTGAGCCCTAAGAGTCGAAGATCATGCACCGTGCTTATACAGAGGTACGTCCATCTCATGGCTACGTGCGGCTTGACGAGGAGAAGGCGACGAGCGGAAGGAATGGTGGCCGTGAACAATGGTACGTTTTGTCGTCGTCGAGAGCACTAGTGGTTCAACTGCAGTCGAAGTCCTTTTTCCTTGGTACGGATCCAGCTTGCGTATGTCTTCTCAGCAACAGGCCGATCATGCCTCTGTCGGGGGTTGTGTACACAGACGCCTCCACCGATGACAGATTCGTGTGGTTGTACTGTAGCATGGCGGGGGATCGCGACTATCGCTCGCGTGATGATGAAAGATTGGTTCAACGGTGCTAGTGGATTGGTGGGAATAGACTTCTCTGCCATAGATGAATCCGGACATCAACGTGATGGTGAGATGAACCTTTGGTGCGGTCGTGTATGCTTCTCCTGGGTGATGTTCTGCAGCAGACGACTTGGCTGATCGTCCATTCCCTGGCTTGGCGCATCATGTGCGGTACATGGATGCGGCATCGTTGAGATGCTTTGTGTGCAGGATTGCAGGGTTTTCACGACGTTTGCGCAACAGGATAACTGGAGCATGCTCCAAATCGGGTAATTGAGTTGTGGTGCATCCCGGCAAGGGCAGGCTTGAGAGGATTGAAGGCTTGCAGCTTCATGCCACCCAGTCGACCGACAGGATGCGAAATTCAATGAGCAAAACACTACAAGACGGTGCGAGAACGGGAGAAACGGTTGGATTACAGGTCGAACCCTGTTCGTGAAGCACGATATGTGGGTGTATACAGACCCTGCCTATCGACATGTGGGTGGAGGAAGAGTCGTAAGGGGTAGTAGGAACGCAGATGCAGTATCTTTAGAATGCTCATCCGAAGAAACAGCACACTGCACTTCCCAAGCCCTGCTGACTGTATTGGAAACAAGCGGCAGATCGTCGTCCCCTGTCCCGCCATCTTCTGCCCCTCCATCTCTAAGGTACGTTGCCCTCCGATCTACCCGGGCGTCAATTTCGATGCGACATCATCGTCGGATCTCGCAAACGCATGGTCAGTGTACGCGCTGACCTTCTCTAAAAAGCGATTCAATGTCGATCGTGTGGCAGTCTAAGGTAAGAAGGGCCAACGTTCGTCGAAAGGCACGATGCGTGGTGGTCGGAGCAACATATGCTTTCGCGTTTTCGTTGGTGCCGCCCGTACCCTTCTCCCGGGCCTGGCGGACTCCTGTCTTGCCCGAGGAGGACATGGGAGGCTTGCGAGGTCGGCGACTCTAGGGACATCGGGAGTGGACGAACAATAGAGCGACAGCGAGTACTCAGCAAGGAAGAGTATCATCTTCAAGATGTACAGTAAAGCAGCAGGAAAGCAGGGGTCACAAATGCTTGGAGGTGGACATGGCAGACAACTCAAAATGCGCCACCATTAATTCCGGCGAGCCCTCGTCAGCATTGCTTTCGCTCCTCGGCTGCAGCTAGACGAGCAGGATCAAGAGCAATTCTGCATCGAGGTGCGATGCAAGGTACAGGGTAGGTCCCATGTGAGCAGAGCAGGCCAGCCGTGCCACACACGACCACCACGATCAAATTTGATGGTGGGGATGAAACAGGGGAAGCGATTGGGGTGGATGTTCTCATCATCTGTTTCAAAAACGCCATGGCTCTTGCAATTCTCGCCGTCGCTACGCTACTGTAAACAGTTCCCATGGCAGAAATTAGTCTTACACGCCCAGTATCGCGAAAGCAAAAAGGAATCCGAAAAAGAATACACCGGAGTGTAAGAGGCAGCACTTGCACATTCTCCCAGCAGCTTCCCAAAGTCCCGGATCGAAACTCCATCCAAAGAGACATAGCCGCCCAGATATAGGACAAATTTTCGGCGAAGACATTCTCCTCTCCACAAACTTTTTCAAAGGCAAAATGCGCCACGTGGAAGCTGCTCGTGCTGGAAAATAAGTAATCGGTGCATCGGCGGTCCTAGGAAAGGCTCACATGAAGCTGGCAGAGCTTTTTCGTGGCAAGGGGGGATGAACCTCCTGCTTTTGTTTCTCTCATCTACTTCGATGAGCAGCTGTGCCGATGCGGCAATGTGATTGATCGTGATCGTGATCGTAGTCGTGGGTAAAGTAAGGGGTCGTTCATTCGTAATGGTCGATATTAGTAAGGAGAGCCGCCTCAGCATGTGGTGGATGACTTTCGTATGCCGGCAGTATGTCGCCTGGCAGAAGGGGTCCAGTGTGTAGATCGAAGGACTCGGATTTGCGACCAGCAACGTCCGGGGCACCATAGCGTGGAAGACGGATCATGCGGACTGTGTCGTCTGCATCGGCGCCATCTCTGCTTCCCCAGGTCGTCTATAAAAATGTCAGCTTACTGTTCTTGGCTCAATAAGGAGAGTTGTCTACTGACCGCGTTCAATGTGAAGAGGCCTTGAAACTTGATCAAGCCGTGATAGTAGCCGAACGCGATATATAGTGGGATATATATCACGTCACAAGGGTAGCGGACGAAGTGTCCCCAAAGCTTGACCGTTTTGCTGAACACAAACGTCCAGATAGCCAGGAAGATGAAGAGTGCTTTACGCGACTCGTAGTCCCAACCAATGGAAGCCTGATACCAAGAGAGGAAGATGAATGCATCGTATGGAAGTGCCCAAGCTGTGATGGTAGTCTGGAGAACGGCATACGTGCTCCAAGGCTGGGTCCTACATTTCCTGTTAGCCTGAAAACTTAGTGCGTCATGCTGAGGCTGACATACCACCAATAGTGTCGTTCCACAAACAGACTGGTGAGGTTGCTGCGCCAGTTGCTTCGCACCCACCGGAGGCATTGACTGAGATATTTTGGCCCATCCTCTAGAGTGGTTCGGACCTCGGCTTCCTTATGGTATTGCATGGCAATCTTGTAGCCATGAGAATACATCCATCTAGTGACGAAGTTGTCGTCGTCTGCGTTCAGCTGGCATGTCCGCCACTCCTCATGCGTGAAGCCATGGGTGAATGCTTCGTCTTGGAGAATAGCACTTCGATAGGCTACGGTGCGGCCTGAGAGACAAGGTAGACCTCCATCAATGTGCAAGCATGCCGAGCAGTCGAAGTTGCGTCGCTCCAAATAGGCGGCACCCAGAAAACTCCACATGTTCCTTTTCTCCGCACGCTTGAGTCGTTGCGAGGTGCCGACACCGCCCATGTTGGGGTCCTCAAACGGTGCCAGCATCCACTGCAGCACTTTGGGGGGCCATATCACGTCATCGTCGACGAAGACGGTGATTTGGGTGACCACTTCAGGTATGGCCACGCACATCTGTCGGCGCTTGTTGGCCAACTCGGTGCTCAAGACTCGGATCTTCTTGGCATTGACAGATTGGGCCAGACGCTTGAGATCCTCAACATTGGCGTTGACCGTGACCAGGATCAGCTCATACGGGTCGGCTTGTAAGCAGGTCCGCAAGGTCTGCTCCAGCTCTTCGCCGCCGGTAGCAATGGTGGGAAGGATGATGGTGACATCCTGAGACGAATATGATGGGGACTCGGGTATGGGAATAGGCCGAAAAGTCCAATGTGAGACGCAATTGATGATTAAACGCAAGTAACGAAACAACCTGTAGATATGGGTAAGCTCGCGTGCTCATGATGTCAATGGGAGGTTTTCTTTTTCCAGATTGGAGGGGAAGTGGGCATACCATGCAAAGACGGCGATGTATAGCCAGGAAAGCATACTGCAAAAAGCAAACGAGAGTTGGGAGAGGCGATGCCAAAGCCTACATTCGAGACCAGCGGACGTAGAGAACAGGAGGGAAATGAAGCGAAGCAACACATCGAGATATAACCGTCGAGTCCGGACAAGCCAGCAGCAGCAGACGATAGTAGTAGGACCAGCAACAGCTTTCCTCGGTAGACGCAGGAGCGCTTAGTAGTGGGCGGACCGGTGGACGATACTACGTCTTTGACGACGGTTGGAGATATGGATGATTCAGACGTGCGGGCAGGCGTTGAAGGGCGCTCCATGCCCTTATTCGACAGCGGGCAGCACTGGATGGGGCGCGTATGGCGGTGCCTGGCGTCGCATTGGAAGTTCCAGTCGCGGGCGTGCAGCATGGGCGCCCCTCCACCACGACAACAATCACGATAGCGCTGGTGGGGTATGCCGATTCGGTCGTAGGCATGCGCAGCTAGCGAGCGCTGCAGTCGACCACACTGAGGGTGCATGCGGGCCAGCTGCACCCTAAAGACATCTGATCCATCCTAAACGTATGTCTCAGGAATCAGATGCCCGATGTGCCCGTCGCCGTCGGTCGTATTACATACATGTACAGCCTTTGCTTGTCATCGATCATCACTCGCGTCGATTCGCGCGCAGGGTCCAGCGCCTCTCTTCGCTAGTGCCCGTTGCTCATCTGAGACCCAGGCTGGAGCGACATGTCATGGGTCGACGACCGGCGGCAACAGAAATCATGGCGGGCGATGGGAGACACCGTGCAACGCGATGGCACCATTCGTTCTGTGGTCCTTCAGACCTCGGACGCCCGATGCTGGCCGTCGTGGCCATCGTCTGGGCCAGCGAGAGCTCCGAGTGAAAAGTCTGCGCTGCTGCAGCACGAGTCTTCAAAGTCCTCGGGTGGAGTCTCATCCAGACAGAGCGAGGCGGGAATGCACGGTGGAGTGGTTCGCTCGTGCCAACGGCTAATGACGACTGACCTTAGCGTGCGCTTGGAGCGAAGAGGTGGCCAGAAATGGTGCGCAGACCAGAGAGCTGCAGTCGTGCCATCCACACTTGCCTCCGGTACGTACCACATGGCCGCGCCCGCAATACAGTGCGGTGCACATGCTCGACCTTGTCCGGTCGTATTGGATCCACGATCTAGGCTAAGCGCATCTTGTCGAGGGCATCGTCGGCGAGGCCACGAGTCAGCCAGTGTCATCCAGGCAGCGCCACGAACAGAATTGCGACATGCATACATCCTGACCCTGGACCTCTGGATGCCCGTCCAGTCGTGCGCATCAGCATCCACTCTCGGAGCCACTTTGCAGCGTGCACGCTTAAGCTTGCTCCACTGCGAAAAAGACGTGCATATGCACAAGCTGTGTAGCGACGTGAATTGTTGAGCCCGTCTTCTGCCGGCCACTGGCACTTCCGGTCACCATCGAGCGCATCGCTATCCTCAGAATCTCCTCTGAACCTCGTAACCTTGCTGCTCTGCTGCTGTTATCCGAGCCTATTGCCTGAGAGAATCTTGATGTCATCACGCGCCCTCGTTCGTTCTCGCCACAATGTCCCCGTTCGGTCACCGGGCGTGACCGGTGCATCACTGACAATCAGCTGAAAGGTTGTCTCGATCATCGAGCTTACAGGTTTCAGAACCTGGGGTTACCAGCCTAGGTCTTTCCTGATTTGCTTGATGCAGAGGCCAGACGGGTGGGAGTCTCATCCCCGTCCCACTGCACCTCATCATGTCGAACATGCGATGCGCTTTCGCTTAGATTGAGAGGCGCACTAACATCGACCTTGCAAGCTGCACCTACGCAGCGCACATCACATCCGATAGTTTCATCATGGCGGAGCGCCGAGGTCAAGTCGCGTGCACTGGCGGAGATTGATTGGAGATATGCTCTTGTGTTACAGCTTGTAACACTCACAGCGTCAGGGGAAGCCATTCCGCGGCTGCGGTGCACCGGATGACCTCGCACTCTAAGTGAACGTCGAACATCGTTTGTTGTTACTGCTGTCAAAGGTAGTGGTGGTGCAGATCTTCGACAAGCAGTGCTGCATCGAGCCCGCGGCTTTGGCACCATATAGATAAGTCTGGACCCTTTTGAGAAATCTACCACTCCTCGGATGGCTCATCGCCCACGGCTGCGTAGTACTGTATGGGCGTACAAAGCCCTACAGTACTGTCGTGTAGGCCTTTTACCCTGTACATGACCAAAGCCTTCTGGCTGGCAGGCAGACAGGCATAGCATGGTGTGTGGGGCGGTCTCAGGCATGACGATGCCATAAGTGGTTGTGACTACACCCACTGTGGGGCACTAATGTCTCTATACAGAAACCACAGTCCACGCAACGTTGCAGTGAGGGAAGTTGGCCCAGCTGTGACGTGGTTGTGGTTGTAGCTATCTCAGGGACAGCCACAACAGCTCTCAAGCGAACTGGGCTAATCGCCAAAAAGGCATGTTTGGAAGAATGAGCTGATGCATGGTGACGATGGACTCCGCCCGAGGAGATTTCTGGAGGCGATGTCGAGATTTTCGAGCTCAGATCTCGTAGCATCAGACGTGATCATCAATGATAGACTTTGCCTCACGAGCCACGATGCCGGTATATTGGACTCAACGCTTTGGTGATGCGTATTCCTAAAGTCCATTCAACTAGGATGTATGTCGGAGACAGGAACGTTTCGTTGCGGCTCTTTGATACTCATCGTTGCGCACACACTTGCTTGCCCACATTGCGATTCCTGTTGCAGCTATGACGACACACCCTGGCAACACTACGTTGGAATTGGATAAGATGTATGCAGGTTCTGCTGCAAGTCTGGACCTTGGTATTGTTTGGTGTAAGGGCACGACGATGCATGTTAGTCGAGCTCGCTTATGTATGGTACAGTAGCTGGTAACACTATGTTAGCCTCGATGATTTCGAAGACGACTGACCTGGCATGACGTTGGAGGACGAAATGCTGTTCATAGTGGTCGGAGCTGTGTTGCATTAATGTTGGAATACTACAACGGTTCAGGTGAGTCCAAGCAAGCACTGGCAGGTCAGTGAAGACAAGACCACAAGGCACATCCTCTTGATATGGGATCTCTCGAAGGAGGCCTGACGATACTCACGCAAGCATCGCCCATTGCTGGTTGGTCGGAAATGTTTGCATACTCTGAAGCTTGTGTGTAGGTATGGCGGCCATTCCAGGAAGTGACGTTGAAATATAAGGATCGACCAGCTGCTCGACGCACGTGTGCTGCAAGGCACCACTGAAGAGATCAGGCAATTCTGACCGGATCAAAGCACTCCATACATCCTACCACACCGCCAACGCAGGACTGGAACAAAGGAAAGTTCTAATACCGTGGACTGGTAAAATGCACAATATACATGCGGGTAACGGAACAGAGCTTTCGGAGCAGCTTGTTCTTCCCCAGCTCTTTATAGTTGACAGACCTAGCCGCTCCATTACGTTTCCTTTGTTATCTTACTTGTCCACTTAATGACAGCCTGAGCCTGTCCTTCTTGGCAATAGGACGTCTAGTGAGATGCGTGCGACGCGTCACTCCTGTACCCTACAATCTTCATCCTCCCAATCATAGTTCCGACAGAGAAGAAACCAAGAGTCTCCGCCGCGATCACACCAACAGTCGCGAGGGTGGCATGGTCCAAGTTCCTTAATCGGGTCAGGAACGATTCGGGGTTTTGAGCAACGGTCTGGGCTGTGGAGCTGGCGGTCGATTGGACGCTGGACATGAGCGAGGACGGGTTCTTCAGCGCATTTTGGAGAGGCGTGGCATATGATTGGATTTGTTGCACAGTTCTGGTTGTTGTCAGTTACAGCTAGTGTGGGCGAACGCCTTGATACTCCAATGGAGGAAACTCACGGTGGAGACATGCCACGTCCTTGGGCCACGATCTTGCCAAGCTCACCCACCACACGCGCGTAGTAGACAGTGGGAGGAATCAAGCCTGCGAGCACATTGTCAGTCCGGTGCCATCCCATCATCTCACAACAACGGAGACACACCTTGCACAAAGGTGATCACCTGTCCGGTTGTGCCGCCAATGCCTGACAATGCGCGACCTGCGGATGCGGCAGCGCTGCTGGCAGCATTTCCGGCGGAGCTCGAGACTCTCGACAAGCCTTGCTGTGCCTGACCGGCGGTCTCTGATGCTTTGCTGGCGACAGATGAGGCCGTGTCCTTTGCTTTGCCGGCTACTTCGGAGGTGGTGGATGCAGCGCGACGCTGGACCAGCACCCGCGATTGGCGCAATGCTAGTCTTGGGAGGAGTGCCGCAGACATGATGGCGTATCAATGGTGATTGTCGAGGTGATATACTCTTGCCTTCGTCCTAACAATGGCTGTTGTTGAGCTCCTTGATTTTCCGAGCGGCTACTGCCGAGACTAGCTGTCCTGCATGTGTCCTCGGGCGTGCGCCGCAATTCCGCCCATGTCGTCAACTCATGTATGTCCAGAAACTCTGGCTCAAATGTCCGTGTGGAAACAAATGCGACAATGGACGCTCTACGACTGTTGTCCCGGTCGACACGCCGACCTAATCGATCCTTTGGTGTCCCGAAGACTATCACGCCCTCGGATGGACAATTGACCGACGCACAACTTTACCCGTTGGACGATGAACCAGCAGCCAATTCGAAAAAGCGAAAACGTCGTGCTGACAACGCGCGACAAGATGACGATGAGGTGGATTTCTTTGACGAAATCCGATCCAAGGAGCCTATAAGGGCCCAATCGACATCGAAGGAAGAGTCTGTAGAGACCGCGCCAGTCAGTGCTGGGGCAGGCCAGATCGTCACACATGCAGAAGATTCACCAGAAGAACGCAAAGCAGTACTGAGACAGCATAAGCTTAAAATCTCATGGCTGAACTCGACGCAGCTAGAAAAGCCCACTAAGCGGAAACGTCAAGAAACCATACCCGATGCGAAATCTGTCAAGCAGTCGATATACCCACAACCGATACGGCTGTTCGGAGAACTACAGCAAAAGCATATGATCTCCAATCAATTGGCCGAGAATCTACGGGAACAAGGCTATAGCGTTCCTACAGAGGTTCAAATTGGTGCATTGCCTCTTTTGTTGGACCGGCCTTCCACGTTTCTACCTGGAACACCTCCCGAAGCGGAAGCTATCGATCTTCTTACTGTTGCACCAACAGGCAGCGGGAAGACCTTAGCATTCATTGTCCCGTTGATTGAACATATCCGACGTTTCAGGAACAAGAAATCGAGCACACACAGCCAAAATGCTGCAGTCATCTTAGCTCCAACGAAAGAGCTGGTCGCACAAATAGTCAACGAGGGAAGAAAGCTAGCGCAAAAGACGGGTATCAAAGTGGTGCAAGTACGGAAAGGTATGCAGCTATTGGGCTCTACATCACGAGATGCTGGTGACCACGATTTGTCCGTGAAAGCAGACATTCTTGTGTCGACCCCTGGGGTCTTGCATTCCATCTTGGGCGAGTCTGATGGCTCGCAATCCACTTTGTACACGTCAATTCAACATCTTGTGTTGGACGAGGCTGATGTGCTGCTTGATCCGCTTTTCCGAGAACAGACTCTTGGTGTCTGGAATGCAATCTCGAGCAAAAACCTTCGTGTCTCTTTGTGGTCTGCCACGATGGGAAGCAATATCGAAGATCTTGCGCGTTCGACGATCGAGGTTCGGCGAGCACGACTCGACATTAAGAATGACACGCCACTGATTCGGTTGGTTGTGGGACTGAAAGACTCTGCTGTGCCAAATGTTGAGCATAAACTGGTATATGCCGCCACGGAACAGGGCAAGTTGATGGGGCTACGCCAGATCTTGCATCCGAATACAAGCTCCGCGGAAGCCGGTCCTTCTCTGCGCCCGCCATTCTTGGTCTTCACTCAAACCATCGAACGTGCGGTTGCGCTCCACTCGGAACTCATGTACGATATCCCTGTGGAGGCTGGCGGTATAAGCCGGATCGCTGTGCTGCACTCTGACCTGTCCGATGCAGCTCGCGATGGCGTCATGACACGATTCAGGAAGGGTGAAGTCTGGATCCTGATCACCACCGACCTTCTGTCACGAGGCGTGGACTTCCGAGGCATCAATGGCGTGGTTAACTACGATATACCAACCTCGAGCGCCGCATATGTGCATCGCGTAGGACGCACGGGCCGCGCTGGTCGCAAAGGCGGCGTAGCTGTCACTCTGTATAGCCAGGAAGATATACCTTACCTCAAGCACGTGGCAAACGTGGTTGCCATGGCGCAGCAGCAAAAGGGTGATGATAATACCGACGGCCTGCAGCCATGGTTGCTCGATGCTCTGCCCAAGCTAAGCAAGCAAGACAAGCAGAAGCTGAAGAAGCGAGGCATCGAATCAAGGACCGCTCGTGGAAAGGAGGCGAACCCCAAGGCAGCACGCCGCGCCAAGATAAGCACGAAACCAGGGTTTCAACGCCAGACCGAGAACAAGCGAAAAGGCGCTATTCTTGGTAGCCAAAGACGGAAGCAGGAAGCAGAAGCCGAGAGCGGTACGGACGACGAAGGTGATTTTCGTGGCTTCGGTTGAGGTCTGGAAAGAGGCACCATCTACTGTAGGTTTACAAACAAGCCTCCGTCCACCAACAACTGCGCCCCTGTGACATATTCACTCATGTCGCTTGCCAGAAACACCGCTGGACCTGCTAGGTCCTGTGTTCTCCCCAGGCGGCCTAGCGGTATCCGGCCCTCCATATACTTTCTCTTTGCCTCATCTGCCATATCCTCATCGTTCAGCTGCGTGCGGATGGTCCCGGGCAGCAGCGCATTACATCTGATGCCGTATTTGCCCAGCGCACATGCGGTGCTCTGCATCAACGACAGCACGCCCGCCTTGGTTGGCGTGTAATGCGTTTGCCCGGCCCCGCCTACCAGTGCGGAGATGGACGAAATGCCAATGATGCTGCCCCCGGACGGTGTCTGCCGTGCCATCTGCTGTGCCGCGGCCTGGACTGCGAAGAATGCTCCGTTGAGGTTTGTGGAGATCGTGCGGTTCACGAGATCAGGTGTCATGCTAAAGGCATCGCAGAGGTGTGTCAGCCTGGGGTTTTCACAGTATGTGCATTGGGAGTCTGATATGTACGTCAAGAAGTCCGCGAACTCGCATATACCCGCATTCGAGACGAAGACGTCCAGTCTTCCAAACTTCTCCACCGTTCGCTTGATGAGCTCTTGTCCGGTCTCCGGCTGCGAGATGTCTCCCGGTACAGCGATCAGCAAGTCCGCCGCGCCTGGACCAGCCTCATCTACCATCTCGCCGAACTGCTTTTGGGACTGTGCGTCCGGGTAATGGTTGATGGCCACACGCGCGCCGTGACGGAGGTAGTTCATCGCAATGGCGCGGCCAATGCCTGTTGCGGCGCCAGTGACGGTGGCGACTTTGCCGGAGAGCAGGGCCATGATGGGCGCTGGCTTAGGGGACGTAAAGGGAAAGGTCGAGAGACCCAGCACGGGTTCGTGTGTGGATAGAAGCTCGTCTCATTTTCAGCACGGCGAGATCTTGTAGGTAGAACAATTGTTCCGCTGGACGTATTGGCATGTGGCCGATTTGAGGATGGAAGATGTGGAGTGGGCTGCTGGTGGGGTGAGCTGGGCCGGGAGAATGTTCCCCGAGCGATGATGGAAGCACTGCTTCGGATATCAAAATCCTCGTTCGGAGTAGAAGAAGGTACCTGATGTAGATGAATGTCGTGTACAGCGGTGAAGAATGCCATGCGCAAATTGTTATGAGGCAGTCTGAGGTCGTCTGTAGGGAAGCGTGTGTAGACTATGAATGGTCCTTCACCTCAAAATAAAGCATCCTGCAAATGCGAGAGGATACCTAGTTTCGAGGCCACTAGGGTTCAGCTCGAGAGTTTGTACGTGGTTCAGTTCAACGATACTGGTCCCAGCATGCATCAGTATCTCGATGTCTACTCGAGGCGATGTGCAGCATGTCTATCAAGATAATTGCCGCATTATACAATGCCGCGCGTTTAGCCTACGTGCATGCGTTGTAAAGTGAACGAGGTCAGAGAGAGTTCCTAGGTCGTCACAAGCTACATCGGTTGTAGAACTTCATGTCCATCCCGTGAAAGACTTTAAAGGTCCAGTCCGTAAGGTAGTGTCATTGCACGCTGACATCCTCTCAAGACACTGTACGAAATACCCTGCATCTCGTTCGCAGACGGTGAACGCTCGGCAGCCCGACAGGAATACGAAGCCGGAACTGATACCAAGCCTTGTCACTGGAACTATGTGCCGTATAAGGTTGCGCCACGTGTGGATAGAGACCCTTGGACATGAAATCTACGGTATGTAGCCACACGCCGGTATCTAAGGCCGTCGTCTTATGAGACGGGCATCCAATACCAAGACCAGTAGTTATGGTAGATGCAGGGTTTTCTGTTCCAGTGATGGATTTGGGTCGTTACCGTACTCTCGGCAGTATAGCTTCGTAAGCGCGGATGCGTTGGAAATCTCAAGTGACAGCTCACGCTGGATGGCGCCGACCTTTCCTGATAGCCCAAAGCCTAGGCACGAAGGAGGCAATGATGGGCGAGATAATGTGTAGGTGATGGAGGCCGTCCACCACCAGTACCACTGTCTCAGAGATCACCGGGCCGATCTTTGCACTTCTGAGCACTTTGAAACAACAAAGGGTCCTGGCAGGAGACGGCTTTGAGGGACTTGGGCTGTGCAAAGATGCATCCTTTTCGTGCTGTGGGTTGCTTGACGTGGCAGGCTGTTTATGCTGAGGATCGCCTATGCAGGCCGAGGACACAGCATGCAGGCGGTTACCGTCGTTGAACTGCCGAATGCACATCCTTACATAGGTTCGAAATGTTCGTCTTTGCAGGGACTGGAGGTCGGATGGTGGCATTGTCTTGGTCGGGACGATAATAGTCGCAGCTCGACTAAGTTAAGGATCATAAGCAGCCCGCGCTAAGCGGCGCCAGGGTCTCTCAGGCCACGACCACCTCCGTCACTGCTCTCCTGCTGCATGTGTGAGCCTGGCTGCTCATGAACTGCTTCTTCTCCAGACTGCTGTTCGCAACAGCATCAACCTGCTTGACATGATCGCTGTTCTCGTCTCCCATTCTCTCCACTCACTTTGAGAACTTTCTCTCTTCCTTGCGATTGGACTTCAACCCGCAGAAGCCCAGTAGAATCTCGCGTCACTTCGGTCGCAAGCACCGGAGCTAAAAGTGGACCCTGCTCGCCTACCTCTTCAGCACCCCTGCTGTCCTCCACCCTAACTACCCAATCCGCCATATTACGACCATCTCTATATCGACCTGAGCGCCTACCATACCTACAATCTCTTTCGTCCCATCGCCACACCACGACTTCCTTACAGCTGCAACCTGGCTCTCTCGCCGCATGAGCAATCACTTTGCGACAACAAGAGTCCGCGGTTCAGTCGCGTAAATTCAGCCTCTAGCGTATACGAGCGCGGCCATCTTGGTGAAAAACGCACGATATGGAGACGTGACCGAACTAGGCGACCACCCACCATAGCCCGGAGCACCTCACGACGGTCCTTACAGCTATGCCATACGAGGAGACGTCCGCTGCGGTCGCTAGCATTCTCTCCTCCTTCGCCAAATCTCGTCCACAAGACCACTACTTTCCGGCGGCTGCCAGCACTCATGGCGCGAAGAGCAGTCAGATCACACTACCGGGGGAGGATACAGTAGAGAAGCGTACGCTGGAGCGCGAGCTGAGCAGTTTGGCGGCGCGGATACAAGTTCTTGAGACTGCGGCTGCCAGTAATGCAGGCGTACTCCCAGTCACTCCGAGTGAGCCGGCGTCGTCGGCCTTTGGCGAGGCGCCTGTCTCACCGCGCCCACAACGCCTGGTTTCTGGAGGCAATCCGCCGCGGCAACAGATGACCTCCCGGGTCAACAGCATTCTCGCTAAGAATGAACGAGAGCCTGAGGCTCGGCAGCTTACGGAGGAGCAGTTTGTGTTCCTGCGGCAACACATCGATCAACAAGCTGCAGAAATTAGGAGCCAGAAAGACTTCATCGACGGCATCAAGTCACAACTGGCACACCAACAGACCGCTACGAAGCAGGCGCTGGATACACTTGGCAACTCCTCATCAATAGAACAGCTGAAGCGAGAAATTGAGAAGAATGCGCAGATTAATGCCACGTACCAGAAAGTACTTCGCGAAATCGGGACCATCATCACAGCTGTAGCTGAGGGCGACCTGAGTAAGAAAGTCCTGATCCATATGACGGAAAAGGACCCCGAAATCGCACGTTTCAAACACACGATCAACAAGATGGTGGATCAATTGCAAATCTTTGCCAGCCAAGTGACACATCTTGCGAAGGAGGTGGGCACTGAAGGTCAACTCGGCGGGCAGGCTATGGTTCCTGGGGTGGACGGTATCTGGGCGGAGCTCACGAAGAACGTAAATGTGATGGCACAGAATTTGACCGATCAAGTAAGAGAAATCGCCGTTGTGACGACTGCAGTGGCGCAGGGTGATCTTAGTCGCAAGATTCAGAGACCTGCGAAAGGCGAGATCCTGCAACTACAGCAGACCATCAACACGATGGTGGATCAACTGCGAACATTTGCGACCGAGGTCACTCGGGTGTCTCGTGATGTCGGTACGGAGGGTGTCCTGGGAGGCCAGGCGCAAATTGAAGGTGTGCAAGGAATGTGGAACGACCTTACCGTCAACGTGAATGCGATGGTCAGTATATGCTAGATTCTCACAGGTGCAGGAATTTGTGGCTAACAGACGGGACAGGCCAACAACCTGACGACACAAGTGCGCGACATTGCCGAAGTCACAACAGCAGTCGCAAAAGGAGATTTGACACAGAAAGTCAAGGCACACTGTAAGGGCGAGATCCTTGAGCTCAAGAGCACGATCAACGATATGGTGGACCAGCTGAGACAATTCGCACATGAGGTCACGAAGATTGCACGCGAGGTGGGCACAGAAGGACGATTAGGCGGACAAGCGACTGTGCACGGCGTGGAAGGCACGTGGAAAGATCTCACAGAGAACGTCAACGGTATGCATACAGTTTCTCGTATCGACAGCGTGAGAACGAAATTTTGCTAACATTATGCGCGTTTTAGGCATGGCAATGAATTTGACGACACAGGTATGTATCGCCCCACCAACAGAGTACTACCAATAGCTCATTGTTTTGCAGGTCCGTGAGATCGCAGAAGTCACAACAGCCGTCGCCAAGGGCGATTTGAGCAGGAAGGTCGAAGCCGAGGTAAAGGGCGAGATACTGTTGCTGAAGAACACCATCAACGACATGGTGGATCGCTTGAGCACTTTTGCATTCGAAGTCTCGAAAGTGGCCCGCGAGGTCGGCACCGAGGGCACTTTAGGCGGACAGGCCCAAGTCAAGAATGTCGAAGGCAAATGGAAGGACCTCACAGACAATGTGAATACTATGGCTGGCAACCTCACAAACCAGGTGCGGAGCATATCCGACGTTACGCAAGCCATTGCTCGCGGCGACATGACTCAACGCATCAAAGTCCACGCACAAGGAGAGATCCAGACGCTGAAAGATACCGTCAACGACATGGTGACTCGTCTCGACGCGTGGTCTCTGGCAGTGAAGCGTGTAGCCAGGGATGTCGGAGTCGATGGCAAGATGGGTGGCCAAGCTGAAGTTGATGGCATCACAGGACGGTGGAAGGAGATTACGACCGATGTCAACATCATGGTAAGTGAATGAAGATTCGGGTTCGGTGGAACGTTGCTTACACCACTTTAGGCTCAGAACTTGACAAGTCAGGTCAGGGCTTTTGGCGACATTTCCAACGCGGCCATGGCTGGTAATTTTTCAAAGATGATCACCGTCGAAGCTTCCGGCGAGATGAACGAACTGAAGAACAAGATCAACAAGATGGTGTCTAGCTTGCGAGAGAGTATCCAGCGAAACAACAAGGCAAGAGAAGCCGCCGAACTGGCCAACAAGACCAAATCCGAGTTCCTGGCGAATATGTCTCACGAGATCCGCACACCGATGAATGGAATCATTGGCATGACTCAGCTTACTTTGGACACCGAGCTCGAACAGAACCAGAGAGACATGTTGAATATTGTGTTTTCCCTCGCGAACAGCCTACTAACAATCATCGACGATATTCTGGACATTTCCAAGATCGAGGCCAACCGCATGATCCTGGAAGAGGAGCCGTTCTCACTGAGAAGTCTTGTGTTTAACAGCCTCAAGTCGCTTGCTGTCAGAGCGAACGAAAAGAACATCAGTCTGGTGTACGATGTGGACAGCTCGGTGCCGGATTACATTGTTGGAGACTCGTTCCGGTTGAGACAGATCATTCTGAATTTGGCAGGAAACGCGATCAAGTTTACAGAAGATGGTGAGGTGAGAGTGAGAATCCTGGCGGACAAGACTACACCTTGCGAGAGCGGTGAAGTGGTTGTGAAGTTTGCCGTCTCCGATACAGGCATTGGCATTCACCACAACAAGCTTGATCTCATCTTCGATACCTTCCAACAGGCCGACGGCTCGACGACTCGTAAATTTGGCGGGACTGGCTTGGGCCTTTCGATCTCGAGACGGCTGGTCACGCTCATGCGCGGAAAAATGTGGGTGGAATCGACATACGGCTCTGGCAGCACGTTCTTCTTCACCTGCCACTCTCGTGTTGGCAACCCGGATGTCGCAAGGATCATGCCACAGCTGCAGCAGTATCGAAAGCATAAAGTTCTGTTTGTGGATCATGGGCACACTAGTCGTCCTGACGAGATCGCGGAATGCATACAAACGTTGGATTTGGTACCCTGTGTGGTGTCTGCTGGCAAGACACCGCCCTCGGAGATCGGTACTGCGGAAGTATATGACTGCGTTATTGTCGATCAAACAGAGGTCGCCCAAAAGATGCGCAGTCTGGAGAGGTTCAAATATGTCCCGATCGTCATGCTGGCGCCCACCATCTCAGTCAACTTCAAGACAGCTCTCGAGAACGGCATCGCGAGCTACATGACCACGCCATGCTTGCCCATCGACCTGGGCAATGCACTCATTCCCGCTCTTGAGGGACGGGCAGCTCCCATCTCCGCCGATCATTCTCGGACATTTGACATCCTCTTGGCCGAAGACAACGCCGTGAACCAGAAATTGGCCGTCAAGATCCTGACGAAGCATAACCACAAGGTGACAGTCGCCAACAACGGGCTCGAGGCCTTCGAGAACATCAAGCGCAAACGCTTCGACGTCGTGCTCATGGACGTCCAGATGCCCGTGATGGGTGGCTTCGAAGCCACCGGCAAGATCCGCGAGTACGAGCAGGCGCACGATCTCGCGCGCTCGCCCATCATCGCTTTGACGGCGCATGCCATGCTCGGCGACCGCGAGAAATGCATCCAGGCGCAGATGGACGAGTATCTATCGAAACCCCTCAAGCCCGCCCAATTGATCCAGACGATCCTGAAATGTGCCACGCTCGGTGGTGCATTGCTGGAACGCAAGAACGACAACCGTAGCTTCCGTGTGGAGAATGCTGATCTGCCCGAGGAGCCCGGTAGGCTTTCTGCGCCGGCGCGGCCAGAGCTGATCGCGAGAGGGTATACTGAAGGTGGCCCGGCAGGGTTGGAGTCTCCGGCGATATTGACGGCGGAGCAGGATGATCCGATGCTGAGGGTAAGACTACCTTGAGAGCTTGGTTTCCATTTGTCAAATTGAGTGCTAACGAGGATGATTAGGAGGCGCTTATCCGAGCTAACAGCAGTTGAGTATGACCAGCCAGCGCGTGCTGGACTTTCTGGAGCGCCTACAGGCGAACACCTTCACGCTGTTCCCGTGGAGCGTCGCTTCCAATATTACGACTCAAATCCCCACAATGAACAACGCCCTATGCCATAGGCTACCGAAAACCCTCGATCAAGCAACCGACCTGTCCGCCCTCCTCCTCTTCCTCTACCTTTGGGCGTTCAGTATGCATAGCGACGAGCGCTTTCCATTATTATCACGCCGAATCTTGTCATTTCACATTCGAACGGTGTCCATTGCGCAGGCGTTCGCGAGCGGCATGCAGGCGCAGGCGTCATCTCCATGGGTCAGGAGCGTGCATGTGCATGTGCACGTAAATGAAGTGCAATGCAATGCAGTGTGTGCCATTGACGCGGATCCCGCTCATGTGGAGGGGTGGAGGGAGAAGGGAGAGGACAACTCATCATGTCACGTCATGATAGGTACCTACCTACCGCGCGATGAAGACAAAGAAGGAAGATGAAGGATGAATCCTCCAGCGATCTGCACAGAGGAGGGTGGTTGCGCAAGTATACAGTACCTTACCTTACCTTAGCTAGAGCTAAAGCTGGAACTGCAGCCGTAAGTAGCCATTCGCTGCGATCGTCTGCGCTACGAAGTAGAGATACCGTATGCGGTACACTTGACCTGTGCGAGACGTTTCGAGGGGAGGTTGAATTATTTTTTAAGCTGCTGCTTCGTCTTCTTCTTTTTCCTCTTCCACTTCTACTTCCTTGTTGCGTGCCACATACATCCTCAACGTGAATCGATCTCTTGCGCTCTGGTAAATTGAATCGGGCGGTCGAAGGTGATGAAAGTGGAAATGGAATTGAGAGGATGAAAATGATCATGTCTACGCTATCAACACCTATGCATCGAACTGAAGATTGCTCATGGACGTATACCTTACCCTGTAGAGTGATAAATTGGGCCGTAACGAATCTCTTATTGCAGTTTCCACCTTGCTCTACCCACAGAGTGGACCGTGATGTTTGGAGAGGGGATTTTGGAAGAAGAAGAATACGTTAGCTACCTACCAATTTACCTACCTTGCCTGCGCCGCTTGTGGTATCGCGTGCAGGCACGAGATATCTAAGTCTTACTTAGCATCTACATATGAGGCGAGGACGGCGAAATATAAGGTATGGATTGAATGGAAGTTGTTGGTTCTCTGACATTACGAATGTCAAGTCTGATAGGACATCTTGTGACATGAGAAGAGGGGTTGCGCAGGTCTATGGGCTTTGTGGTGTCATTGAAACTAAGGTAGATGTGTACGATCTCATTATTGGTGAAGGGCAAAAGGAGGAACACACGAGGATGGGTTAGAGGCCTTCGGAGGCCGGGGGGCCGTGATATGCTAATGTCACGCAGACGAGTCGTTAGTTGCTTGGTTCTTCGACACGGAGTATTCACTGGGAGGTGGGATTGTTGGAGGGGTGATGAAATGAGGAGAGAACTCCCCAGCAAGGAGAGAGACTTACATTTGCGCGAGTGCAGCACATACCACACGGCCGCAATAAGGCCGAAGCCGACCAGCACGACGCTGGAGTAGTTCATGGCGACGGCGGTGGTGGGCAGCAGCGTGGGCATGGAGAAGAGCACGAGCTCGAAGGCGATCCACGCGAGGGCGAGCACGTTGACGGCCGCGCCGGCGAGCGCGCCGAGGTTCCAGCGCGCGCGCAGGACTTCGGCGCGCCCGCACAGCAGGCTGATGCCGATGGGGATGCCGTAGGCGAGCGCGAGCGCCTGCACGCCGACCGACACGAAGGCCGTGAAGGCCGAGGTGCTGCCCAGGTTGATCAGGCCCAGCAGCATTTGGATGATGGTCACGAGGATCAGGGAGTAGACGGGGACGCCGAGGCGGGTGTCGACTTTGGAGAAGAGGGCGGCGCCCTGAGGGTGGTGAGATTAGTGTCAAGAGGGATATGGGGGGAGATGGATGGTCGTACCGGCATGGCATTGTCGCGGGCCATGGCCCAGGTACATCGCGATGCGGCGACGGTGATGCTGATGGAGCAGAACAGCGTGATGCCGAGGACGAGGAAGATCAGCCCGAGCCCGCCGCCCGGAGAGCCCATGACGACGTGGAAGATGTATGGGAGTGCCTGCAGTCGATTGCTGGTTAGCATGATGCATCGATCGAAGTAGTTGTGTGCGAACCTACTTGTCCACCGGGAGCATTCGCGTATATGTCCGCAAGCGGTGGCAGAGTGGCGCAGATCGGGATGATGAAGAACAGGCCGGCGATACCACCGACAGGAACGCACAGGCTGAT
The DNA here is from genome assembly GCA_002786065.1 of Microcyclospora pomicola. Classification (NCBI taxonomy): domain Eukaryota; kingdom Fungi; phylum Ascomycota; class Dothideomycetes; order Capnodiales; genus Microcyclospora; species Microcyclospora pomicola. Next base: position 296,589 of record NHNY01000008.1, on the reverse strand, counting down.
GGCTTTGGGAACCTTGATCGCCGGGTCGGCGCACTCCTCCGCCATAGATGAGATCATCCCGATGGCGGAAAACGTGTAGGCCGCTGGGAGAAGTCCGATGAAGAAGGTGAATCCGCCCCAGCCCGACAGGCTTTCGTCGTAATTACCAAGCGTATACGCTGCGCTGTGTCTTCCGACGTCAGCTTTCACCGACAGCGCGATGAGGATCACGAGGATGGAGATAGCGGTCCAGGCGGCACAGATCGTGTCGATCATGGGAAGCCATTTGTTGAAGAATGCGCAGATCAGGAAGGTTCCGATACAGATGGCGTAGAACACCAGAAGGAGTTGCCAGGCATTCATCGTGAAGTCCGGATGGTACATCGAGACCGTTGCGCTGATGAGGGAGGCGAATCCGAAGTTCACTAGCAGTTTGATCAGTACACGATGCCAGCAGAAACATTCCGGGCGAGCTGCTCCCAACCCCACGTACCCGACAGCGTAATCGTCCAGTTTCCAATCATGAAGATCCAGCCGGTGATGTACGCCAACGCCGTCTTCCACTTTGGCGCGACCTGATATGCCCAGTAACTCGGTCCACCAGACGTCGGATACCGACTCGCCAGCTCACCTAGCGAGAGCGCAACGCATTCGTCCAAAATCAACACCACGATCCAGCCCAGGAAGATGGACAGCTGGCCACCGCCGATGATGGCCGACATCAGCGGCGACCCCTCGCCGTACGGAATGGCCGCGATGGCGAGAGACTGGAAGAGCAGCGTCCATAGTGACCGGTTGCGCTGGAGCTCAGGCTTGTAGCCCAGAACGGCCTCGAGAGTCTCGCCTTCCGCCTCGCTGTGTCGGCGGTCAGCTTCGAAGACGTCCGGACTTGAGCTGTTGGCTGGTTTCTCGTCCATGATTTTAATCCGAGAAGGGGCTCTCGCCGCCCTCGTGGCTCTGTAGAAGATCCGGAGGTTCGTGTGCTATCCTAGCTGATGAGCCGACCAAGTCCAGAACGTAGATCCAGGTTCACACGCGTGCCCACTTCCAAGATACCAGAGAATACTGTATATATATATTGTCCAGCAAGAAACCAAGCAGAAAGGGAGCGACAGCAACAAGCTGTGCCTCCCCCGGCTCCAGGTCCTGGTTCTTATCATGCACGAGCAGCTGCGCAACGGCATGCACCACACACAACCATGCAGCCAGCACGATCACACCACGCCGCAACAGCAAAGCTTGCGCCCAACGCGCCTCGCGCCTCGCGCCCATCCCCCAACGTCCCGACGAGAAAGTAGTTCGCCCACCGCATCCTGCACGCACTGCACAGTGTCCGCCTATCATGCGCCGCCCAGCGCCTGTACGAGCAATTGGCTGGTGGACGGTGCGTCGAGCTGGGCGACGATAAGCAGCACGGGAGATTTATCCCCGAACAGGCAGTATTCTGGGACGCGCGAGGGTTTCGGCAACGGCCCAGCGCCGGCGGTAGCTCAGTCCCGACGGGCCCGACGCGCTTGGGAGGGAGATGCCGGACGTGCCGTCTCGAGCGTGTCGGTTGGGGACCTGAATGTCGGGTTCGTGGTCGATACTTACGGTATCTATGGACCTAGTGCGTACATATACGTGCTACTTCTACTGTAGGTTGTGCTGCAGCATTCACGCGTCTATCACGCTCGTGAGACGGCTGACAGCGCTCGTGCAGGAGCAGGGGTCGACACATTCATCACCCTGCTGGGATTTGTGTGCATTGACCTGCATCCTACCCGCGCAACGGCTCTTCCCTGCGTATCACCTCGGCCTCGATGGACGAATCACTTGCACATGCGTTTTTGCAGATCTCTATACACCGCTTGTGATTGAAGAAACGATACTGGCGACTGTTCGTGATGATGAAATAGATGATCAGTCAAGGGTATCCAACTCAGCTACATGTCCGCCGCTTCAATATTCTCCACCATCATCCAGCTCCTCCCCTTCGTCCGGTCCACTCGCAGCACTCATTCCACTTACACTAGGCGTCTCACCGCCAGCTCTCTTCTTACCAAGCTTGAGCACGCTGCTCCAGCTCCTGGTGCTCGACCTGTTGTCCCTCTCTCGTGGCTGGTCTCTTGAAACACCGTCATGAAGGCTGCTCAGGCTCGCGCTCAGCCGATCTTCATCATCTTCATGGGGTCCGGTAGGGGTCGACGGTGAAGCACCGGCGGAGGTGGGTTGGCCTTGATCCACCAGCAGGCGGCTCTTCTCCCGCTTGAAGGTGGGCAAGGAGAATTTGCTCGAGGATGACTTGCGAGTAATTTTGGCCATCAGCGACTCCTTACCCGTGGAGCCGAGACTACCAATTAACGGCGAAGGCGCGTCTGTCGAGGTTGCGTAGGAGGGAGTCAGAACGAGATCGGTGGAATTGCGGCCGGACTCGGCGATGGAAGATTCAGTCGTGGCCAAGCTGTGATTGTCGCGCGTGTCGCGGGATTTGCGGCTGTTGGTGGGAGAGGCGTCATCGTCGTCGAGCTGCCTGAGATTCGGAGTGTTGCTGGCAGAAGCATTGGACAACGAGTTCTTCTCGGTAGAGCTTTTGCTTTTGTCTTTCCGGCTCGTACCCGAGAAGAGACTCTTGAAGCTCTTGGCATTAGGGTTGAGTGTGGGCTGCGCGTCATCCAGTTCAGAATCTGTTTTTTGAAATCCTGGCGATGGTTTGGTGCCGATGGGAGCCAATTGTGTTCCCTGGTCTGGATAAAGAACGTCAGGGTCGTCAGCTTCCATGATGTGCTCAGCAAGAGCTGGACCATATTGAGCGGAAGGTCGGCGTGATGCAACTCGAGAACCGTATAGACGTGCCGGCTGTAGAGATGGCGTGTTCCAAGCTGGACCGAACCCCAAAGGACTATTACGTGCTGGTCCATTCATATCTGAAGTCGGCCAGGGATCTCCTACACCCACGCCCCAACGACTACTGTCAAAGGAAGGCCGTGGCAGTTCAGTAGAGTGAGTCGATCCTGGCCTCGGCGACGCGGGACGACGCGTGAATGATGTAAAGTTTGTTGGCCACCCGTCGCTCTTTTCGCGCCCAAAAAGCCCGAACCGTCTTCGAGATGTTGCAGGCATTTCGGTCGAGGGGTCTGATGCACCATCAAGAGTGATGGCGGATCCGGAGATACTGCTATTTCTCTTCCGCGATGCTGCATCGATGCCTGCCAGCCCCTGGTCGGCCCTTGGCATCGAATGGCTGTGTGCCTTACCCAACGCAGGTCCGTCCTCTGACGTGATGGGTTTGACCCGTGGCTTGATGCCGAACATGCTGCTAAATCGACTCGCTGCGAGTCCGCCCGAGCCGCTGGCAGCCCGGTTCGAGCGATTTGACCGGATAGACTGTCGATCGGCATCCACAAAGTATTCTGGTGACCCTATCCCGGTGTGGCTGTTCTCGCGCGGACTTGCAAATACGCTTGGTGACCTACTGCTGACCGAGCCCGGCGATGCTGGGCCCGGGATTTGGTGGTCGTTGCCGTTGTGGAAGGTCTGTGGGCCAGGCAGGCTTGGTAGACCTGGTAAAGAACCTAAGCCTGGAAGTGGCTGCACTGTATTCGTGACGCTTCTATGCTCCCCCTCATCACTGAACAAGTTAGTTGGTAACAGCTCAGCGCCTGCGCTTGGACTCATGGGTGCGCCTCCAGTCAGCCGTTCGCGATCTTCGTCAGATATAGTACCTGCATGTAAGGTCATGCCGTTCTGGAGGTTGATAAATGGTGAGGGTGCCGTCGGATAGCCTTGTGACAGGCCCTGTAGAGAAGCGGCGAAAGGAGAATGATTCAAGGGCGACTGCGTGTTTGCGTGACTCGCGACGTGCGAGCTGCCCGCGCTACCGTGTTCGCTTTGCGCTGTTCGACTCAGAGGACTGTCCCCTTTCCTGGCCAATCGCTCTTGCGTTGGAGGTGATGAGCCTATCTGTGTCTGGGCGACCTCCTCAGTCCTGCGCCGCTCGGCTCGGAGCGACTCCAGATATCGTTGTTGGTCGGCGTAGAATCGTTTCGCAGACTCCAGGGCCTGGAATGACATGGCATATTGCGCTTGCAATGTCGCACGATGCGCAATCCATTGGCGTTCTTCCTCAGCATCCTGCTGTAGTTGCTGAACAAGACTGGGCTCTGGCTCGTTCCCACCAGCGGGTGAGTTGTTCTTCATGGCTCGCTCAATCTTCTTGTAGTCGGCATTCATTTCCCGTATGCTGTCGTCCAGAGTGCGAATGGCGGCAGCTTCCTCGGTGAGCTTGTTGCGCATTGCCTTTTTCTCCTCTTCAACCTGTTCCAAGTAGTCCTCTTTTGCCTGCGCTATGCGCTTCACGTCGTCGCTCATCTCGACAATCTCGCGTTCCCATTTGACCATATCATCAACAAGTCTTTGGCGCTCCTGCTTCTTCTGCAGCAGTAAACGCTCATGCTTAGTGCGATCACCCTGCGCAGCAGTGTTCTGGCGCTCCAACATGTTAATGGAACGCTTCAGTTCACGGCTTGCCTTCTCCTTTTCCGCCGTCTCAGCTTTCAGCCTATCTCGCTCTTCGATCATCTTCTCCTTCTCCCTGACCTCGTCTTCCTCTTCGTCCTTTGCCTGCCGCTCAACATCCTCCGTCTCCCTACGGATCAGATCCAGCTTCGCAGTCAATTCTTGAAGAGTCTCATGGCCATCCAACGGAGTGGTACTGTCAGCCCATTGCTCAGGCTTGCTCTCCAGGTTTACAAGCGCATTTGACGCACGACGCGCGATCATGCTACGTTTCCGGATCAGGGTCCCCTCTCTGACTATCGGCGCCGCATCAACGCTGGCTGGTGTCACATCCTTGAGGCCGCGGTATTGATGCACATACGGTAGGGTTTCGGTAGAGCCATCATGGTCATTCTCATGATGCTCGGCAGCAGCTGCGAAGAAATCCGCTGTGGAAGCAGGCCTTGTCTTGAATCGAATAGGTTCACTTCTTGACCCGAAATCATGGCTGTTGACCAAGGCAATGCGCACTACATAGTAGGTACTCGGCTGGAGGCCACTGATTGTCACGGCATTATATGTGACCGGGACCGTGTCCAGCACAGAGCCATTGAGGTAAATCTCGAATTTGAGCGAAGTTCGCTGTCTTTGCTTGTCCGGCACGAACCAGTGCACAATCGCTCCATCTGCTTTTATGCTCGCGAGGTTGATATCGGGTGTAAGAGGCACATCGAATCCGAGGAGCGCGGCGAGTTCGTCAAGTGGCTTGTGGATGACCTGTAGTGCGCGGTAAACCAGCCTGGTCTATGGTAAGCAATTGCCTGAGGTATTCTGTGCGCGCACAATGACTGACCAGAAAAGCGCCAGACACACACAAATTAGCTTGAGCCAGAAGACCAACGGCACTGCCAAAGGGTGAAGCGGCGCGATGAATATGGGAGATGTGGTCGAAGATAGAGAACTGAAGTCGACTGCCTCCGCCAAGCAGCAGCGGCGGACATAGGCAGCTAGAGAGGCGGCGGTGAGGACATGTGTGATCAGCGAAGGCATGAAAGAAACCCTGTTGATGCACCTGGTTGTTTCATGGATGTGGAGAGGAGCTCGGAAGAAGTGGGAGAAGAATAGAAACAGTCGTAAGATGGGTATGTTGGAGGGGTGGACTACGGGAAATAATGCAGCTCAGCGAAGAGGCAGAAGAATACTGTACCGAACTTCATCTAGCGTCGGTAGTATCGTCTGGACAATGGGAGCCCGGAACCTCACTTCTTGCAGTGTCCGGCACATCAATCTTTGGCTGATACCTTCATTCAAGAAGGTGATGATTGTGATCAATACAATCTGCTCAACGTTATATCATCTGATCCGAACATCGGTTCGCGAGAGTAATGCAAACTGACCTTACGGCAAAGACCTCCCAGCATTCCGGTGCATGTGATGCTTAAGCTAAGAATGACGTCCGCCGCGCTTCGTTCCGTCCAGTTCACTTGCTGACGACCGAGCAATCGACCCAGACTACAAACCATGTGTTTGTCTCACTCCTGCTAAGCATGAACACAACCATGAACACAAACACACATCATATCTTCACATTCAAATTCAGGCGGACGACTCACTGAGAGCACCAGTGCCTCGAATCTACCCAGCGCTTCCTTCCAGTCCCTCGCTTCAACTCCGACCAACCTGCTCGGACCTGTTCGGCAAACCATAAGTGCCCTGTCTTGGTCTTATTGCTACCATCAGACCGAACTTCTGCATTAGCATTCTTACTCACTTCTCCTGGTGCTATCCTATCATCTACCAGCATCTGGTGCTCTGTACCTCCGGCACGACCGTGCAAGCATTGCACAACCACAATACACCAAGCAATCGTTCATCCTTAAGAGCTGGACTGGATCGTTCCCAGTTCGGCTGCCTCGCGCAGCGCCATGCAGTACGTGCGCTCCCTCACCGGTACCGTGTCGAGCACTTGGAACAGCATCAACCCTGCAACCCTCTCCGGCGCGATCGATGTCGTGGTCGTCGAGCAGGAGGATGGCTCCCTAGCTTGCTCGCCCTTCCACATCCGCTTCGGCAAATTCAGCTTGCTTCGCCCGTACGAGAAGAAGGTGGAGTTCCGTGTCAATGGCAACAAACAAGACTTTCCCATGAAGTTGGGCGAGGGAGGGGAGGCATTCTTCGTGTTTGAGACAAGAGATGAAGTGCCCGAGGCATTACAGACGAGTCCCCTGGTCTCGCCTGTGACTAGCCCACAGATCAGACCAAGTGCACCCAATACGCCTTCTCTACAGGAGCCGAACCCATTTGAGTTGGAATCCGGCATGCCCAGTCCTCCTATGGGTATGAAACGGCGAGAGCACAGCAAGAGCACGTCTGGTATACTGCTATCCCGTGAAGATACGAGCAGAGCCCACAGCGATATCGGGCAGCTTTCTCCTGCACTTTATCCGCCTGAGCCAGTTATGCCACGGTCCCGCGCAGATCAGCCAGTGAAGGCCGAGGAGGAACTTCCTAGGCTCGATCGAAGTACCACGGATAGTGCCCTTCCTGCTGTCAAGATGGCCCTGGACGGTACTCCAGGGAAAATCGAACCATTCCCAGCTAATGTTTCCCCGCGTGAAGGTACCGAACGACCAAGTAGTCCCCAGTCTGCCAGCAATGAGGAGGCAAAAGCACGAGCAGTGAACTTGTCAAAGAAGCTTTGGACATCAAACATTAGCAATCAGGTCACAGAATCAGGCGATTTGATGCTGGACATGACGGGCTTCAAGAGCAGCGATAGTGATGCACTGCACGCGGAAGTGATCGCGCGACAACTGCTTTCAGAAGAGATTGATGGCCCGTACGACATTGGCGCTCTCATTGGTGCCGACGAAAAGGGTAACATCTGGATATACAGCAGTGAGGAGGCGAGAGCTGCTGCTGCGAAGAAAAGCTCACATGGTATGCGAGGCTTTGGGGACCCTAGCTCGTACGCTTCCTCGGATATGCTCTCGGATCCTGGATACCACAGTGACGATGCCAGGAGTGATTCGAATGTCGACTATGCTGGTTCACATCTCCGTCGGGACTCAGATAGTGCTATGGGTCTGACATCTCAACCGAGCTCCCCAATGCAACCAGTCACCGCCGGAGATCCTAACAAGAATTATGCCAAGACACTACGCCTCACCTCCGACCAGCTTAAAACTATGAATCTCAACTCAGGCGCCAATCAGATGGCGTTTACTGTCAATCGTGCCACATGTAATGCAACTTTGTGGTATTGGAGACACGACGTGCCCATAGTGATCTCGGATATCGACGGCACGATCACGAAGTCCGATGTTATGGGCCATGTGATGAACTCCATCGGACGCGACTGGACGCATCAAGGTGTGGCTAAATTGTACACTGAGATCTCGGCCAATGGCTACAATTTCCTATATCTGACAAGCCGAAGTGTCGGTCTGGCGGACAACTCGCGTGCATACCTCAACAGTGTTGTGCAAGAAGGCTACCGCTTGCCCAAAGGCCCTGTGATCCTGAGTCCAGACCGGACCATCGCAGCCTTGCGACGTGAGATCTACCTTCGAAAGCCTGAGTTGTTCAAAATGGCTTGCTTGCGCGACATTATGTCTCTATTCGCGGGCCATGGTGGGTCCAATAACACTCACGAGTCTGTGGAGGCGGGTCTACACGTGCACATTGAGCCCACAGCGGATGGTTTTGCTGCTGGCCATGGAAAAGGTGGCAGTCCCTTCTACGCTGGTTTCGGTAATCGTCTCACTGATGCTTTGAGCTATCGATCTGTAAACATCCCGTCTACACGAATTTTCACCATCAACAGCAACTCGGAAGTGTCACTCGATCTGCTTTCGCTCAACACATACAAGACCGCATATGGTAGTATGCGTGAGATTGTGGACCACTATTTCCCACCTGTGGGCTTATTGGTGGCAGGTGGTGGAGAGGAGTTCACCGATTTCAACTACTGGCGAGATCAACCATTCGATGTCGCAGATTTCACAGACAGTGGTTCGGAGGATGAGATGGTCAGCAGCACCATGAAGCGTTCTGGAACGTCAATGAGCGTAGCTCGGGAGAGCGTCCTTAGTGAAGACGAAGCCGGAGACGACATGACGGAGAGTTACCTCACCGACCCTCGGCTTAGTCTCAGCCTGCAGCCCAGCGTCAGTGGATCAGTTCTCGGCGGGCTTGAGGAAGATATGGCGAGATCTTCGCTGGCCGACGACGAGGACGATGATGGATATGCGGAGGATGAAGATGAGGTTGAGGAAGACTCCGCCATGGAAGAAGAAGACGACGATGACGATGATATTGAAGAAGGTAGCGTAGACGACACCGCAGAATCAGCTGAGCTTGCAAGCAATCCGGCGCAAGAGCGAAAGCCTGATTCGACGCCGAGACAGCGACCCCAGAAGGGCGATTCCTTTCGGAGTGCGAACCTGTCGCCTTGATACGTAGCTCTTTGTACCAAATGGCCAAACAAAAGTTTGAGCATCTTTATTTGTGCGGCAACGTTCTTTAAAAAGTCTGGTGTGAAATGATATATCGTTGGCATTTCTATTTCGGATCCTGCAAGGGGAAAGCCGGGCCATTCTCCGTTAGTGGCGTGTCGATCACTTCAGAGCCACGGGTTCACGCCCGCGTCATCTCCTCTATTCCTCCCGGGTGAAAGTCACGACACATTCGTCTTCACCTCGCCTCAATGCCTGTGTGAGGTTGAAAGGTGTGATTAAGAATGGCTGTATGACGACCTTACTGTTGACAGAGTTACTATGGCATTTGTGACATCGTCTTCGACGTCGTTTACGACTCTCTCCACGATCACTACTACAATCACCAACACGCACGACGTTGTCGCAGCTCCTTATGGCGCCACGCACGCTATGACGAGTACGAGTACCTATGTCGACGACTATTATTACTACAATAGCTCTACCGAGGACTACGGATCTTTAGTCGAGGTCCGGGTGCTGGTCACACACACGGAGAATGTTGAGCCTACGTGCCAAAACATGATGCGACTGGGACTACCGTTACAACCGAATCCCGTGAGTGGTGTCCTTGTCGTTCTCGAGGCATGTTGGCACAGCACTAATTTGCGATTTTATCCAGGACGTCTCCGGCTTAGGGGTAAGTCCTGAATCATGAACGTTGTTGGCTGAGACCTGACACGCATAATTCGTCACGGTGCAGGTGATTCTAGCTTTCGTCATCTCTGCCTATTTAGTCCAATGTTGGAGCGTCTTCGCATACTTTTGGGGTCTTCTTCCTCCTACCCTGTTGCGACCTGTTGACTTACGGATCATGAAGGCCAACGCCCGCCATGTTGATAGTCAGTGGCACGGGGCCTTGGAAAAAGCCGCCATAATCTTCAGCGACCAGCAGATTATCACTGGCATTGGAATTCTCCTAGCAGGATACTGCAATATCGGATCGAATCTGTCAGCATACCATTGGCAGATCATCACTTACCTCGCATGGATGAGCTCTAATGTGCATCTTACCACTTTGACGTTGCTGCGAGAATGGTTGAAGGCCAACAAAACGCTCCGCCGATGGCGAGTCACTGGAATGGCCATCTTGATGGTCCTCCTAGTTTGTGCTCTGGTACCTACGCGAACCAATGCCTGGGTCTGGGCGCTAGATAACTACCCATATACTTTCAGCGAAGACTCCTGGCAGCAGGGCGGCGGCCTCGGAATTCCAACAAAATGTCTCTGGGCCGCCAACGGTTCGCCGAACCTGGACGCGCCATGGGCTTTCGTTATCCTCATCTTCTCTTATATCTGGAAAATGGGCCAGCTGTTTGACTCGAGCAGACTACATCTCAAGAAGTGGCTTCGCTCTGGTCCTGAATGGCTACTGGAGCGTGCGGCCATCCGTGCGTTGAAGGGAAAGAATACCAGCGCAGGCCGGCCACTTGGACCACGCTTGAAGTACAGAGGTTCGTGGCAGCGTTGTCCCGGTGAAGAAAGATGAAGCTCGCTGATATCTCGCAGTAATCATGATTATCTACGTGCCTACCATCGCGTTCTTTGAATTTTTCGATTCGTTTGTTGCCTCTCTTTGGATGCTCACGATCGGCCTAGTTTGGGGCTCAGTCCAGATATTCGAAACACGTGCCCTTGCGCCTGTTGAAGTGTCTGCTGCAGAATCTACCTGGGGTTTTGGTCAGATCTTGCCTATGCTTTTCTTGTTACAGCCTGGCGTGGCTCTCTTCGAGCATTTTTATGGTCAGTATCATTGCTCTCAATTTTATCCCATCGAGAAGCGAATTAACGCTCCTCGTAGCATCGCACAACGCCAGTCAGCAGCAGAAGTTGTCTGCGTCCTTCGCCAAACCAGTCTTGTTGAAGATCAGGTCAAATCTCGGCCTAGACAAGGACAAGTCAAGCGCAACTCCAGCATCTGCTTCGCGATCGACCACCTTGACGGATCTCGAGCCCGGTGCTGCTCTTAGCAAGCCCCCAAAATATATGTCGGATGTGCTGAAAGACCTCGAACTGCAATCACCGTCTCAGAAAGCAGAGTTGACGACACTGGAACCGCAAATCGAGTTCATGTATGGTTCTAAATTTTTGGTGGCTCTCATATGGCTTATCAATCTATGTGGGTGTCATGAATTTGTTCCTGTTTGGCTTGTCCATGGCGACTTGAGCTGATTCCACCTCCAGTTGTGTTTGGGTGCGCCCTTGCGGTTTTCATGGAATCGATCAGGTTGTTTGCATACGCACAGCAGATTTGGATGGTCAGGTATGTTGCCCCGTGGTATCTCATTCCTTTGACTTGCATCGCAAGCTGACTGTAATGCCATTTCTCTCAAGTCTGATTGCAATCACTTGCTCCGCCACTGGCATCACTCTCATCTCGAGCTGTGCAAGCTTTTCCTCCAAGCTGTATCGGTGAGCTCCTACGTCGCAATAGAACCAAGAGCGGAAATGCATGATTGTTGGCCAGTCACGTCGCCGATATGAACGCGAAGTATGGACCTGCTTACGGTACATGATTAATTTATCATGAGGTGCGTGGGATGTGGCGTACTTCGGAGCCGAACGCACGAGCGATGGTCAGGTCCACCCATGACTCGGCTCAAAATCACAGCAAGTCTTGTGTCAAGACCCACTGCAAGGATATCTGTGGCTTTTGGACACTCGAGAGTGTCCGTGACTGTCAACTCGATCTGGTTGTGCTAAGGTGTATCACGCGGCGACCACTTCGGCTGCAACTGGGTCTACGTTAGGCTCCTCAGCAAAAAGGCCTGTTCACGATGTAATCAAAGATCGAATTTCATTCCAACGCAGCACCAGACCTCAAGAGGATAATTGAGCACTCCGGACTCTCGAATGTCGCGATGAACTTGATTTGTCGCCAGCTAGACTTCTATGGCAGGGCTTTGCACACATGAGAACGAGCTCTGGCGCTCGAGGTCGTATTACTGACCTGCAGTTCGACTTCGAAGCTCGCGGGCTCGCGAAATCCTGGCGTCGTGGAAAGATTGTACGGATTTGACGGCTCTTCGAACCGTGAGCTATCGGGTGGAATCAATCAAGCGACTTTCACATCGGCATCTAGGCACCTACTGCTTACGTCTTCGGCAACAATAGTCTTCACTGAGGATATGTTTCCTGATGGCTGGAGCAATCGGTCGCAAGCCACCACGGCATGGCTGAAACCAAGCATGGAGCAGATCCGAGGACTTTGAGATTGTTTTTCGTGCGATCTGGCTGAAAGGCTCGCAGGGTCATTGGTGCAAGGATTGGCACTGCTTTTCAGTTCAAGATGCAACAGAGCACGTTGAGCACTAGCTTCCTTCGAAAAGCGTGTGATTGGAAAGGTCTGGACACACTGGTTCTACTACAATTGCGGTGGATATCTTTTCCTGAGCGCCTTGCCATAACGGAAAAGGCCAATGGCAGCAGAACTCAAAGCCAAGCTTATCAGACCGAGCACAGTATTACCCCAGCCTAGACCGAGGTTCTTGTATAGAGCGGGACCTGCCAGAGGAACGAGAGCGCCGCCAATTGAGCGTGCAACTGTGTTTGCAGCAAGTACAGATGCTGCTACTTCAGTAAACGAATCGACCAGGTACATCTGCGCGGACAGCTACAAGGATCAGCATACCGTCACGTGTTTACTTGTCCAATACGTACCTGGATTGACATGAATCCGATACCCACTAAACATAGACTGATCACTGGTGCCGGCCATGCGACGTGCCTCGCAACAGTCCAACCATACCATATCAAACCACCAGCTAAGACAGGCATTCCAACGATCATTGGTGGTAGCCGAAACTCTGGCTGGATTCCTTCTCCGCGACGCTTAGCAAGCGATGCCGACAATGGATCACTCAACCTCCCAATCACGAAAGCCGCTAGTACGCAACCGATGGTGAGCCCGAGAAAGGTGAGACCAGATGTGGCGACGCTGAAGCCATACTGCTCCTGGAAAATGCGGCCTAGGGATGCGAAAAGCAGGTTCTGGAGGCCGAATTGAAGCATGGTCAAAAGGCCAACACAGCAGACTACCGGCGTCAAGGCGAACAACTTTAGAGGTCTTTGCAACGCTTGTAGAAGGACCGTGGGGGTCTGCCGCTTTTGAGTCTCTGGTTCCTGCGGGACAGCCAATTCGTTTTGTTCCGGCGTCTTTCGAGCCTCCTGTCGCTGCCTGATAACGGGCGCATAGGTTTCACGCAGCACTACGACGGTACATAACACTGCAAATCCAGCCTTTCATCTGGTGAGTGACTAAAAGGTGAAAAAGGATCGGAAAGACGTACCAAAATAGACGCTATCCAGAACGCCCATCGCCAGTCCTTTCTCTGGATGATAATCCCACCCAAGGGAGGGCCCAGCGTGATACCCAGAATATTGCCCATCTGGTACACAGCCATGGCTCTCCCGCGCCGCTCCGTGGGAAACAGGTCCGCCACAATCGCGCCTCCGATGGCAACGGGTGATGCACCAAAGCAGCCTGCAAAAAAGCGAAACGTGATTAGCATTTCGATGCTTGTCGCTAAAGCGCAGGCAACGCAGAATATGAAGAACAAGAATGTGCTGCATCGATAGACCGTGATTCGGCCATATATTTCCGACAGCGGAGAACATATCAGAGGTCCAACACTGAAACCTAGAACATAGATTGTCATGGAGAATGTGGCAAGTGAGTTGTTGCTGACGTGAAGATCTCTTTGCATGGCGGTGATACCAGGAGCATACATCAGGGAAGTCAAATGCCTGCAGCACGTTAGTCTCGGCTAAAACTATGTAGTCGTTTATACGAACGTGAGCAGCTCGATGTAGCTCACTATTGCGATGGTAGTCCATTTCCAGCATGAACTCCAGTTCCGGGGATTGAGTGAGTTTCGATCATCTGCCCAATCTAGCAGAGTCGGGCCCAAGGCTATGCCCGACGTCGCCTCATCTCGCGGCGATAACTTGGATGTGCTGCCGACTTTCCCAACAGGGTCACGATCAATTGGCATACTCGTAAGGGTCCATGGACCAAGGGAGCGTAGATCTCGTAGTGAAGCTGAAGCGAACTAGACTGGAGCACCGATTATACTGTTATCTACTCGGAGCTTGACATGGGCTCTCTGAGTTGCTTGTACGGCATGACGCAACATGGCCGGTCAAAGATACGGGTGCTGCGCCGTAGCAAGGGTGTATCTTACTCCCGATCCCGTGGTAGAGCTCATTGAGAACGAAGCCTCACGCGTTAGTCCTATGCGCCACCTCGGGGCTGATCCGGTCGCTACCAATAGAACTACCACTAACGCCGAGGGTGTAGACCTGGCCTAAGGCGACTACTACAACAACACACTCCAGAGATTCTGTGCATGGCTGAAATGTAAACGGGCGAGAGACGCCACGTCCTGCCGACTCGTTTTTTGCATTCGTTACGCTGGAGACAACGAGGTGAGCGAAGTTTTGGCATAGCCACCCCGGTCGATACCCCTACCTAGTACGACGCACATGGACTTGGTGTACATGCGTATAGCTACAAGAAGCCGCAGGTCACTGCATAGCTTCAGCCTCGCGCATTTACCGGGGTCTGACATGCCCCACCACAATACAGTTCCTCGTCAATTGCGACACCCGCAAGCACAGACTTGCGCAGTCTGGTCGGCCTGTCCAGGCTCCAGTCAAGCCCTCGAAAAGCTCGCTGATAATCTCCCCGACTACACTTGAGGTCCGGTGATACTCTCTCTGCTCTAGTATTATCTGTTCCTGTCTATCCCTAAAATAACCAACTCTACATCAACGATAAGGCCAGCGAGATCTCGAGATTCTGGTCGCGAGATTCAGCCATGGACCCCCAGATGAGAAGTACCTGTTGTCGGCCTGGTGGTGCTTGGGATCGTTTAACACCTCCTGGCAGATCGTGCTCGAAGATATGTTAGGCGCGTAGCCAGTATGGCCAACAGCAACGACCACGACCCACTGTATTCGGGAGAACACTTGCGGATGATCTCTGGATACCTGGATCGAGCGTTCAACTCGCGATCCTACTCCACTCGGATCAACCAATCATGGCCATTCATTCGGGTCTACAACCTCGACTCTCACGTGTTTTCCGATGTACGACAATACCGCGCGGTCTCGGCGTACGAAAGCGTACCAGAGAGCGAACGGTTTCCAGAGTCTGCCAGTCTGATATTCTTGACCGGACGACCGACACCAGAGTGGCTGGCTTTGCTTGGAGGCGATCTCGATATCAGCCCTGCTTTCCTTTCGGAGCATTTGGACTTCTTTCCAAATCCGTTGATCAACACATATGTATTTCCGTGTCCTTGGTCGACGAGGTCGAGGGTTATCAGATTAAAAATTCCCATCGTTGGACACATCGAACCAGCGAAAGGCGCACTTTCCGCGGCAGATTTACAGAAGTTGAGGACTGAAAGTTCCGACAGATTGCGTGAAGCTGAACGTTTCGCTTTATCACGAGGCCAAGCTGGTGGAGCGGTGATCCGTCGGCTTTCCGTACACGACACCAACTGTTTTTCGATCGAACAGGAGATCACGCTGTCCCTGTTGGAAGATGGGGATCGCTGGGCAGGTCAGTCGGAACAGTATTACCACAGCTCGTTGAATCACGCTGACTTATGGCAGTCCTCGCGTGGTTCGATGTAGGGCCGCCGGAAGAGGATCTCCGTCCACTCATCAAACAGTTGTTAGGCTACGAACAGTCGGAAGTAGTATTCACGCCAATCATACAGCTAGAGCGGCATCGTGCTGCGTTTTGGGAGGACCAGCAAAAAATCTCTGGCGTCAAACGTACACCGTACACCCTGAGCTTGCTGCCCGACCACTACGGAAGGCTGCTGAACGTGACCTTGGCACGTCAAGACGCATTCTATGCTGCCCACGAGCTGTTCGATTTTGTCGCCTCCGCAGAACACCAGTTCCTGAACATGATGTCCGAGCTGACGAGAAGTCAAGTCAACAGACTTACAACAAGCGTGGAGGACCATACCCTCAGTGCTGCAGACTTCGAACATAGTATCACGCTGCTCGAGCAACACATCCTCCGCATCGATGGCTCGCTTCAAGTGCTTCGAAACCCGAAAGATGTGAATTGGCCAGAGCCGTCCGACGATGGCCAGAGGAAGGCGGGACATGATGCAGCCCAAGAGCTTGCTGAGAAATTCGAGGATCTCCATAAGCGCATGAGTGTGCTGATCAAGAGGGTAGAGCGCGGCGTGGATCTCGCACTGAGCAACGCGAATCTGCAGGTCTCGCATGGGTCATTCCTCCACAATCGATCCCTGGGTCGACTCACGGCATTGGGTACTTGGGTTGCCATTGTCTATGTGCCGTTGTCATACATCAGCTCGATCTTCGGCATGAACTTTCGTGAGTTCGGGCAAGGCACTTTGAGCCTTTGGATCTGGGCAGCAGTCACCGCCCCAGTTCTGGTATTGGCGTTCTTCACCCTGTATTGGCAAAGTGCGAGGAGTTTGACACAGAGATTATTGGGACGTCGAGTGTAAAGGTTAGGTCGAAGCTCTGGCTATTATTGTCGTAGGTCATCTTGACCAAAATGTGAGATTCTCGTCAAAATCGTTTTGGGTGATATCTCGTTTCGGTAACTCTCGACCTTTCGCGATACAAAAATTCTCCAGCATTCCAATCGCCTCTTTTCGCAGTTGAACCGAATCGTCATGCTTGCCTGTCTGCTCAAGAAGTTGACTTTTGAGACTCAACGCCCGCATGGTTTCTGGTAGATAGAAGTCTCGCCTTAGGTCGTAGATCCTCAATGCGTGGTCAAGGCAATCACTGCTCAAACATGTTAGCCTGGACGGGAGGCCTCTTGGATGATAATGGGAGATTTCGTAATGCTAACCTTGCAGCTGGGTACCGCTTGAAACGCATGTGATGATCCGCCAAACGGCAAAGGACATCGGCCGTCCTATGGTGACCATCGCCTATGTTGTTCAAATAATGCTCGTGGGCACGGCGATGCCAGTCATGCCCTTCTTGTAGCAGGCCAATATCACCATCGAGTCCCATACTGACCTTGACGTTGCCGATGGCGTGCATAAGACGCCCTGGGCTGGGCACAGTCAGTCCACGTCTCGATCTGCACGCTGGTGTACGAGTACTCACGCAAAACTTTCCTTCTCTCCAGGGAGCAGCTGTTTAGTGTTGTCTTGGTAGAGACGATATGCATTCATGAGAATCTTCTCTGCCTCCCCGAAATCTTCTTGCAGCCAGTATGCCAGGCCCAAATTTGTCGTAGCCAACATGGTAGTTGTCGCTGACGTCGTAGAGCGTTTCTTGTGCATTTCGGAGTACGCTTTCGCCAATTCGAAGTTCTGTTTGGCTTTGTCAATATTGTCTTTGGTCATGAGTAATGCGATCCCCATCTGATTGAACGCTATAGCCAGATCATCGTTGTCTGCAGCTGCAGCGGCCTTTTTGACCTCCAGGTATTTTTTGCTGTAATACAAACATCCTTCAGGGTCATTTGTTACAGTTGCAACACAGCCTTGATTGTTCCAGACTTCGCACAGCAGATCTTGCTCATCTTCGAGGTACTCTGAGCACATTTTCTCAGCAGTATCGAGTAGCACCTTTGCCTGATGAGGATCACCCCGCTCGTGAAGATGCCATCCTGCGAACGCAAGCACCTCAGCGAGCTGCTTGGTTGGTTTAGGCCACATCTGGCCACGGTCTTTCGGTACAAAAAGATCATGCAGACGCACAATATGCGGCATGATGGTCGCACAAGCCTCCCAGTGGTTGACTGCAAAATGCCACATCCTGCCCTTCATTGGCCATGAGTTCAACAACAGCTTCGAAGCTATTGCGAATGCTTCTACTAACTGTTCCCTGCCCATGTGAGCACGTACGGTGTCTTGGACTGCCTGGTGGATGCTGATCTCGTCTGCATCCTTGTGTATCTTGATAAGTGAGGACGCTCTGAGTGCGGCACGAGCATCATAATAATCGTGTTTGTTGCTCGGGTAAGTCGCGGTACCTGAAACAGGGCTATCGACCATGAGAAGCTCATCCTTGATGTGATCTGGATCCAATAAAGAGATGATATTCAACGCCATCAGAGCAAAGTCTGGGAGCGTCTCAAGCTTGAATACAGTGAAAAGGTTGTGCTCATAACTGGAGTTGGCCGAAACATATTTGCGGTGCAAATTGATGCGTTCGGCCTCGTCTTTATAGATTTCCAGTAATTGAGCGAATGTCATGTGCCGTGTGCGAACGTTTTCACCCATCTGTCTGAGAGCCAAGGGCATAGCGCCCAAGGCTACCGCTAGTTCTTCAACAGCTGTTGGGTGCTTGGAGGTCTCTGCTTCAGGAGCGATCATTCGCAGAAATTCGCAAGCAGCTTTTTGCGAGAAGGCATTGATCTCTATTCCAAGCGTGTTCATACTTCGAAGCTTGGTCCACGCTATCAGAGGGTTACGGCTTGTGACGATGACGGACCCTCCCCCCTTCTTGGGGCAGTACTTCTTCAAGACATCCATGCTTTCCACGTTATCGAATACCAGGAGCCAACGTGCACGCTGGTGTTGTCCGGATCTGGACTTGCGGACAACACGACTGGGATCTTCCAGCCAATCTAGCACGATCGTTCTCCTGAGCAGGAGATCTTCGATTTGATTCGAATCAACCAGCCCGAGTTTTACGGCGATGCGATTGAAAGCTGTGATGATCTTGCCCTCAGAGTCCGCACGTACCCACAACGTCGTGTCGAATTCGGCCTTGCGAGTCTCCGAATACTGGGCGGCGATGGAACTCTTACCGATGCCGCCGATACCATGAAGCGCTACGTAGTCGATCGTGGCACCCGATGGATCAGAAGCTGCACCCGAGGAAAACGCATTGTCTATCTGCCCAAAGACGTCTTCACGCTGGAAAAAGTCGTCCAGCAGAACCTCCGGGTCCATATAGTGGTACGGAAGATTGAGCTTTGGGGCATCTAAGTCGTGACTGTCGTGCTCTGGTCTGACTGGAGTAGTCTCGGGCATGATCGAGGATTGTGAGACAGCGGGATCAGGAATCAGCGACTGGGAATTGTCCCCGTCGTCGTTTCGAGAGATCTCTCGCTGCATCGAATGGCTTGAAACATCAATACCAAGATCGACAACGTTTTGCGGTGCTTGCGTGTCAACAGAGGGTGCCTTTGAGGTCGTGGTTGCATCAGATGGATTCAAGCATCTTTTCACAAACCCTGCCAGCTGCGAGCTGCAATGACTGGCATTATCCATGGCACAGCGACCGGAATCCACTACAATCTTGACCCGGAGGCTATCACAATCAGTCTCTTCCAGGTAGCCATCCACGGCGAAGCATTGCTGAACCTTGTGCACCTTGAACAGTCCGAGATCACGATTTGAGGCAACCTTTGTTCCGAGGTTTGACAGGATCGGAATATCTAATGCCAGGTCCTGGAACAGAGAGTAAAGTTGTTTCAGAGCTCGCAAATCGTCTTTGCTGTGACTATCTCTTCGCTGTTTGTTACTGAAGATCAGGTGTCCAAGAGACGCGTGGCCATCTTGCTGTACCTTCTCAAAGACCTGTGGAATGCTCAGGAGTATCAATCCTTGCAAAGCCTCGAACAGGGCATCGTGGTGGCTGTTCTCTCTTTTGGCATAGACCAGAGCTTGCTTTATGGCGACCGTGCCAAGGCCATGGCAAATCAAGATGAAAGGATTGCGAGTGATCTGCACGCACGTCAGTGAGTATCAATCTTCTCATAATATGGAGTGCTACCTGTTTCGTGCGACGAAACTCTTCAAACTTCGCCAGAATGGTTGGACCTTGAGCGAGAACATCGTCCCAGGTGGTAAAGGCTGCCTGAGGATGACAGTGATAGATACTAACGACTCCGTAACCATCAACTTGATTTGATAAGCGCTCCGTTAGTGAGATCAGCCATGGCTTCGAGTGAACACACAGCCGTTTATGTGTATCTGCTGGACTACAGGTTTGCAAGATGAATACACTGTAGCTTGTCAGACTCCGCCATGACGGTTGGTGATGAAGACTGACTATGGTTCGCTCTGGGTGTCCGTCACTTTGACGTCTCGAATCACATCGAGCCAAACTTCCGCCATGGGGACGCATTACACGGAACATACAAACAGAGCTCGTTTGAACAGTGAGACCACGCCCAAGTTCTCGAATCATAATCGTCGTGATTATAAGGCAATTATAAGCTGCGGACGACCATGTACAACAGGAGTGAAGCGCGGCCTCGAAGAGAGCATACTCGACTTCTGCCTCGCCGCCAAGCACTCTCATCGCGTCACATCATACTGCAGTACGCCCGTCATCATCCACTACGATTGCAGTGATCACATACCTGGTACGGCATTGCGAGGCTGTGAGCTGACGGATGTGCATTCGGGGGCGTTCAACGTGGCTGCTACATTACTCTACACTAATAAGTGAATAGCTCTAGCGTGATGTGGACTACAGTGCGTAGTTCTATAGGCTGACATGAATTTGACAGGGTAGCTCTATCGTGCCTTAGTCTCGACGCCCAGTGCTCGTGCTGTGCCAGCAGTGCATCTTGAACCCTGCGTACGTTATCTATGGACATGCTCTCGACCAGGACAACGATGAAGTTCGCTGCGAAGGCACAGAGTACGACGACCTCTTGTGCGGCCGTTCTGAGGCCATCAACATAAATCTGGAAGCTGAGCCTCCCCTGATTGTCAACTCGATGGTAGTGGCCAGCTCGGCCACGAATAAGTACCATTACGCCAGCGGGCTGTGGTCGTAGCCTGGCAGTCGATGCTCCTTCAGTCTTGTGGTGCAGAAAGGGCCAGTCTATACCCACGGCCGACGCGGGATACTCGACGCCTCCCTTGGCAAGATCATCCGAACACGTCCGCATGGCGATGCTCTTGCAAATTAGCGATCTACTGATAAAGTCATTGTAGATGATGGAGTGAGCGTGATCTGTCTTTGAGTTGGCTTGTGCCGCTCTACCATAATCTTCTTCATGGATGCCACCTTGGTAGAGATGGACCACCTCGCTTGCGAGTTAGGATCGAAGAGCGAGCGGATTGATTACACCTCTAGGGATCATGCAGAGCCCCTAACCAGGACTTTGTTGGTCATGATCCACCGCAGGCAATGCGCTTCCTGCTACCCATGCTAGTCTCGATCGCTGTGAGGCGGTCTGTCCAGGCCATGGCGGGCTGAAGGTACTCACATGTACAGGCATGTGACACGGCGACTGGCTGTTCGACTTACTGCACGCCCATAAGGTTCAGAGCAGCAGAGCCACCTGATTTGTCAGATCAAGTCACTTGAGCAGCCGAATACAGTCGAATTCGTGGCCAGCGGGCAGTATGTATCATCGTATCATAAGTAGCGTATGTTTCCTTGGACAAGAACTCGATCCCGGCTCCTCATCTGCAAGCTCTAAACTTCAATCTCCTTAAGCCTCCAAACAAGTCAGGCTCCAAAGCTTCATACATTCGTTCTTGTATCACAGTCTAAAAGGTATGAAGTGTTATTCGTAGACGATCCATCGACACTGGCTGATACTACCCGTAGAACCTCACCCGAAAATGCCGTCTCAAGTCACATTCGAGACCTTCTCGAAGAAGAGCCAGCCCTGGAAGGCTGTGTGGCCAGCTCCAGCAGAGAAGAGTGATAAATTGAGCGGCTTCGGATTCAAGAAGGGCGAGGAAATGGTCTTCGACGGTAATGCCGGCAACTTCTTTCCCCACGGGGAGTGGACTTTGGAGCAGGAAAGTTCCAAAAGCTTGTAGTTTCAAGGCTCATGACGCTTGCTACTTTTGCCTGCCGTTCATATTCATCACGGCCCAAGCACGAAGAAGTAGAATTCTCCCAAAGCAATAATTCAGACCGTCGCGATAATGGCCAATAAGTACCGTACCAAACTGCGTCTAGGTCACTCCAGTGTAGCATTCGCGCGAACGCTGTTTCTTTCTCATTGTGCCTTCCTTTCGTGTTCCACTTCACCCTCGATTGAGGTTATGTGGATCAGAAGTCGCCGCCATAGTATACCAATGCACGCACTTCGATACTTTCCCGGGGTGGGTCATCCTCGTTAGCCAGTGGATTGGGGAAAGAAGAATGTGGAACTCCTGGGCTTTGATATTAGCACTCTCATGCCGAAGATAAGGGGGGTAGGATTTCATACCGACACCTGAGCCGGGATTCGAGTCTGATTGCCTGAAAATCCACGCCTCATGAGGCAGCTGGTCACTCAGATAGTACCATTTTTGTGCCTGTGTATGGTACATCTGTCGATTCTCCACCACGTAATCGTGATATACAAGGTCTGCTGCCTGAAGGTCGCTGTCGGCGACGACGGTTCTCGGATCACACATAGCCAGAGGCCAATCCTTGACAGGGCCTTTGATCGGTTTCCAAACACTGCGTAATGATCAGCTGCGCATATGATGCGACAGATACGAACGTGCGCACTTAACGCATTGAATCCGGTGCTGCAGAATCTCGTCTGCCTTTTCGTCGTTCAACTT
Organism: Microcyclospora pomicola; assembly: GCA_002786065.1. Lineage (NCBI taxonomy): Eukaryota > Fungi > Ascomycota > Dothideomycetes > Capnodiales > Microcyclospora > Microcyclospora pomicola. The sequence goes on along the minus strand of NHNY01000008.1, from coordinate 274,142 downwards.
GATAACCATGTTGCGAGCCCAATTCACGGTGGTATCTGGGGAAGCTGTATAAGCTTTGCAGTAGGAAGAGCTCATGCTCGAAGACTGCGCATGGTCTTACCGATATGGGCCATCGAGGTAGGCTGGTTGTACTTATATGGCTTCCCGGTCGATACGGGAAAGATCTCATGTCGCTTACGGACCTGTCACTCATCAGTACTTTATAAGATGTGCTTAGGAAAAGAAGGGCGAGCACCGTATGTTCAAAGATATGGACATGAGCGGCACCAAGGGTGCTTTTCAGACTGTTTGCGACTTCTCGCAGGTACACTTCCTTGATCTTTGTTTCGTCGTCGAAGTCATCATACTGCATGGCAGACTCGAGCGGCATGATCTGGAACCCATCAGCCTCAAATGAAAGCGTATCAACTCTAGGTCTCAGGTCTTCTATCGAGATGTCTTCGTGCTTTTCGAGGTCTATATTGGATCTTGGGAATCCTTCTGGCGGGACAAAACGCAATGAGTATGGTTTCTCGTGGTCGTACTTTTCGCTGCGTAGCAGAAAATACATTGAGGTGGTTAGGCTCATGGTGTCTTTCCTTCCCGGCATGCCGTGCATCAAGCGAAGAAGCAGAATACTACTACGCAATGAACGGTCACTGATGCTGCATCCTTGATACGGGCTGCAGTTCAGGTCGCAGGAATGCGAAATGAGCGGGCGAGCCAAACCCCCTGCCAGACCGTGGCGCAAATACTTGAGAGTACATTAGCCATGGCCGCATGATGCATGTGCTGTAGCTCGAGAAGGTGTAGCTAGAGCTGCTAGGATGTTGCTGTTATACCGGTACCATGCCGTGGTGGCGGTACCTTATGCATCAGTACATCGAGCTGGCCGGGCCGTACTCGTGACTCATTCTGTTGTCGTCGTTCCGGACGCTCCGCAGGCTGTCTTACGGTGGGTCATAACAGATTTTGGGTCACATCGGTTTTGGGTTCACTACTTCCCGCTGGCGTCTCGCTTGTCATATTTCAACCACCCCCTTCGTGATACGTAAGCATATGTACAAAACACTGCTATCATTCTGCCACACGTGACGTGTTCCCAGTCTTTGCCCTTCGCATACAGAACGAAGATTTGCACTTCAGAGTCATTGCAAGCACTGACCCGCCAAAATCACCGACGACTCTTTTTACCACGTGTACAATCAGCAGGGGCAAGATAAGCGTCCATATCGAAGCCAAAATCATCATTTTCGCGCGGTGGTGAGATAGTCAAGTCTGACATTGAGCGTTTGTATAATCTATTCGGTAGGGTGTTCTAGATGATAGTCAGTACATGATGCGACGGAGAGAGAGTTGTACAGCTCAAATACTTGTTTGACGAATAGACCAACATCTGGAAGATTGGCTGTAGGGCTCTCAGTCAAACCCAGTGCAAGCTCTTGGCTTGGCTCAGCTTTCACAGCTGTGTTCTGTGACATATGAATCAATCACAAGCAGTCTCATTCAATCATCGATTGTACACGTACATTATCTTCTTGCTTGACTGTTTGGCTGGGTGCAGACTTCTTCTTAGGCTTCGCCTTTGGCTTTGAATTCTGGTCCTTTTTCGAGGCTTTGGTAGTCACAGGCTTTGGTTTCTCCTTGTATTCAACTTCTAGTTCATTGTGCAGTGCGTTTCCAGGCTCAGGACGCTCACAGAATATCCAAATGTTGTAGTTCTTCTTTCTGTCAGTCTTGAAGTCATGCTGCAGAAGCTCCGAGAGAGTAGTATCTCTGAATACCCTTTCTTGAACTCTTATCGGATCTGGCTGTCTCCCTGCTGGATTGTACATGAGGCTTGCGAAGATTCGACTGTTGTCTTTGTGGTGTACGAAGGAATAGAGATCGAATTCCTCGGATATTGTTTCGAGAAAATGTCCCCAATTGTGTGACTTGAAGTCTTTGATGCTGCCCATTTCGGCTGTGTCTAAGATTGTACAGTGGCATTTAGTGACGAGATAAATCAGAAAATGAGGGTAGGGTTCTACGCAACCATACCATGTCTGAACCAGTTGTAAGTCCTGCGACCATCCACGTCTTCAGAATCTACATTGTAGCGTCCAATGAAGCAATATACAGTTAGATTTAGCTTTGACATCGTTGCTGAAGGCTCGAAAGCTGGTCTTTGGGTTTGCTGAGACACTGGTGCAGCGCCAGCATCCAAAATCGTTTTTTTAACTGTATTGGCACGGTCACGATGAGCGATCATATCGTAACTAGATTGTACAGCTGATCTGTTTTGGAGCAAGTTTGCTAATCCGCCTTGGTAGACCTGCTGGGCTGGTGCGGCCTCTGGTGTGTCTTCGTCATCGTCCACAAGATCAATCACGTTTGCCTTAGCATGAGACATTGTTCTTGAGAGCGCTGTGTGTTTCGAGTTTTGTACACGCCGATTTGATGGCGGAATCGGATTGCGAAGTCCGCAAGCTGGACATTGGTCTATCATGAAGAAATGAGTGCTGTGGTCGTCGATCTCAGGATTTACCTTGCAGGCGAGGCTTGGACACCAGAATTTCATGATGAAAAAGTTGTTTTCGGCGTGTACAAAGTGTTTGAAGTGAGACTGTGCTTGACTATTGTGCAATTGACCTTTGGAAATGAGAAATCAAGATCTTTACCCAACTATATATCGAATCGATCAGGTAGCATTTCAAAAGCTTGAGCACTGTGCGGGGCTCGCACAATCTCGTTGTACACCGCCATTACGGGCTCTGATACCGTGCCCCACATTAATCCTCCGTATGGAGCTCTGGTCTCCAACAAGGGTGTTGTAGGATTGTGCAGCACGTACTCTGTAAGCGCTTCTTGAAGAACACGAAACCCTTGCTCGTGTTTGCGCATTGATACCGACTGTACAAAAGCCATCGCATCGGCTGGCTGATACAAAATACCCTGTTGCTGCAGCAAACTTTCACAAAAGCTCATAGTTGTATCTGGAAGGTATTCGTCCATATCTAAGATTTGCCTACCATGTCAGAAATTTAGTCTGTCTATAACCGCTAGTTCATGTTTTGTACATACCGAAACCCTCGCACGCGCAGCGCAAATTAGCTACCAGAGTTGCGTCAACCGGACACCCACAATCCACAACAGTAGTGTCAGCATATAGGGTTTCTGGCTTCCCAGCCTTGACCCAAGGCCGGTTAGTTTGCTTCCGGATCGGATGTACATTCCACATCGTTGTGAACCGCTTCACAATACCACGAAGTACTGGCATATAGATGTAGAGTAGTGCGATACGGTCAGCAGCGAGATTCTTGTTGTACAAGCCTTCTGTAGCATATCTCCGGAACAGTATCTATAACATCAATTGTACATGTCAGATCTTGCTAGGGCTGCAGCTCAAATCAGACTTTACTTACACGCCAGACCTGTAGCGATCTTCCACTTAATTGATTCCACCACGATTCAACACGCTGATTGGATGTGCTAGTGCCAAAGACATAGCAATCGCGAAACGCTATGTCGTTTGTACGCATCGATTTAGCGTTTGTAAACTGAGCATCTGCCATTAGCAGTACCTCCTTTCCCTTGTCTGACCGTACAACTTTTGGTGCTACCCGAAGTGTATCAAGCACATTGACGAACTGTGCTAGTACAGACACTGATGTACGGCTCGAAATTCCGCAATATGTCCATATTACCTTTCTTGAGTAGGCATCGATTGCAGCATAGATCTGGATGCCGAACTCTTCAAGCTTACAATGCGCGTCGATAGACCATACAGCGTTTGGACCAGAGGTTATATATCTGCCCCGACGGTTGTCTACAACATTACGTCTATTGTACACGCCGTTTGGGTCAAGGTCGCGCAAAAGGCGATCCAATGTATGCCTAATCAAGATCATTAGTATGTGTAGATTTTGATTTTGTAACTAGAGCATGCCTTGAGATGTGCAGGCTAGCATGACGCTTCAAATACGCAATCATGAATGTACGGCCATAAAGTGTAACCTCCCCTTTATCAAGCTCTTTACGGATGATGTCCTTCATCATCTCTGATTTTTCTGCTATTTGGTCTGCTTGTAGTCTTCTTACCAAGCCCATAGCCTTTCTGATCTGTACAATCCTCCACGGTTTGACTACAATATTGGCTTGGGATTGAAGGCTCTCCACTATTTCGTTGTCCGACTGGTTATCCACATAGAACAAGGTACTAATAAGTACTCGGAGAAATGGCGTGTCTGGATTCGATTTGTTCTTCTGCGCTCCAAGGTTTGCGATGGTGCGTTTGATTGTACACGTGGAAGCTGTTATACCGCATTGGAAAAGCCAGGTTTGAAGTGCTTTATATGTAGCGCCTTGATTTTGGAATCGGTCGCAAAGCTCCACATGGAACGTCGGGTCAATCAGCGTATTTGGAGCCATTGCTGTATTGTTTTAAGATGTACAATAGACGAACAGTGAAATGAAGTAGCGAATTGATGGACTTCTCAACTGATTAGACAAAGTCCAGTAGTAATGTTGTGGTTTTGCATCTGAATCAAAGATGGAAGCTAGCAGCTCAAGATCTGTTTTGAGGCTGAAACCTTATTGTACAGCTCTTATCTCGAAGTTACTGACCAAACCTACACCAATAAAACACTCGTACTTTCCTTCTCTACCTCCATTGTATCACTCCATAATGTATGTTCCATGCCTCTTTCCTAATTGCACCTGATTGTACCTTTAGAAAAGATTGTCACGGCTGTCATTAGAGATGTTGCTGATCTCCTTGGCCGCCTCTCTTGAACTCCTGCCACGCTGAAGACTCTGGATCTCCTTCGCTCCTAGATCCCGAACCACCCCATCCGCAAGCTGGCGAGGCTTGACAGTTCGCCCGGAACGAGTTGTACAGCTGCTTGCTTCTGCTAAAGAGTCGCTGTTGTCTAGCAGGCTGTGGTTTGGAAAAACACATAGCGAGGCTTGGTTATTGAAGGTGCAGTTTCCACAAGCTGTGTTTGTCTTCCCGGCTACAGTGGCGCATTGCTGATCAGCGGTTAGCTTTTATTGTACAGCTCGAAAACGGTGGTTTACAAACCTTGAAATGTCCTTTTCCATCGTCACATCTTAAGCACTCCACTGCCACTTTGTCATGCTTCGCGATCTTTCCCCTGTGGCTTTCGGTTAGCCTCTGAGTTGCTGAGATGCGGAAAACTTTGTACATACCGACTCTAGATGATCAGTGCGTCGATATGGCTGGCACGATTGCGAATAGTGTCTAGATCGAAATCTTCTGGGTGTCGAAGAAAGACAAGATAGTCTAGGCCTTTGAACATCTCTTCCTGGCGGCTATTCAGATTGAATCCCGCATCTTCCAGCTGTACAATTTATCAGACATAGGATATATAGCAGAAAAGCCCTAGAACGCCACTCACCCTTTTCTTCGTCACAGCAAGAACAAGCTCATCTTCTCCAGTCAGTTCCGGCACATCGAGTAGGGATTAAGGCGTGAACGGCATCGTGGCTTGTGCGTTGTTTGTACTGGTGGAAATGTCCAACTCTCGATAGTTGGTAGAAGTAAGAGATGTAGAAGTTTGGTAGTAGAAGCTTTCGTGTAGCAAGTAAGGAAGATTAGCAGTCAGAAGAAAATAGACAGTTGTGTGTCTCGTCAGCAGTGAACAGCTCTTTGTGCATATGCAAACTAATGGCGGTAGCTGGCAATGGAATGTTCTTCACCTGACATGTGCAGCCTAGCTAGAACAAAGGAAGTGAAGCTGTGAAGTGAAATACGACGATTGACGATCAGCAGAAGCTATTTATTTACGCGGCGATTCTGAATTGCGCTGATTTGTACATTTTAAAACCTTGAAGCGCGCAGTGGTTTGAGATGGTCATGTTTTCTGTAAGTGACTATGGAGAATGGTCTGAGTAAGATATCAACTCCATCTGCTGTCAATTGGTCTCAAAAGCTCCTGCCAACCAAAGCATCGTTCGTAGCTCTTTTAACAGTGTACAAGTTCGTTTTCTTTCTGTGCATGCTCGCCACCAATGTTAAGGCGTTTGAAAAGCTCTCGAATATACCGTGTCTGTCCTCCAGAAAGTCTCAATTGCTCGCCAACTTAATGATCCACTTCGGCTGAGATCACATACAATGCACTTTGTACATTTGGAAAGACAATTTAGAACACTCTCAAAACCCACATAAACATTTTGATTATACCACTGGAAGCACAAAGCCCAAGCAAAAGGTCCGTTTCCCAGAGATGCCTGGTTTGAAAGGAACAGGGCTGCATCTTAGCAAAAGAAGCATGCACAATATGCTCTCGTAGCTGTCGGCAGCTTTCCAACCCAAACTCCAAACACCCTACTCCAAACTTTTTAGGAGGACCTGAAAGCCTCTATGTCCTACTCCATTGTCTTTAAGCTGGACTGCAGTTGTCCCATGTTCTCTCTCTGCAGCACGTCGGAACCGCTTTGTACAGCTTCCTCTTTATCCTTGCAGAGTCTTCTGATAGCCAGACCGGCTGCACAAAAACCCGTCATCAGTCCAGAGACAGTTTCCACAGGCACCATCCGCAAAGCCTTCGATAGCGTGACAGTGCTACATTCTTGTCAGCAATGATTGTACAGCAGGATTCTTTAGTCTTACCTCGAATGGGCCATGAGTTAAGCGAGTCTGCCTATCATGCCAGCTGAAAGTCACTGCCTTCTCCTCACAACAGGTGCAGACCTCTGATATCATTTTCTCGCCACTGAAGCGAGTTAGTCCTGCGCATTACTAGTGGAGTAAATTGTACATACCGTGATTGCGCGATCAATGCGTTGACGAAGTTCTTGGAGCCAGGCTTCATAGTTGGGACATTGCTGGAATGGCAGCGGACGAATTTCCCTTTGTTCGCGAGCAACGCTGCTTTCTGCTCATCGTTGAGGCGAACTCCAAGATTTTGGATCTGTACAATGTTAGCTTTGCCTGCTGAGCTCTGTAAAAGAACGTACCTCATCCTTCCTCAGATCCAGTACATTTACACCAAAATTATCTTCAGCCTTCTTGAACAGATGGTCAAGACCATAGTCAAGGGAATCGTCTTCCTGGAAAGTAGGCGCCATCTTTTGTACAGGTGGATTTCGTGAGGGTTGGGGAGCTGTTGTGGAGTGGGAAGATCGAGGAAGCTTGGAGATGATTGTTGTTAGAAGGTGGAGAAGATATTGGGGGAGAGGTGTTGATGTAGTAAATGACAAAGGAATAGATCAAATAGCCTTGATTGCTGCCTGAACAACGCGATCTTTGTCATATGCGCACTGCAGGTGACGAGCGTGTGTCACAAGGCTCGTGAACAGTCGCATTGAAGTAGAAGTGAACGAGGAGGGTGGCGAGTGAACCGCCGAGATGAGAACTAAGTTGTCTGACGTAGATAGAAGGCAGTCATCGAGGCACACATTGTACATCTGGAAAGCCATCCGAATGAAAGGATGCTACGAGCGAAGACAGCATTAGGTGACTTAGCTATATCAAGAAATGTTGTTGGGCTGTATACTCATGTGATGTGAAAGTTGGGGAACTGAACATGATCGATTTGCGCTGACGCCGAACAAACATTGTACAGGCGGTAAAATTTATTACTGCACGATTTGGACTCGTGATAAACTAGCCAGGGAGAGTGCTGAAATGAAGATGGGTCGGTGATTATGTCAGGCTGGTAGTTTTGGATTGAGAGACTTTAGACCTGCTTGCTACCAGACCAGCAATCGTGCATGCAGTATAATTGCTGGCCCTTGGCTTAGATCTAGCAAGATGTGATCTGGGAAGAATACTAGATTGCTTCTAGACTACTAACTGCTGTAACCCACTGGCCGTCTTTTGCAGGGTTTTAGTATGACTCAAGCAAAAGCGCCAGATTGTGCAGTCCGTATATTTGCTGGCCTTGCGATCATCTCCTGGAATTGGAAAGACAGGGAACTTGCTGAATCTTGGCTAGGATGCCGAATCCAATAACCCATAGATTCTGCTTCAGAGGATTCTTGCGCGGCCCCAGCTGGACAGATGGATTGTGCAGACTGTATATCTGCTGGGCCTGCGATTGTTCTCTGAAACCGGAAACTCAGGGGAGTTGCTGAATCTCGGCTGGGCTGGCGACTGTATCGACTGTCGGAATTGCTTTCAAGGAGCTTTTGCGCAGCCATAGCTAGACCGCTAGATTGTGCAGACCGTATATCTGCTCGTTTGGTAGTTACCCTCGAGAATCGGAAACTCGGGGGGCCGCTGAATCTCAGCTAGGCTGGCGGCTGTATCGACCTTCCGTTCTTTGTTCACAGAGCTTCTGCGCAGTCAAAGCTTGGGAACGCGATTGTACAGACCGTATATTAGCTCGTTTTGTGGCTGTCTTCTGGTCCTAAAAACTCAGGGGAGCTGCTCAATTTCAGCTAAGCTCACCCCTTTTGATAGAAGACCATATATATATGTCAGTAGATACCCTGTAGCAGACAGTTTGAAATGTCATTCAAAGACTTGCTTCAACATTGTACATCTCGAAATATGATTTAGGATCTTTATAGAAGCCTTATTGAACCTGAAGCTCCAAAACACCAAACTCCCTCAAGAAACCAAACCCCTTAATCAAACCCATAACTTAGAGCTGCAGCATGTTCACTAAAACTGGGTGTTCCTCTGCTGCTCATCCTCTTCCTCTTGCAACTCCCTCTGAGACAAAGCCCTGCTGTTATTACCACTTCGAATTGCTTGAATCTCCTTTGCTCCAGGATCCCGAACAACACCTTCAGCTAGCTTTGAAGGCTTGGATTCACGACCAGAACGAGTTGTACAGACAGAACCTCCAGCGACAGGGTCACTTTGATCCAGAGGGCGGCTGTTAAGAAACTCGCATTGTGTGGCTTGATTGTTAAAGGTACAGTTTCCACAGGCATGTTTTGAGGTCCCATCTCTGGTTTTGCACTCCTTTCTAAGGTTAGCAATCATTGTACAGTTAGAAAGCAGAATGCATCTACCTCAAAGAGCCCTCTTTCTTCTCCACATCTCTTGCAGTTCATCTGATTTTCTCCTGACTTTGCAACCTTTCCACTGTTTCAGTCAGCTATGTTCTCCCGGCTCCGCAGTTAAAAGAGATTGTACATACCGACTCTAGATGAGCAATGCATCGACATGACTTGCCCGATTCTGTATTGTGTCCTTGCGGAAGTTGGCTGGGTTCCGAAGAGCGACAGGCTGAGCTCGCTTTTTTAGAACTTCTTGCTGACTGCGACTGCGATTGAGCCCTACATTGTTCAGCTGTACAATGTCAGCGCTCTGCTATGTGGGTATGGAAACGATCGGCTCTTGAACGTACACGCGTTTCATCTACAACAAGCACATATTCCTCTTCACCTTGCTGGTTTCGAATCATAGCGACGAGTTTAGAAGCGTCTGCAGGCATAGCGCTTTGTGAAGACGTTGTACTGGTGGAAACCGAGGGTTGCAAGGTGTTAGAAGATGTAAGGTGTGTGAAAGAGGTAGACCAAATGTTGTCAGGTCTAAGTTTGAGTGAACTGAAGAACGGAGGGACGAGGACGGTTTTAGTGTGTTAGCGGATGAACAAAGAATTGTGCATGTGCAAACTGTTGCCTGCTAAAGACAATGGCTTACGTTGAACTTGTGCAAGTGAGGTGCATGTGATCCTGATGCTGAAGTGAGCATGATCTTGCTGAGTGAGTGACGACGACCTCAAAATGATTGAAAAGCATTGCTATGGCTTCAGCTAAGCGCGATTGTATTGTACGTGGTGATTCTGTGGCGCTGGAGAGGGTTAGGATTGCTATCGAGTCCCAACATTGAAGCTCAGATGTGATCGAGGTATATCAAGCACTCCACCAAGTGTGTTGAGATATTCCACTATAATAGTCGTTTTGCAGGTTAGCTAGCGTTGTGCAGCTCGTAATTCCAGCCAAACATTCCAAAGACCTAGGTCGAGGCTTTGATGATGCTAGACAAAATACACCTAGCCTCGATTGTAGAGTAGCAAGACCTTAATACAAGTGCTTTCCATCTTACGGTCCTGATAGCTAGGGGCTATAATACATTTTGTACATTCGGAAACAAACGGCGAGAAGTAAGGGAGACAGCTGAGATCATAACATATTACTTTTAAAGTCCAGAGGCCAACTGAAAAAGCAACTCCCCGATTTGACCTGCTCGTCAAGGTCATCCACTGTCTTCAACCTAGAATGCAAATGCACAAACCGTCTGTAAAGCCCACATCTCTGTTTGAGCACCTAAGAGCCTCCTCCAGTTTCCCTGCGCTTGCCGCTAGAGTTGGACAAACCCTCCTCCAAGTTTCCTTTCCTGGCTTCATACCGCGCCGCTCTGTCTTTCGCCACCTTGTCTAACTTCTCTTGTTCACGCTTTTTCTTTTCCTCCGCAGCCTTGTAGGTGTTGGAATGCTCACACGATGGCTTGTCACCAACCCAAATACAATTTCCACATGCATTGTCAAGATTGCCTTCGAAGACCTTGCAAGTCTACACACTGTCAGCGCGCCATTGTACATGTAGAATCGTTGAACATACTCTGAATGGGCCTTTGCGTTTGCGCTGAACAGCCTTGTCATCTACCGAGCCTTTAAACAATGGTTCACAGCAATGACAGAAGTCCTCCTCCTAGGTTCCACTATAATAACAAAGGTTAGCTGTATTCAGAACATTGCGAAAGAGTTGTACATACCGACTCTGGACGATCAATGCATCTTGGTAGTTCAAACGGCTGCAGTCGAGGCTCGCGAAAGTATCCTGACAGTCCTGACGAATTTCAAATGGTTGTCCTTCGTTCTGCGCCAACAGCCAAATCTGATCCTCATTCAGCGTAACTCCAAGCTCTTGTAGCTGTACAATGTCAGCCTGAATTTATCAGCCGGAGTGAATAAAGACATACCCTGTTTCCGTTGATGTGAAGATGTGGCCGGTACTCATTTCTGACCTTCTTCTTTCTAATGAGCGCCTTGAGGTCGAGGACCGCCATGCTGAGTGCTGCTTGCTGGTGTTTTGTACACGTGGATTCGTTAGGAGGATTGGGGCTAGCTCGCAGTAGGATGGCTAAGCAAAGTTAGAGCAGATAGTGTTTGTGAGGTGGAGAGAAGGTTGAGGAGAAGATGTTGTCGAAAGGAATGTCGAAGAAAGAAAGAGAAGCGCGGAGTTTAAGCGTGAACAATCACAGGTGTTTTATGTGCAGAACGCAAGTGACCACATCAGCTAAGACAATAAACTGAAGATGACTACAGTGGACAATAGTTAGCAAGTGAACTGAACCAATGCATAATAAGTAATTGCTTACTAGCCTGGGGCTGTCAATAAGTGAGAAATGTACATGCCGAAAGTATGGCGAATGAAGCTATGCTGTGGAGGAAGTTGATGTTAGATACTTAAGCAAATGAGATGCAAAAGATAGGTCTATAAAGCAAGTATGAATCAGTCAAATGCCATTGATATCAATTCAAAGCGCTGCGCAAGATTTGTACAGGCGGTATATTTGCACGCCGCACGATTTGTGCCGCAAAATGTTCTTTGGGAGACATGCTGAATTGCTACAAGGCTGGAAACTTAGTAGTACTAGAAAGGTTTGATCCTCGAATGTTTCCGTAGCTATCTCATGTCTCAATGATTGTGCACGCCGTATATTTCCTGGCCTGCTGATTTGAACCTTGAAGGAGCGACCCAGGCGAAATGCTAAATTGCAGCTAGGTTTGAAAGTAGCGCAACCTGATGTCTTGAGATCACAGGGCTTTGTAGCTGCTGCGTCTTGCGCTGTGGACGATGCGCATAGTACAATTGCTGGCCTCGCAACTAGATCAAGCCAGCAGCAGCTCAGGGGCACTGCCGAATCACGTCTGGGCTGGCCACTGTATCGACTGTCGGTTTCTGCTTTCAAGGAGCATCTACGCAGCCGGAGCTAGACTGCTGCATTGTGCAGACCGTATATCTGCTCGCCTTGTGGCTATCCCCTAGAACTGAAAACTCGGGGGAGCTACTGGATCTTAGCTGGGCTAGCGACTGTGTCGACTGTCGGATTCTGCCTTCAAGGAGCTTCTGCGCAACCATAGCTAGGCCGCTGGATTGTGCAGACCGTATATCTGCTAGGCCTGCGATTGTTCTCTAGAAGTGGAAACTCGGGGGAGCTACTGAATCTCAGCTGGGCTGGCGACTGTGTGGACTGTCGGATTTCGCCTTCAAGGAGCTTCTGCGCAGCCAGAGCTAGACCGCTGGATTGTGCAGACCGTATATCTGCTCGTTTGGTAGCTACCCTCGAGAACCGGAAACTCAGGGGAGTTGCTGAATCTCGGCTGGGCTGGCGACTGTATCGACTGTCGAAATTGCTTTCAAGGAGCTTCTACGCAGCCGCAGCTTCGGAGCAGAATTGTACACGCCGTATATTTGCTAGCACTGCGGCTATCCCTTAGAATTGGAAACTCGGGGGCGCTACTGAATCTCTGCTGGGCTGCCAACTGCATCGACCTGTAGACTCTTATTCTAGGGGTTTTCTATTAGCCCTAGGTAGAGCGCATTTTTGTACGCGTTATATAAGCGCTTGTCCTCACCTCGAGCATCGTAAGCCAAGATTTAGGGAGCACACTGAAATGCTTCTAGGTTGGCAAGTGCTTTTACCTGGGGATGTAGAATCCAGCGAATCTTATGCTATTTGGGGTTCCCTGCAGCGATTGTGCAGTCCCAATCTTTGCCTTCTCTGCATTCAGTGCCATTGGTATCCTTCCTGAAGCTCTTGCCAAGTTGCTGCTAGGATATAGATCAATTTTGATCTATATTCCCTAGACCTCGCAATCACGTAGCCTCTCTTCTTATGTGCCATTGTACATGTCGTATCTTTTGCAGCAGTTCAATCGGTACAAGGGAGACTCCCCAAAGACTCGAGATAGGATAACCTTCATATGACAATTTGGTGCGGGCGTCGGTTCGGTGGGCGGCGATGCTCTTTAAGGATTGACATCATTAACAGACTGTACATACCGTGTTCTCAATGATGATGCCACTCAAGATAGCGATGTTTTGATAGTTTGAAGATGGTTGTGTCACAGAGCTACAGAAACACAAATGGATGGGAAAGCTGCCAATGGACTATTCTGGGCCTTCACCGCCTTTGGTTACTAATGTACATATGGATTATTATTACAGAACTGCGAAATGATTATTGTAAGCGAGGCGCGAGCGGGAAGTAGCGAACTCAAAACTGATGTGACCCAAAGTTCGTTATGTCCCACCGTACTGTCTACATCCTTCGCCAGGGACACAACCAATGCCGGTCTGGTTCACCGATTTCCTCGGTGGAACGAAAGCTTTCACTTGCATGACTATAAGACGCCCTGGTCGAGAAAAGTAGCAGCGATAAGAGCGGCCAAGGTAGGCTCCAATGGCGACGTTCGTTTCCAAAGTAGTTACTTGGTACAAAAGCAAAAACGTAGCCTGTTGCTTCAATGGAATCCAGTCGGTTTCTGACACCGCAAAGCAAAAATGACTATGCAGTACCTTGGCCCCCTTGGCATTCACTACTATGGCCGATGATCGGAATCGAGGCACCAGCTTCTTGTCCGACGAGCAGTTTACCTTGTGCTATTGAACGGCAGCAGTTCAAGGTAGCCAGCGCCTTGCGCTTCTTACAGCGATCCATCAGACTTCGGCCGTGGGTGCGTGAAGGTTGACGATATGCGCCGTTGCATACCTATTATCAGCAGATGTTCGATGCCGTCTCCTCGGGCGCTTACATCGTAACACGAGGTATTATGACTTCTGGGCCGCGGAAGGATTCACCTTCCTATACACCATTCGATTTAGTGCGCCCGAGGAGGACACCGCTTTGCCACGCGGGTTGGAATAGATGCAATGGACCACATCTATGTAAAGTTCACCTGCTCCTTTGCGTTCCTCGTTCTTACATCCAATCCTACAAAGTTCAGATACGAAAGATGTTCGCTCACTACTCGGCTTCAAGTCTTGCCCGACTACTCGTCTCCATCTTGCCTCTGCTAGCTGTCCCTGCAGCCCAAGCATCATCTTACAGCAACGAACAGGCGTTGCTCAGCGATGTCGACCAATTCGCGCCTGACTTTTCCTTCAGCGTAGTGGCCGAGTCGACTGTAACTCGAGAGGCCAGCGTTTCCCGAGTCAATGTGGGAATTGCCATCCGTGCATCCTCGCGTGAAGAGGCCAAGACTCTGGGCGACCTCGAGCAGGCGAAGCTCCGCACCTATCTTGATACCTTCCCGAGCGAAGTCCTGTCGTACTCCATCAGCACATTCGATATCTACAAACAGGACAGGCGCTACAGTGACGAGGACCTGGATCTCGAGGAAGGAGACTTATCCACCTCTGCCACCTACTATTCCGGTCGAAGCAACGCGATTGTCATCTTCAATGACCCGGCGCCCTACCGCTCGTTCGCAGCTGCGTATGCCAACTCGACCACCATCAATATAGACTGGGTGAATTTCAAGCTTGCGCCATCTGTCAAAGCAGCTGCACTGCGAGACCTCCGACACCAGATTGTGCGTGAGGCGTCTCAGGTCGGCAACGACTACGTCGAGGCTATTATGCCCAACGCAAACTTCCGCCTCGCCGATATCAGCGAGATATCTATATACGAGAACATGTACGGGGATGATGAGGGTCTGTATATTGGCCGACGCGGCCAGTTCGCGGAGGGGGATACCGAAACGCCAACGGTGGAATTGCAGGCGAACGTAAGGTACAAGTTCGTCATCCAACCCTGATCAGTTGTATGTGATCATGGCCGCCTGAAGACCATGCCCTTATCCTGGCTAGAACATTATCTGGACAGCAAAAACCGAAGATACTTTACGAGAAGTAGTTTTGATGATGGACGCGGCGGTGACACATTCACTTTTAATGTCATTATTACATGAATCTCAGCATTACTCGTGAGCCTTCTTAGGCAACGATGATCGTACCTCAATATTTTGTTTCCCCTTGTAAGCCACAACGTCGCCTCACGCCATCCTACTTCGCTTGATCTCGTCCAGCAAACGTAGCACGTCTCGACCGCAAGCTTCCTTCGCCTTCTTCTTCCCGTACACGTTCCTGATCTCAATCTTGCGTGCCAGTCTAGGGTCTAACGCAATGTCGCGCTCGTGGAACTTGACCGTCATGTTGATCAGCGAATCCAGGCTGGCGTCAACCGTCTGCACTTCGTATTGCGGTTGAATTAAGCCGAGCGAGGCGGCCATCTCGTTGACTTGCTGTGGTAAGGAAATTTCTCTTGTGACGTCTGATGCAACGCTTGACGCGCTCTGTGAGTTGGCGACTGAGCCAGGCTGCGATGCTCCAGCCGACGTGGGAGCGTCTTCCGTTTTCTGCCGCTTGATGGGCACAACTTGTGAAGGTCCATCCAGGCTACCTTGACTACGGAGCCAGAGGACGGCCTGCAGAGCGGCTGCTTTCTTGGCATCCTTCTTGTTGGGGTAGAAGTCGTCAAATGCACCAAGGGGCTCTGTAGGGCAACCCTCGAAACGGACTGCGCATGAAAAGTAGAAGGGCGTGTTCTCCGTCTGGTGCTCCTCGTACTCGGGAAAAGGTATCTTCTGCTTCTGAGTATATTCTGTGCCATGTCAGTAAGCATGACAACCTCGAACATACCAAGGCCAGCTACTCCGATGACAAACGATTGTCGAGCAGGCATACTCACGCATCAGAATGCTCACCCAGTCCTCCGCGCCCAGTTCATCCTTACTGAACTTGCGCGGGGGGCCTGCCTGCACGATCTCAGCATTCTTCCTCTTCTTCGAATCGCTCGCCTTCTCTATCTCCTCCAAAAGCGGCAAGGCCGCGTTGCACACCTGCTCCTTGGCTTCCTTCTTCGACGCGAAGGGGCCCGTCAACTCGACGACATGGTCGCCAAACACCACCTTCCCACTGAACCGCGACAGCGAGGTTTCCACCAGATCAAACGTCGGCCGCAATCCGACCTTCGTACATAGCTCGTGGAAACGCACTACGATCAGAGGATTGCTGGACTTTGCAGAGAGAGGCGCGACGTGGGGCTTTGGGCCATCGTATGGATGCTCTTTTTCCCAGTCCTCGATGGATTGCAAGGCTGGAGCTTCGTCGCCGAGGTCGTATCCGCATGTGTTTGTTTGTCTTCTGGGATCAAATGGCACGGCAGAAGCTGGTGCGACTGCCGTCTGTACGTCGTGTTGGCTCATCACATTCGATGATGTCGATGATGTATCATCAGCAGCAGTATATGGTTTACGTATATAGTCGTGTGCTGAAATCAATTCGCCGTTTCGGTCGGGCACCACCAGCGATCTGAGAAGCTGGTCCATGGAGCTGCTTATACTAACAGCCTCACGAAAGCAACGTGCACGACACAGCCTGGTTCAGAATATGACAGGGATTTCGGCGGAGCTCCAGCCTTCATCTAGGAAGTGGTCGGCGATGGCTTCTGAGCTGAAGCCCACAGCTCGAATCCGCTAAGTTGTTGTAAGGTATGTTTCACTCGAATGATGGGACATACACGCAGTGAGGACTTATCGCCCATGTGAGATAGGAAATGAACCACAGTGATGTTCTCTACTCATCATTAATTCCTAAAGGTCAATGTGGTAATTCAATGCAGAAGAGAAGTTAACAGTCTCACGTCCACGTGTATGGATGATCGCCAGTGAAACCATGTGAGCGTGGACAAGGCGCTTCTCATAACAACGAGCCAATCTATTATGGCTCAAGTATCCTATTGTATCCGAAATGTTTCCATCATAACCTCATAGCCTCATGCGCCCGCATTTACGATGCACTTTACACCAGGCCTTTCGAGTTCTCCTTCACGCTGTCTTCAAGGTTGGTGAAGCCCTTCTGGTACCACTTCTTCAAGAAAGCTTCAGCCTCCTGGTTGGGGACCTCGCTCAAGTCCTCACCATTATCTGGAATGTCTTCCATGATGGACAAGTTGGGGTTCTGCTTTTTCAGGATATCGGCCATTCTCTGGAAGGTATATGGTTCCGCAAATGCAAACAGTCGCTTTCCATTGGCCTCAGGGTCGGTGAGGCCGATGACGTGGAGACGAGCGGTATCCGCGACATTGACGAACCATTGTGGGGGAAACCCAAGGATTGATCGATCGCCTTTGAGCATCTGGGGCACCCAGGAACCTGTGCTGGAACTCAATTCAGCGCCAGGCTGGAGGATTGGTCCGAAGTTGGCATTGGGAAGGACAGCAGTGACTAGAAAGTTTGGTTTGTCACTCTTCACCGCCTTCCAAAGTGCTCTTTCGCCTTCGGTCTTGCTGGCCGAGTAGACAGTATAAGCGTCAACCTTTGGATTGTTGTTCGCCTCATCCACGGCGTAATCGTCCCACGAGTCGGTGGTGACGATGATCTTCTTGTTCGGTTCCGGGAACAAGGCAGCTGCGGAAGATGAAGTGTACACGAACGATTTAATGCTCGGCTCTTTCAACGCCGATTTGAAAGCTTCGAGCACACCCTTCACTGTCGGCGGGACGACCTCATCTACCTTGTCGCTGAAAGTCATGATCGAAGCAACGTGCAAGACACCGGCAACGCCCTTCACGGCTTCGTCGAATGCACCGTCCTTGATCATGTCCGGAACTGATGCAGCCTCAAAGCGACCTTTTCCATACTTCTTCTCGGCATATTCGGAGAGCCATTTCACCTTGTCGGCAGATCGCGAGGTACCACGAACATTGTAGCCAGCGGCAAGTAGTTGATCGACACAATGCGATCCAATGAAGCCGTTGGCGCCGGTGACCAGCACCAAAGAACCCTTTTCAATCTTTGTCGACATGTTGTCTTTGGACACCGTTAATTCGTGAAAGGTATATGTTTGTGGGAAGGAGGGATATATGCATTTGGCATCGAGCTGCAAAGCATATTATAAATAATTAGTAAGGTACAGGTGGAATGAGACCGCTTTGGCTTCATCTCC
Organism: Microcyclospora pomicola; assembly: GCA_002786065.1. Lineage (NCBI taxonomy): Eukaryota > Fungi > Ascomycota > Dothideomycetes > Capnodiales > Microcyclospora > Microcyclospora pomicola. The sequence goes on along the minus strand of NHNY01000008.1, from coordinate 256,247 downwards.
GATGACGTAGAAACACCCAATTGGTAAGCCGGCTCTGGACTTCCCTAAGGATTCTCGGACTTTGCTTCCGGGAACTCTCTTACCAATACTACCAACATCACTGAATCCGCCAGGATTGCGAATACCGCATTTCAGAGGATGAGAGAGAGAGTCATGACGCTCCTCGTTCGGGTAGTCGTGGCGTCGACCATAGCTCAAGAAGCGCCTGTGACCTGACGTATAGTTCGTCGGTCTCAAACCCAGATACCTTAGGGCGATATGACTTCGTCCAATCCTCATCGTAGCCAGCGCCAGATTGCCCAATACCTCCCACTGGTATCCATGTCGATCACCTGCAATTACGGATCACTTTGCTCAACACACCGTGACTTCAGACTGAGAACACCTGCCCTCCTGCGCGGTTCTGCACGGGTGAAGGGAGTCGCGCTGCTGCAAGCAGTCCGCAGACCTGAAGATGCTGTGTTGGGTACACCTCGGTGGTGTTGATGATGATGACACATGCGCACTGAGACACACAAGATGGACGTCTATGCCGTAAGGTATGGAGCTTCAGTGTATGTCGAGAGTGTCATTGTGCTCGGAGTTCTAGTACTCGTCTGGTTTGGTGATCGAGTCTCTCCTAGATATAGCCACAGAATCCCACCACTGATCATACAGCCAAGTGCCCCCAAATCAACAACCCCAAGATGTTTGCCATCGCCTTGCGCCGAGCTCCTTGCTTGTGGTCATGCCAGACCTCGTGGATATCATCGTGAAAGCGTAGAATTGTAATCGTCAAAAAAGATCGCGAGGGTGCGAGTATAGTCAAACCTTTTCTGGTCGGTGTATTCGTCGGTCGGTTCGCTTCGGGAGTGTCCATGGTATCGCACAGATGACCTTGACATAGCAGATTAGCACATATTCCACCAGGCGGGGTCCATGGAAAAGCGACGCACCTCTCCTTCGCTATACGCCCAGAAATACACCACGATCGCTATGAAATAGTACAGGGCGGGATTCGTGCCTTGGTAAAGCAACACCGACACCAGCGATGCCAAAGGCAGCCATAGCAATCGTACAACCATGCTTCGATGTATTGACGTGCCGGCAACAAATCGGAGCGGCCATTCGTAGGCCAGACTTATGAGCGCCACGACGAGGTTGATGATCTGAAGGGTCGGGAACGGCTTGACGGCATCGTCGAAGTTCTTGGTGAGGAAATCGAAGAAGAATTTGGGCCAGAAGAAGCCTTCCAGAGAGGCTGCGACTTGGTCTATGGTCGCGGATCTTGTCAGTCCTGTGCGCACTTGTCTTGTCTATTCATGAAGACGAGAAAGGCTTACATGTTGCCGCCGTAAGGACAATGAGGCGCGCCCAGTGATTCTTGATCAGTTTCCCCATAGCCCTTTCAGGTCGCTCTGGTCTTGGGATTGGATTAGTTTAGCAAAGGCAGCGGCGTCATATGCTACCGTGCACGACAATTCATGGTCGGTATCGATGTTGTCGAGGAAATACTCTGAGAGCAGCACGAGACTGAAGAGCGAAAACCCACGTGGCTGAGAATCGATATGTAGCTATGAGAGATGGCTATTCTGGGAGGAGAATAGAGTATGGAAGAGGACGGGTGAGCCAGACAGCTGGAGACTTGGGGATGCAGCGCAACGTGATCTTAAGCCCCGATGCCGAGTGTAGAAGATCGAGGATGACGGGACGATCATGCTCTCCCTGTGCCCGTCTACATTCCACGGCGTGCACGGCATGTTGGCTTGCTTTGGCTGCATGGAGAGCCGTAAGCGCCTGGAGAGCAACGAATGAGGCCGCATACAGGACGTGCTCGACGTTTCGAGGGCGGTGCGGGGATTATGCCCGGCACATGCATCGGACCACTTCCCTAACTGGGATCCCTAGTTGATCGTGCCCTTGTTTGTGCTTGTCGGTCTGACTGCATGCAGCATGCTACAGAACGCCGGTTCGTGCGCCCAAGCATTTGACCACCCAGATGAGCCTGCTTGTCCACGTCGTAAGCGAGACGGACATTCCAAATGTTGACCACAGCTAGATAAGACGTATGGAAGCGAGCAGCGAGACATCATCTAGTGTCAGATGGCGAGCATCCACCGGCGGGCGCAAATACTGTAGTGCATTGGCGGTCGCTTTTCCAGCAATCGTCGGACATAGGACAGACGGCCAATGATACGCTGACCCAACGCCAAGTCTACTAGCGCGGGCGGTTAAGTGAGTGTGCTTGCTGCATGAGTGGGGTCATCACGCCAGTGGACCGCCGACGGCACAGCGATGGATCGCTCCGCCCGAACCCTGCATCAGCTGCACGTTCGTGAGCTCAGCAACACATCTGGGTGGACGCTTGGCAAGTTGTGTCGCAAACCCGCCTGCTCGAGTGCTTGCCCGTACCAAATGCAATGCTCGTTGCCGCCGGGATAGGGTTCTATTGTATCGTCTGCCGCTGCTCGGGAAGCCCGGGTGCCTTGCCGTGCAGTCGAGATCTCAAGTGAGTTGGGGCCATGCGATACTCGTGACTTTGTTGGTAGTCTGTCTTATTTCATGTTTCTAATCTTATCCTTACGATCTGATCTCATTCCTACTGCATACCACTATTGCCGCTGCAACACGTCGACCTGCTTCCTGAGATCACTGAAGCACTGCCGCATCTGCTCGCCGAGATCGAGTACCATCGAGAAGAACCAGTCTTGCACTCCTTCTCACCATAATTGAGCGAGATCTCAGGCTCTTTCTCTTGGCGACGCCTTGACCGAGGCCAACATGCCACGACTCTCGTAGACAGGAGCGCACCATGCAATCAGCTGCTACTTGAGACAATCGCAAACATTCATCAATCCTCGACACAGCGTGAGAATGGCTGTCAATCGACCGCCGCAGCGCTCTTGGGTAGCCGCGCAACTCGCCTGGCGCAAACTGCTATTCTATGGACTTTTCCATGGCTTTCATATTTTCCTCTTCGCCTACGGCTGGTACAAGCAAGCTTCCGACTCTCGGCTCGCTGCTCTGAACAGCCTCACATTTTCTGTATGGCTCTCGCGAGGCGCCGGTCTTGTGCTCAGCGTTGACGTTCTGCTCATTCTATTGCCAATGTGCCGCAACATTCTCCGCGTGGTCCGACCTAAGATACGGTGGCTTCCCCTAGACGAGAGTCAATGGTTTCATCGTCAGGTGGCATATAGCTTGCTCCTGTGGACCACTGTGCATACCTGCGCCCATTATGTCAACTTCTTCAACGTCGAACGAAGCCAGGTCCGGAAGGAGGCAGCGGTACAGATCCACTATACCCAGGCTGGCGGGATCACAGGTCATATCATGCTGCTGTGTATGCTGCTGATATACACCACGGCCCACGCGAAGATCCGCCAACAAAGCTACGAGACTTTCTGGTATACGCATCACCTGTTCATACCGTTCTTGCTCGCAATGTACACGCATGCGACAGGATGCTTTGTCAGAGACACAGTAAAGCCGTACTCGCCATTTGCTGGGAAGTTGTTCTGGAATAGTTGCATCGGCTATGAAGGTTGGCGATGGGAACTGGTTGGTGGAGCCATTTATCTGGCGGAACGACTGTATCGTGAGATACGATCAAGACGATCAACGGAGATTGTCAAAGTCGTTCGACATCCATATGGTAGTTCACGGAATCAGATGAATAACGGAAACTAGACTAACACGTGTTCTGCAGATGCGGTCGAAATCCAATTCCGCAAGCCCTCCATGCACTACAAAGCTGGACAGTGGCTGTTCCTCAACCTCCCCTCGGTGTCCCAGCACCAGTGGCATCCATTCACGATCACTTCTTGCCCGTTTGACCCTTACATCTCCGTCCATGTCCGTCAGGTAGGCGATTTTACTCGCTCGCTGGCCTCTGCTTTGGGCGCTGGTCGTGAGCAACAAAAGCTCTACGAGGAACTGGATCCCATGGGCATGTACGAAGTTGCGCTACAGAACGGCCAAGAGATGCCGCGGATCCGTATTGATGGTCCGTACGGTGCCCCAGCCGAGGACGTGTTTGAGAACGATGTAGCTGTTCTGGTAGGAACCGGTATCGGCGTGACGCCATGGGCCGCCATTTTGAAGAACATCTGGCATATGCGGCTCAGCCCAAATCCTCCCAAGCGATTACGCCGTGTGGAGTTCATCTGGGTGTGCAAAGACACGAGCAGCTTCGAGTGGTTCCAGGCATTGCTCAGCTCGCTAGAGGAACAGTCCTTATCCATGACCGGCCCAGGTTCTAACCACGAATTCCTGCGTATTCACACCTACCTCACACAACGCATGGATGCCGACACTGCCCAAAACATTGTCTTGAACTCCGTCGGCACCGACAAAGATCCCCTGACGGAACTGAGCTCGCGGACGAACTTTGGCCGTCCAGACTTCCAGAAACTGTTGGTAGGAATGCGGGACGGTATCCGGAATGAGGGTTACATGCCGGGCTTGAAGAGTGGACGCAACAAGACGAGCGTCGGCGTCTACTTCTGTGGACCCAATATGGCCGCGCGAGATATCCGGAAGGCTTGCAGAGAAGCTACGGTGCGAGACGTCCAGTTCAAATTCTGGAAGGAGCATTTTTGAACGCTAGTTAGCATGGGCCTGGAGTTTACTTGGGATATTAGCGTTATGACTGGAATGCATAAGGAGTAAGGCACTCGAGCTCAGATACAAGCCATTTTCGAATTGAACCGTAGTCTGCCGCGCAACATATTCGTTGAAATGATGATATACTTGTACACACTGCAGTCCCCATCTCCTTATAACGACAAGATGTGAAGATTCAATGCAGCCCTCTGCCCTCGCAGCGTGCATCCACAAGCCTACATGAACATGCTTGAGCTGGAAGGACATGGCGGCCCATCGCCATGTTACCCCTTAGGCACGTGAAGTATGGCCGGTATGCATCTCAGCATCCCTGCCCATCTCACCTCCTAAGCGCATCCATCTCGACGTCTCCTCTCTTCCCCCCACCAATCCACCGACCAACCGTCTCAGTCTGCTCTCATTCTTCTCTCACTCACGATCCGAACATGCCACCTCCACCCCCACCCTGTCTCTGCGCCGCCTCCCCCTGCATCTTCTCCGACACCTTGACGTTGACCTCGAAGAACTTGCTCACACAGCGGTCTAAGCACACGCTCTCGCCCTTGTTGAGATCCGCCTCGCGGTACTGGTTGGGGATGCACTTGCGCGTGCATGTGTCGACTAATCTGCAGGGTTGACAATGTACGTTAGCGCGGAAGGTTCTACGCGGATGTGTATGGCAGGATAGCTTGATGGAAGGCAAGCTCATGTAAGGGGGAGTGAGACGCAACTGGTTGAACATGTTGGAGACCATCTCGATCTCTGCTTCGGCTGCTGCGATCTTCTCCGCTGAAGAGGGTTGGGGGCGCGAGCCGCCGCCGAAGAGGAAAGACATTGTCGGTGATGTCGAGGTTTATGCTAGAGTGTGCGATGAGGGTCTTGCGATCGAGGACGATTGTATGTGTCCGTTGAGCTGATGGATCTACCTGAATATGTTCGTCGAAGCAATAGCCGGGAATCTGAATTCCAAGCATAGGTGAAAGCTTGGACCATGTCATGATGCGGCTGACTTCACTTGTACCACGGTGCCATTTCTCCTCCAGCTCACGACAACATGAGACAGGCGAGACAATCGTGCTGCCATACTGCTGTACTATGCTTGACCCCAAAACAGCGCTGTGGGCTCATGAGCTTGGCCTTGAGAAACATCAGCAAGAAAGCACCAAGGAACGCCACCAGCCACAAGGGTGTCAATCCTCATGATTATACTGGACCCAGAGCCACGCGGACCTCAGATCCTGTTCGGACACGTACGCAAGGTCCCAGCTCCGAATCTTTACTATACGATGCCTGAATGAAGTTGAAGTCTCTGGCATGTCTGCTGCGAGTTCTAGATCTATTCACGTCTAGCGAAGCATGAGTTCATCCTCGAGAGGGTCTCATACGTGCCCGAGAAAGGACTTGTGCTAGTGTTCATGCATCATGGTAAGGCATAGAAGTATCTGTAGTTGCACCGTGGAATGTTGAATGTTTGCCATTGCTTTGCTGGGCAGCTGCATTATGTCTCGACAGCAACTTTCACGGGACCACAACCATGCCCAGCAGACGGGTGTTTACGTTCGAAAAGCAGGAGCGACAATGCCGGACATTCGGACGGTCTGCGAGCACCTGAACAATGATGAAGGCCTGACCTGGTTCAACCTTGATCTTCCGTTCACGGGTTCAGACCCTAAAATTGCCAAAATTGTCTGCGGCGTCAACCTTGGTTGCAGAGTCGAGCTGCATTGTCTCGCGCAGCACGCGCGCAACATCGCCTACCGTCCCAGACGCTTCCCTGCCGCCGTGGTAGGTATCTGCGGGTCCAAGGCCACCAATCTGCTCCTCACCTCTGATAAGGCTCGTATCGTGAGAGCACGAAGCATCGATAATGCCCGGCTTGTACAGGGCAAGCTTGCACGCATAATCATAAAACTAGACTCAACACCAGACATATCTGACTTCGTGGTGCAAAACATCGTTGCAAATGCCAACTTCATGTTTCCAGTATGCCTGGAAGGGATCGCATTGCGAATGTGCAGCTACACGCATTATGAGCCAGAAATATGCCCGGGCTTGGTAATCTCCCTCAATCGCTGAAGGTCACAATCCTAATGTCCGCAAAAGGTAAGATCGTGCTGCTTGACGCGAATGAGGCGCTGGACGTTGAGAGGATTCTCTAAACAGTATGGCTTGTGCTCTGATGCCATGATCTGACCGTAGAGTGAGAATCCCGGAATCAATATGCTCAACTTACTCTTCGAGATAATCGGGGAATTCTTTACAAACACCCGTTGATGAAGTTAACGGAAGCTAGCGCCATGGCCCAAAAATGATTCCCGACAGCACATGGCATACGTATCTGGGTATTTTGGCACATGAGGGGACTCATCATACCTTCTCGATTACAACATCTCTCATATGTATCTGGTATATCGGGAAGTGAGATGAGATGGCGTTCCATACATGCATGCATGTGATAGACAGCGAAAGGGTCTAGCTTGTATTATTAATGGAACACCGGCATCATTCTTCCTGATCCGAGAGTGCGGCTGGGCTTACACGTACCGAACCACGCGTTCGTCCCGTCACCTTCGACCCTTAGCCAGAAATACCCCGTTCTAATAATCTCCCAAACTTCCGTTTCACCAACACAACCACACGACCTGTGTTTCTGGACGTCTCACGATTATTGCTTGGACAAGGAAAACGCCATGTACGACTGACGACCTGATTGTGAGGGTGTGCAACATCGGGTACGGCCACAGACATTCTTTATGGATCTACACTGCAACGGCATCGCCGACCTCTAGCATACCAATAGACATCTAATACACTGGACCTTGAGCTGTGAGCTGCAGTCGAGCACATCATGGATTCCGCTGCGAGCGCGCTGGGCGCCCATATGACTACCACGACTCTCAAGGTTGAAGGGATGACATGCGGCTCCTGCACGTCATCCGTGGAAGCAGCCTTTCACGATGTGGACGGAGTGGGGAGCGTTTCAGTCAGCCTGGTCATGGATCGCGCGGTGATAGTGCACGATGCGGAGAAGATCAGCGCCAGACAGATCCAGGACATGATTGAGGATCGCGGATTTGATGCGACAGTCTTACACTCGGATGCGCCGGGTACCGCGATCTTCGATGTGAACGAAGAGGAGGACGGAGATGACAATGGTCTTCTTATTCTGGACAGTGGCATATCAACGACAACACTGCATGTTGGAGGCATGACTTGTGGTGCATGCACATCCGCGGTAGAGGGCGCTTTCAAGGATGTGGCTGGGATCAAGAGCTTCAGCATATCGTTATTGTCGGAAAGAGCTGTCATTGAGCACGATACCGGCCTGATAAGTCCCGAGAAATTGGCCGAGACGATTGAGGATACCGGATTTGATGCCGAAGTGCTGGAAACAAAGGCGGCAGACCCAGCGCCGACCAAGACAAAGGCCAGCAATAGGAAGAGTGCCTCGAATAAGTTCCTGACCACCACAGTCGCGATACAAGGGATGACATGCGGAGCTTGCACGTCCGCTGTAGAAGGTGGATTCAAGGACGTAGCAGGTCTGATGCAATTTAACATAAGTCTGCTCGCAGAAAGAGCGGTGCTTGTACACGACCCTGCAAAGCTTACGGCCGCGCAAATCGTTATAACCATTGAGGATTGTGGATTTGATGCTTCGATCATCTCAAGCGAAGAGCAAGGTGCGCAAGTATCAGCTTCAGATGTCGTTGTCAATCTCAAGTTATATGGTTTGCCAAGCCCAGAGGCTGCGGCAGATCTTCAGGTTCTGCTCAGCAATACTTCAGGTATTACCTCTGCAAACATCAATTTCGACACCACGAGAGCTACGATAAGCCATGCACCCGCAACTATAGGTCTCCGAGCAATCGTCCAAGCCATCGAAAACGTTGGTTACAACGCCCTGGTCGCTGAGTCAGACGACAACAATGCGCAGCTGGAGTCGTTGGCAAAGACAAAGGAGATTCGGGAGTGGGCACGCGCTTTCAGAGTGTCTCTCAGCTTCGCTATTCCTGTTTTCTTGATCAGCATGTTCTTTCCCATGTTTTTGCCTTTCCTGGACATTGGCAAACTCAACCTCGGAGGCATCTGGCTTAGCGATGTCATTTGCCTGGTTTTGACTGTTCCTGTGCAATTTGGCATTGGCAGACGTTTCTACGTTTCCGCATACCGATCGATACGACATGGTGCACCGACCATGGATGTTCTGGTTGTCTTGGGCACCAGCTCTGCTTTCTTCTTCAGCTGCGTAGCTATGTTAGTCTCATTCTTGACGCCACCGCATTCACGACCGGCGACCATATTTGATACAAGCACTATGCTCTTCACCTTTATCCTACTCGGCCGGTTTCTGGAAAATCGTGCCAAGGGCCAGACAAGTAAGGCGCTTTCGAGGCTGATGAGCCTGGCCCCTTCGAATGCGATCATTTATGCAGATCCCATTGCAGCTATGAAGGCTGCTGATAGCTGGGATCGTGACTCGAAGCAGAATGAGAAATCTGCCGAGAAGGACGTATCAGGCTCTGCGATGGAGGAGAAAAATGTGCCCACAGAGCTGATTGAGGTCGGCGACGTTGTCATCCTCAAGCCAGGAGATAAGATCCCTGCTGATGGCACCGTCACTCGCGGCGAAAGCTTTGTGGATGAGAGTATGGTAACAGGTGAAGCCATGCCGATCTTGAAGAAGAAAGGCGCCAAGTTGATGGCCGGCACTGTCAACGGAGCTGGTAGAGTGGACATGCGTGTCACTCGTGCTGGCCGTGATACGCAGCTCAGCCAGATCGTGCGATTGGTGCAAGAAGCACAGACATCCCGAGCGCCGATCCAGCGAGTTGCTGATACCGTCGCTGGGTACTTCGTCCCGATCATCATCACTCTTGGACTGTCCACCTTTGTTGCGTGGATGGTCCTCAGTCACATGCTGCCTCACCCTCCTGGTATCTTCCTAAAGGACTCTTCGGGTGGCAAGCTCATGGTGTGTGTCAAGCTTTGCATAGCTGTGGTCGTGTTTGCCTGTCCTTGCGCGCTTGGTCTCGCGACTCCTACTGCCGTTATGGTAGGCACAGGAGTCGGTGCCGAGCAGGGTATTCTTGTGAAAGGTGGCGCTGCACTCGAGACCGCCACGAAAGTTACTCACGTTGTCCTCGATAAGACTGGCACCTTGACGATGGGTAAGATGAGTGTATCGGACGCCACGTTGGAGAAGTCGTGGAGCAACTCCGCCGAGCGAAGACAAACATGGTGGACGATCGTAGCTCTCGCCGAAGGCAACAGCGAGCACCCTATCGCCCGAGCAATATTGGCTGGCGCAAAAGATCGTCTTGGTCTTGCTTTGGACAGTACAGTGGACGGCAGCGTAGGCGACTTCATTGCCACGGTCGGTAATGGAATCGCCGCCACAGTTGAGCCCAGCAGCGCCATCGGCCGGACAAGATACGAGACGGTGATTGGCAACGCTTCTTTCTTGCGAAAGCGTGGGATTGAAATCCCTACATCGTCTGAAGACGAATATACTGATTTTGCGTCTACAAACGGCGCCACGCCTTCGAAATCGAAATCGACGCAAAATGCTGGCATCACTACCATCCACGTTGCCATCGATAACGCATACGCGGGTAGTATCGCAATGTCCGACAGCCTCAAACCTTCAGCGCGTGCCTGCATCTCTGCACTTCACGCCATGGGAATCCGCACGTCGCTTGTGACCGGCGATCAGGCTTCCGCCGCGCACCACGTCGCCCGCCTCGTCGGTATCTCACCTGACAACGTCTTCGCCGCTGTCCTTCCGTCAGGCAAACAAACCATCGTCGAAGAGCTCCAAGCTCAAGGTGAGATCGTGGCGATGGTTGGCGATGGGATCAATGATTCCCCCGCTCTCGCGACCGCAAACGTGGGCATCAGTCTCGCGAGCGGTACAGACATCGCCATGGAAGCCGCTGATGTCGTCCTCATGAAGGGAGAACAATTGCTCGATATTCCGGCGTCACTACACCTCAGCCGCACCATTTTCCGACGAATCAAGTACAACCTCCTTCTTTCCTGCATCTACAATATCATCGGCCTGCCCATCGCTATGGGCTTCCTGCTGCCGTGGGGCATCACACTGCCCCCTGTTGCCGCCGGTGCAGCGATGGCATGCTCTAGCGTGACCGTCGTCCTCAGTTCTCTCTTATTACGAACCTGGCGACGGCCGAAGTGGATGCTGACGGACGATCCGGGTGCCTACATCGACGCCCATGCCACGAAACGCTGGGTGAGCTACGTCGGCTCGCTCGCGGGCGCGCTGCTGGGAAGTCGACGGCGCAAAGAGACCGCCGCCTCGACCCGGGGTGCGTACGTGCCACTCGAGGACATCGAGGCTGTATGATGATTGAACTTTTCCTTGCTTTTTGTCCTTAACACCATGGTTTGACCATCACTATGTTGTCCAGCCTCTGTTCGATTTAGCGCCGTCGCATTCGCATTCCTATCACTATCTCATATCCTCTCAGTCCATTCGTGGACCACAGTGTCTCCTTTCCAGTCATCACATAGATGTATATACCCACCTCCATGCAGAGGTAATCACCGTAAATATTCCTGTTATTCGATCCCTCCTGGATACTTATAGACATATGTTACCGTGATGTACACATACACGCCGCACAATCGTTCCGACTCAAAGCCATGGCGACGCCCCCGTGCTCTATCTGCCCTCCCTTCTTCCTTCTTCCTATACGACTTAGGAAAGATGATCCGGACATGGACGTAATGGCATGAATGTGAGCGTGCGAGTGAAAGTCGCGAGCCACGATCACCATCTGCGAAATATCTCAGTATGTGCGTGTCTGTCTGTATACCTACCTACCTATCTGCCTGCCTACCTGCCTATCTGTCCACCCGCCCTTTCTGCCTATCTGCCTGTCTGCCTGCCAACCTCCCTACGGTACCTACCTCACCTACCTTAACGTATACGTATCGTCTGTAAAAATGACACAGGTCGATGTCCATGTTCATGTCCATATATATACACCTCACATTAGGTACCTATACACATATCTACATAGGTATGCACATATCTACATTATACATATCTACACGTCCGCGTACCGTACCGTATCGTATCTTCCATAAGGTATACCTACATCAACGAAACACACATGAATGACGATAGTAGAGCACCGAACTGTACTGTACGACACATCGCCACACCACCTTTGATGACCAGCGAGCACGCAGACGGAACAGACAGACGGACGGACTGATCTCCGCGAACATGCGAACGGACAGAACTCCGCGAGTATTCAACCGGACAGATCTCGGTGAACATGCGAACGGGCGGACAAATCTCCGCGATCACTTGGTCAGACAGAGAGATGGTCAGACAGACAGACAGATAGAGATCTGCACGCAAGCGAAAGATCACGGACTTGCCTTGCCTCTCTTCTTCATCTTGACCTTGTTGGAATGGGAGGGCGGATGATGGACTGGAATGATGGATTGGATTGGGATGATGGGATTGAATTGGGATGGCGGATGATGGACTGGAATGATGAATGTGGATGGGGATGGGTGGAAGTGCATGGGTGGAAATGTATGGATGGACGCAGGAGAGTGTGTACAGAGTACTTTACGTGGGAAGCACCTGCACCTGTACCTTACAGATGCATGAGCATGAGCCCATCGTGCTCTCATCATCACTACGCAACAACTCTAACTCAACGGGTTTAAACGTGAGGTCCATCGATCCAAAGACCCGACAAACGATCGTCCTACATAATCAAGACGAAAGACGGACACGAAAAACAAATCCTAGCCAACGATGTACGCACCGAAGCATTTCCAGAGAGAATTATTTCCACGACTTAACTACCGACGTTTGTGACCAAACAAATCTATACGATGTCCAACCAAGCAACAAAGCACGATGTTTTTCTGGGGCAGCGTCTAAACTTGCAGCAAGGAGTAAGGAAAGCCACACACAGACAAAGGCAGAACCCCCCCTTGCGCCTCTTGTTTATATCCTTCACTTTCCATTCTGCTGAGGTGGTATGTCTGCGTTGGAAAGGATTCGAGCGCGCGCGCGCGCGAACGAGCAAGAGATTGGATCCTTGCTTGGACCCTGCAGACGAATGTATGTGCGGGCGTTGCGAGTGTATATCCAATGTTCGCGAATCGCCAGGCAGAGCAGACAAAGCCAATAATCAACAGCAGAGCGCAGGTCTAAACTGAGTTGTTCGTGGGGGGTTCAGACAGAATCGTCGTCGTGGCAAAAACAAAGGCTCACCCTTTCATGGGTGGGAAGTCAGGTATCCTCTCCTCGGCACTTTGATAAGCGCAGGGTCATGGTCGCCTGCGTTATCGCCAACAAGGTGGTGATGCATCAAAAGATCCGCGCGGTCTCCACCGACCATTCATGCAGCTTCGGACGTGAAAGGGTCCTGTTCTCGCATGCATGGGTTGGCAGACCTGGATAGAGCAATCACCAGAAGGAGGAGAAGAATCATCCCAGAACTCCGAAACACCTTCGCTAAAACAACAGAAGTTTTTCGGTCCGCGTCTGGCGCATCGAGTAGCAGACGGACGGATCTCGACCGTGGCAATAATAACAAAATAGCAGGCCGCATCATCTCAGCAAAGCAAAACAAAGCAGTAGTGCGGCACAAAGCGGGTGCTGGGACGTCGACCACCAAACAGGCATTATGGGCGGCATCCGCGGTTCGATCGCGGGTGATGAGTTGGACCACGGCAGAATAACTAATGTGAGCGTCCATACGACGATCTTGTCCCATGAAAGGTGGATCGAAGTCGATGCGAAGTTGAAAGATAGCGGCGACATGACGTTGTGCAAGCGGACCATGTCGCTAAAGATGCTTAGCCGGGACGAGCCGGGTGCAAGCGGCAGAAACTCGAGACGAAGGCGGATGGAGGGGCAGCCCGATCAGTATGGAACGCCGTCATTCATCCCAACCAAACCAGCTCCAGCGACGTTCACACTGATGCCTTGTACGTTGTTGGGCATGCCGGGCGCATTTGGTGTGTTTAGCTTGAGATCCGGGTTGCAAGGTGGACTGTGCTGGCGGTGGTATTTGAGACCGTTCAAGTTCTTGTATCGTTTGCCACAGACTTCACATCGATAGGGCTTCTCTTTCTCCATTCCAACTGTGCCGGGGTAAGGGATGCTGGTAGTCGGATCCACAATCGAAAATGTGCCGTCCGGGTTTTCCTTGAGCTGTTGGTTCTGGTGGCCGTGCTGTTTGTGATATTTGAGCCCGTTCTGGTTCTTGTACGCCTTCTCGCAGCCGATAACTGGGCACTTGAATGGCTTGATCTCTTCTCCGACAAAGCCGCCAACACCAGCTAGTCCATTCAGCAGCTGGTTCTCGCGGATGCGCTTGGCAAGTTCGCTGTTGTTGGCAAGTGCCGGGTTGGGGAAGCCCTTATTGCCGTAGCCTTGTTTGCTCAGTAATCGTTTCGCGGGATCGTCGATGGTGCCGGATGTGACGTTGCTTCCATTCCCGATGTGCAGATTGCTCATGTCGTAATTGCCTTGCATGATCTGGTTGTAGTCGAACTGGCTCAGATTACCAAGCTGGCTGTAGTCGACGTCGGCCATTTCTGCGGGCGTGCCGGGCATTGATGAGTCGGGGGTGGCAGTCTGCTGTGAAGCGGTTTGTGCACCAAGTGTAGGAGTGTTGACCGAAGACACCGTGGGGTTGTTGGGAAGTCCCATGCCCAGTTGTCCGGGACGTGGTGTGGTGGGTGTCTGCATGCCGGGTCCTTGAAAGGCGTTCGCGAGATTCACGTTGACCGCAGGCCCCCGAGGTTGTTGACGGCCGAATTGCGGTTGTGGCTGGAATTGCGGTCCTTGAAGTGGTGCTTGCGGAGCCGGCGCACTATCATCCATGTCCATGTCGTCGAGGTTATCAAACGCGACGTGGTCTCCAGATTGGCCACTGAAGAGGGGCGAAGCGGCTGCTTGCATGTTATTGTTGCGCGGAAGCTGGGAATTCTGCATCTGTGGCTGCTGGAACTGCGTCTGTTGTTGTACTGCAGCTGCGGTGCTGGTCGCATTCGCCGCGCGTGTGCTGGGAAATTGTTGGTCCTTGGGCGTTCGGCCCATGGTCTGCGTGGGTTGTTGCGCATGCGCCTCTTCGTAGTGTTGAAGGAGCTCGTGCATCGAGTCCAGCCGGATGTCACAGCACACGTAATCCTTCATGTAGTTGGCTTCCATCTTCGGGAGGTATGATGAGGAGTGGAAGGATGGGGACTGGAAGTTGTAGGGAGAGGTTCCTGTCATAAGAATACTAGGGCGAGAAGTCAGCTCTACTCGAGGCACCCGAGGTGATTTGTGGTCCGACTCACTCATCGCGGATGAAGCTGCCCATGGAGATGCCTCCCCAACTCATGCCGCCCACCAGACTGCCCGAGAGCTGGTTGCTCTCACGCCGGTAGCTGTCGCCCACCGGAATGGCGCGCGAACCGTAAGGTGTCGTGCCGAGCATACCGACCGACTCCTGCCTCCCTCGCTGTACCGCAAAGTCTTGTCTGCCGCCGTTGTTCATACCGCTCGAGTCGTCTCGCACGTCGATTCTCGGTTGTTGGAGTTGGGAGGTGAGGTTCGACTGCTGGTTGCGAGGAGAGCCCGAACTGGCACGCGTGGTGGCGATGTCTATCGGAGATGCCGAGCCCGCCATCGTGGCGACTGTGGGCGTGAGCGGCGTTGCGTGGGCGAACAGAGGGAAGCCAGCGTCGCCGTCGTCGTCTTCGTGCTCGCCCTCGTCGAGGGGGAAGAGGAGATCGTCGCTGTTGAAGTCTTCAGTCGCGTGACCTCTGCGGGTCGCGGTCGAGGAGCGCTTGCTCGGCTGCGACGATCTGAAGCTCGGGAAGTGGCCAGGCGACGGGGTGTTGATGGGGGTGCTGTCGATGCTGCTCTCGCGGGTGCTCGGGCACTGCAGGAAGGGTGGACTGTGTGGAGACGCCACTTTGGCGTTGGGGGAGGAGGAGGATGATCGAAGGGAGGGATGTTGTGGTAGGAAGAGAACGGAAGGTTCAGCAAGCACGGGAGAAGTAGGTTCGGGTCTTTAAGCTGGACTCGGCAATCTCATTACACGTAGGACGATCATACGCAAGGTCGGAGGCGAAGGCTGTTGGGTGGGTTGATTGTGTGCAGGATGACTTGGGTAGTGATCTCTGACGAACATGAATGTGAATGGAATGGGGATCAGAGGGAGGAGAGGGTGTGGGCGCGGACGGGTAGGGGGATGTATCAATCATATCACCGCAACCAAGTCATGCCGGGTGAATATGACATATACCAGCGCTGCGAGACGCAACAGACGACAGTCCCCTTTGCTGCTGTCCGTTCCTCGAGCCGTGCCTGGTAAGCGTGTAGGGAATAAGCTTCGCGGTCAGCATCATCCACGCGAGCAGACCTGATATGGCATGATTCATCTATACCTCACTTCACAGGACCTGCCAACCGACCACAAGTACTCCGGTACTGTCTCTATACTGTATGCCTGCGGGACATGTGATGGTGCGTCACAGCGGTGTACATCACATACTGGCACTGCACTTCACTCGATAATATGCATCGCGCCGTCCGGGTACTGATCCGCGATCTGCAGTATCCCGTCCATCGACAGGCCTGTTGGGGCTGTCATATAGATCGGGCTCGGCAGCTAACAACTGTATGCCAGTCCAGGTCCTCGAGTCTGCTCGCCCTGTTCGTGGCCACACTACAGTACTCCGTCCAGCGATGCACAATGATCAGCCGGTGCAATTGCGGTTGGCTCTGCTCTTGAGCCATCACACCGTCCCCCAGCAGATTGGCCACCGGGAGCGCACGAGCGGCCGCCAGCCTGTCACCGACCCACGAGCTACCGCCGAGTTTGGTCCTAGCACGCGCGCACTGACGGCTTCTGGAAAGAGATTCGAAGCATGGCGGCGAGGTGGTCAAGACTGATTCGGTATGCGAGGTCCTTGCCAAGGCCAGCCAGCGATGCCAAAAGCCGCCGTCGAGCTGGCTCGTACCAGATTCCAGCCACCCTTGCGTGATGCAGTCGTCGACCGGACAGCGACAGGCCCACGTCTAGGTCGACGTACACAAATACGAATGTATGGCACGGCCGTATTCAAGACCGAGAGCTTGCGTTGCTGTCCCTGCTCTGCTTGATGCGGACTGCACATCCGACAGCACGTCAGACTACGACAATAAACAAAGCCTCCAACATGGCAAGACCCGTCTGGCATCGATCTGGCTCGTGAGCCGCGCAAGCCATGGTATACTGTAATAGCACCTCCGACAGACTGTTCAGCACATGCTAGCATGGAACCGCCGCGCCAATCTCACGTCCTACCCGAGGTCTTGGTCGCTGTGCCGATGCTACCGAATTCAAGGAGTACCTATGATTCTTGTCAAATGTAGACATGGTCTGTCTGCTGCGCAAGCGGGTGGAGAACGACGCGAGTGTCTGTACGGAGCATGTATAATAGACACGACGTTCCGAGCCCTACCCTGGTCATCGTGTACATGTACTCGGTACATGGTTCTTCGTGTGGGATGAAGTGTCGTCTACATTCCCGAAGAATGGAGGCCTCGCCCAAGCACCTCGAGCGTTCTCGTCCACCTATTACCACTATGATGATGATGCTTATCTGGGGTTCATATCATGGTGAAGCATCTAAGGCTGGATACTGGATTGCCACATGACCATATGAACGCGTTCCGCCAAAGAATGCGAACGCCTATAACATGGCTCGCCACAACGATTGTGTCCGTGTTCGTACTCGACTAACGACCCTGTCTGTTCGTAGCTCATCCTCAACGTTTGACACCGTCGATGTCTATGTATCTTTGTATGTAACAGAGTGGGTTTCAGCTGCAGACTGCCGACTGCCGTTACCGAGCTACTAACACGATCAATATTATTATTGCCATCGATCAGGCGCAGCTAGCATCGACCTTTTGACTTTGACCAGGCCGTGTCTGCTACATGCGCTTGAGCGAAACTCGCGGCAGGCCTGCGCTGGTGCAGGACCGACGGTACGCCGGCCTACCGATCGGACTGGAGCTCGTCATGTGACCAGACTCTACCTCCATTGAGCCGTCAAATGGCGGAGCCACGGTTCCGCCATCCCACCACATGTGCTTGGTCGTTATTGCATCCTGCCGCAGCACCGTGGGGAGTACGTGGACGGGACCACGGCGGAGAGCACCTGAGATGCTAAACGACGCCAAGAGGAGGCGGCGCCTGGCTTGACGAGACAACAGTCCCCGTCCATCGATTGCCCCGGTTTCATCAAGGGCCTCGCTCAAATCATAACGTCGACCTGCACGCTACCGTTCCCCTGCGCCTAGGCCAGCGTTGCAAACAAACGCCGTCGGTTGCTACTCGCTGATAGCGTGAGCTGCGTGACGGCAACAACCCGCCGAGGGAAGATGTAGCGACCAGTTCGACCACTGCGAGATGTCGAGCTCCGAGTCTCGCGTGTCGATCTCTCGTTGCGTACGAAAGCGAACGAGGATCTGATCATGCTATCATCGGGATGTTGGGCTTGTCGACCTTGTATAAGAACGACCTGTCCCGAAAAATCCTCGTCCAGAGAAGCGCGTACGTTTCAGGCGTCCAATGCACTAACTTACTGTAACAGGATAGACAATTGTGAGTGATGACTTGCTTCGACTTTGCACGAGGCGGCATCTCGTTACAAGCCACAATCACGCCATGAAGAGGCCTATGTGCACGCAACCAAGATTCCAAGACGCAAGATTCCGATGCCTAGAACTCCGCCATTGGAAGGGTCAGATTACGTGGACGACCACAAGTAAGTAAGGTAGGTATACAGGTACCCGCCCACCGGAGCGAAGTATACGACATGAGACAAAGGGTTCGAGATGCACCACGACTCCCGCCTGTACATACTCCAATGAGTTCCAATTTAACCACACTGCCAGCCTCTCTTGACAACGAACCCAAGATCGCCACGGGGATCATCTGCACCCGAACCCACTCAAACCCACTCGTTCATAACCCAACCTCCACCGTGATCTGCGAACATGTCTCACCAAGCGACTCCAGCGGCGCGTGTGCGGATAAATGCTCCGGTATGGGGAGAAAGTGATTCATAGAGAGGGAGACATCTCGACCTCGAACGGCAGCTCAAGCACACCCAAGATATCCCCATACCCGTCGTGCCCAGCGTGCTTCTCGCGTCTCAAATCCCCTCACGACGAACAAATAGGAACAGCGCTGCTTCACGTGCCTGTGATGGATGTAATGACGTCCAACACCACGCGTTCCACGTACATGCGGGTATAGATCAGTGATCATCGATCAAACACCCACCCATGCAACACTGCATCGTAGATCAGTGATCACGCAATATAACCCGGAAAAAGATATCCCCCCCGACCAGTGTAATGATAACAACCTAGTCAAATACGTTGCCTCCGGGAATAAAACTCCAGTCCATTTCACAGTTCAGTGCAACTTGTGCAGAGCACATCGTCCATCTCGCCTTGCCTTGCCTTGCTTCACCTTTCCCCTGGGTAGGTATCGTAGACTTGCGTGTATCTAGAGAGGTTGACCGGAGTTTTTGCGGGTTTGGAAAGCTTGCGTTGTAACCTAGTCTGTATTGTATTGTATGGTAGATTACACCATGGGCTCTGCGACGGTGTAGACCAAAGTAGACCCTTCGTGAGCTACCTAAGTGGGAAGGCTCCGGGTACTGGGATTGAATGGATCATCTCGATGGCCTTCGGACCGATTGGTGGATGGATGGCTTCAGGCAAGAGGATATATCTTGATCAGCCGGGCTTGGGAGAAGCTTGAGGGGAGAAGGGGTGGAGTGGGGATGGGGTCTGAACGGACTGAAGGTCCGTCGGTCCACGGCGACATGGGAGGGAAGCAGGATCGCGGAAAGCCTAGGTAAGGTACGTGGGTCAAAGGACAAGAAACAAAATGAGGACGTGAAGTATAGTTCCAATCTGCTTGATTGCCGGGATATGCTCTCCCTGTAGCCTATATACATACACGGCTAAAAGTCGATGTACCGATCTGCTGGCATCGGGCAGGGATTGTTGTGTTGCCACCCTCCGTCCATCCGGTAGAATTTGTGTGTACTGGGTAGCACGATGTTTAGGAAATAAAAGCAGAAGCCATGGCCCGTATTGTGCCGCCAAAATCACCAACCGAAGCCCCTCGGGTTACCTGTAACGCCATGCTGGAAAAATTGCAATGCTTGAGAACGAAGATGATGGTGGTGGATGACTTTTCGCTCCTGTGGGGTTGTTTTCGGTGTCGGTGGTAGGTTGTGCTGATTGCGTGGTCTGATTGCTGCGTGGAGTCGGTCACGGTGTCTCGCCACCTAGTGGATGTAGCTTTTGAGAACGGTCGCTTGGAACGAGGGATACACTTTCTCGATTACGCCACGGCGCGCGAGGTGATCGGAGCGGGGGTGACTGTCGACAGGGGCGCACGATCTGTTGCACGGATGGAATTGACCAGGGCCCGCAGATCACCCACACCCAGATCAATCTCGCCACGCTCACTCTGCTCCTTGAGATATTGTTCCATCTCCGGGGAAAGCGCATGGCCCTGTTGCAGAGCCACGAGCAGACGACGGCGTTGCACGGCATTATCACGTCGTGTATCGAGCGCTGAGATGTGCGAGTGGCGAGCAGCGGTCTCGGATGCAGTCTCTCGAGCACTGTGGTCCTCCTCTTGCTCCCGAGATCCAGTGTCGTTCGCCTCCGCCTCGGTTTCGCCATCACTCATCTCCTCGTCATTCTCCTCAATCGTCTGCTGCGTCGCCGGCTCCACCACCACCGATATGCTGGTCTTGCGCGTGATGCTTTGCCGTCGCTGCTCATCCGCGGCCTTCATATCCCGTCGATCAACATACGGCCCAATCTCATTGCCGGTCGTGTCATGTACTGTGATTCCCTCGTCCTTCTCATACCGCTCTCGCGCCCACTTCGTCCCCTCCCAACAGCAGAACTCCTGAATCTCTCCATATGTCAGCCCGAGGTCGTCGAAGGCCTCGAAAAGTCGTCGGTGGTGCTTGAAGCGGCCTAACCGCAGCCGATGTGGGCCAAATGCGTAGTTGAGACCGGGATAGCGAGCCTCTGCGCTGTTGAGATCGCCGTAAAACTGCGAGACTTCTATCCGGACCTCTGGCACGAGGTTACGAGCGAGATGCACGGCGAATGTTGGCGGGTCGGAAGAGGTGGCATTGGGAAAGAGTTGCTGGTGCAGCAGGTTTGCGATAGGCGTTGGTCGGCGCATGATTGTTTGCAGACAGTGGGAGATGTCTAGGTGAAGGACCTCGTCGGGTCGCAGTGAGGCGGATCGGTCGTGTGCTCAGGGCACCGGTCCTGAGGGATCGTCCGGGTGAAAGGCTGACGTATAACAGGGCGGGCGAGACGAGATCTGGCGTATGTGGAGGCCAGTGCGTAGTGGCGAACAGGTGCACGGAGGGTCGGCGGTCTGATCTACCTGACGTTGAAGGTGGAATTGGCGGTAGAGTGAGGGTGTGGAGAGGTAAAGCAGGGAGAGAAGCGAGGAGACAGAAAGAGAAGGGTGCAGAGGCCGGCGGTGTTGTAGCAGCCCGGGCAAGGCTTCCTCGTCAGCATTTGGCTCTCGACACATACCACCACCACCTACAACTTTGTCATGCCTAGCGTCAACTCTCTGACAAGGCGATGCCGGGGCTGTTAATAATAACGCTGGGCCATGAAACTCCACGGCATTATCGCCTTATTGGCATGACTATCTTAATAGACGGGTTCATTGGCGGCGGCAGCGATACCGACAGTGATACAGCACACACCCACCCGATCGCACATACTGCACACATCACACCCACTGCCCGGGAGCGTTTCATGATACCGTTACTTGCTTGATGCCCGGATCGTGTTCGATATCACGACCATATGCCTCGCATATCACTGGACCGGGATCGACCATGGAGTACAGCTTCAGTGGCAGAGTGCTATTGCGAGGTTACGTGCTTAAGGTACTGTATGATGGCAATTCGGCACCACATTCGCTGCAATAGCAGCACACATCCCTCCACCACCCGTCCTTTGCCGTCTGCGATAGACGCCGGGCTAGATGCACTCGTCAGCAAACACTGGAACGCGGAGCACATGCCTGGTACGAGGCTACGAGCGGTTGTCGAAAGGGCTGTAGGTCCGTGCTGGTGGTGAGACTTTCACTTCCTCCCCGATGCATGAGATTGAGAGAGGACGCATCGATTTGTCCACGACGCCGTGGCACAGCGATCTGCAAGGCCAGCAAAGGTCGCAGCTCTCCGACCGCACTGTAACATTCCAAGCATGCCGGCTGGGCAGACTTCCCTGTTCGTTGCAGGCTTGCAGCTGAATTGGTCGGGAAAAAGGAAGTCGGCGCAAGGTAACTGCTTTCAGGCTTGAACGGCAAAGCATAAAAAGCATGATGAACCGGTACGGGTGGGTGTCCCGTTATGCCTGCCAGAACCCAACATCCCGGCCAGTCCAGTCCACTGGGAAACTCTCGTCTGTCGCCAAACTTCGCCGCCACCTCCAGCACAGCCTTGGGAGCGGTGTGTCGATTGGTGCATGTGAATTCCTTGGTTTTTCCTTGGAGTCAATAAAGACACTGCAAGGACACATCATCATTGCCACACCTCCATTCGCATATGGGGGCCACTATAGCCAGGTGCTTCGATCTCTTTGTTGTTGCCGCTGCGAATGACATCTAGAGTCGTGCACACCTGGGCATGTCACAATCGCTTGTGATTCGGATCTGTTCTTCCGTCCGCATTCTGCATACCGGCGGCCTCTGGCCAGCGCTTTGCATGTCGCAGACTGTTGGTTGGGCACTTTCTATGACACTCTTGATTGGCTCCTAGTCGTCAGTGATTTGCAAGCCTCGCGACCTCATCCGTCCATTCCATGTTTGCAGTACTGGTGCTGTTACTTGACAACAAGACCAATTGACAAGTAGAAATGTTGATTACACCTACAACTGGTGTGGTGGGAAATATGGCTGTCTTACTATGTTGGATGTGTGAACATGTCGCCGGGCGGGTTCTTGTTGCGGTGCATTGAAAGATGCCAGGTGATTGGCGGAGGCGAGCAAACTACGCCAGCAAAATCAATAGCGAAGACTTCTCCTCGTTGATCTACATGTACTGTACACTGTAATGCAATGACATAGCACGCTGAACTTCGCATGATCATCAGGTTTGGAATTCATAGTACTTTACTTGATCATGGCGAAGAACCTGGCTTGCTCTCGGGTGGGCACAGCTCCAGATACCTACCTCTATACAGTTGCCAAGTCTGGCATCAGCAACACCGACGTCCTCGCCACCATTGGCTCGGATGACCATCTCCGCCTCTTCGACAGTTCGTTAACGTCACTTCATGTCCAGCGATCTTGTCATGCCGGAGTGTCATGTCTCAGCACTCTTCCCGGACATGGATTTTTGACAGCAGGTCGAGATGGCTTGATCAAGGTGTGGGACAATGGTGGCAAGAATGTCACCCAATTCGTCGAACCCCAAGGCAGGGGCATCTCTGCGATCGCAGCCCTGACGGATCACTACATCGCGGCCGGTACAGAAAGTACGAAAGAGGGTCTGGGAGATGTGAGTGTCCTAGTATTCGATACGAGAAATCCATCGCAACCCCTGCGGGCATACAACGAGAGCCATACCGACTCCATCACACAACTAGCCTTCCACCCGACACAATCGAACGTGCTGCTCTCCGCGAGTACCGATGGTCTGGTATCGATCTTCGACGTCAACCAAAGCGACGAGGACGAAGCAATCCAGCAAGTTCTCAACCCTAGGTCAGCGGTACATTGCTCGGGCTTCCTATCGAACGACCAGGCATACATCTTGACGACAGATGAGCACTTCTCCATCCATCCGCTTGCCGAGGACGCGCAAACATCGACCAATCCGATCATAGAATTCGGAGACGTGCGACAGACCCTCGACTGCATGTATGTGATCGACATTTTCCAACAACCAGGAGGCATGCATCCGCCTGTCATGGCATACGGCCACAATGAGAATAAGACATTGTCCATCGTGCAATTGACCGGCGGTCCTCGGTCGTGGGCTTTTGGTGCCAAAGTGGATCTGCCAGGCGCGCATGGAGAGGAGGTCGTCCGAGATTTGATGCTTACTCCTGATTCGCAACGGGCATACACTTGTGGTGAAGACGGGCAAGTGAAGGTGTGGGGGTTGAGTGGTGCGGCTGCAGAGCCGGATGTCACATCACCGGAATCTTCAAAGTCTAGCAAGAAGCGAAAGGGCAAGAGCGAGCGATTTGCTCCATACTGAGTGATGTTTGGCGCTAGTCAAGTTTCTTGGTCGCGTCAAAGTTCACATGCTGAAACATCACCTTCACCTCAGACCTCTGAGGTGATCCAAAACTTTGTTCAGTCATCACTCATTCTTGTCGCACGAATCTGCTGGCCACAGTGTTCTGACCAAAAGTCTCGAGGTCATCATGGCGCCTCATCAAGATGACAATTCGCCTGTCACCACGAACTCATTGAAGCGTACACGACAAGCTATCGAAAACGAAAATGCATCCAGAAGCAAGGTCATCCGTAAGCTTGATCACATCGAGCAAACCCCCACTCAATCAGCACGTTCGCAGCAAGACACCACTGGCAACACGAACATGTTGAGAAGCGCAACTGACCGACTCGTCATTGTGCACCTCCATGAGTATCCTAAAGGCGACCTCACCATCACAGTCACAGAGTCGGTGCTCCGGATGATTCCTGATCTCAGACTCGAGCTTAATAAGGCCATCTCAAAGACCAAACGAGGTGAACGAATTTCCATCACTGAGTTAAGCGGGTTTAAACATGAGACAATGCTTCAAGTCTTCGACTTTCTCGGCAGCGGCACCCTTCCCACTATCGACTATGACGACGACGACACACATGAATCCCTTGCAGCAGTACTCTGGCTTTACGAGGCTAGTATCCACTACTGCCTCGATTCTTTGCAGGAGGCGCTCAGCACCCTTATCATAAACTCCATTCCCAATGATAAGACACGCTTTGCCGCCTTTGCAGAGCAATGCTACGACAACTCCGACTATGACATTGGCGGTGACAACATTATCGGCCAGCGTCTCAAGCAATGGATGGCGCAAAATCTATTCGACCCCGTGCAGCGCGACGTCATGCACCAGATCAAGGATATCAGGATACTGAACGGGCAGCTTGTGGAGCTTCTCATTGATAGGCTTGTGTGAAATCGGTGGACTGAAGGGGAATGTCGCCTGAGGTTGCGTTGCCGCGATGGCTGATGCGCCCAACATGACTGAGAAGTGCATGCGGAAGGGGCAAGGACCTGGCAGACGAAGCAGTCTATGCTAGTATCGTGTCTCCATACTGGGCAGCAAAGCGCGAAGGCTCGGCGACGATCCGTGTCGACTCTGCTCATATCATAGCATATACGAAGAGTCAAACGCTAGTTCTAGCTCGTCCCCGTAACAACTTTGATCTCAAAAGCGATTCAGAATTCAGTCCAGTATCGTTGAGCCCGGTACGTCTTTGTTCCACGGAGCAGGGAGCTTGGAGAATTGGACAAGGCAGTTGCGCGTATCTGAGTGATCTTTCCCCAGCACTTTGTTCAGTCCGGCGAGGGCTCTTCGGTACAGAGCGGCGGACTCGTCGAATCGCTGGATCTCGGCAAGGATACTGGCAAGGTACCACCTGCTCAACAGGGTGCGATGATGCTCCAGTCCAAGCACTGTCTCCCTGTGTGCTAGTACTTGCCTTTGCGTCGCTTCTGCTTCCTCCAATTTGCCCTGGTCCTGGAGTATAACCGCCAGGTTGCTCTGGATCAATAGCGTGTCAGGATGCTCAAGGCCAAGAACCTGTTCTGTGAGTGCTAGCGCCTGCCTGCCCATTGCTTTCGCCTCGATGTATTTGCCTTGGTGTCCTAGCACTTTTGCCAAGTTGGCCATGCCTATCAGCGTGTCATAGCTCTCGAGCCCAAGCATAGTCTTTTGCCGCGCCAGCGTGCGCCTACCTATTTCCTCAGCTTCGAGGTGTTTGCCTTGGCTCCCCAGCACCAACGCTAAGTTGCTTGCGGCCTTCAACGTGTTGGGGTGTTCAGGGCCAAGCTCAGTCTCCATGCCCGCAAGCGCTTGCCTGCTTAGTGGTTCCGCTTCCGTGAAATGTCCTTGGCTATGCAACACCAGCGCGAGAATTGACATACTCGCCAGCGTGTCCACATGTGTAAGACCAAACTCTGCCTTCATCTGTGTCAAAACCAGTCTGCTTATCGTTTCTGCCTCCTCATATGCGCCTTGGCCATAGTTGCTCCGGTCATATTTGCCTTGGTCGCACAGTGCCAGCGCTAAGTTGGCCATGCTTCTCAACGTGTCGGAATGTTTCGGCCCCAGCACAGTCACCATCAGTTCCACGACCTGCCTCTGAGTTGCGACGGCGGCTGAGTGTTGTCCGAGAGCTTCTTGGCACACATGTACCCGTTCAAATAGCGATGCCTTCACTAAGTGATCCAGTGTGTCGCCCACTTCTGCAACATATATGGCGTGCGGTAGGTATTTCGTCCACGCGTTCCTCGTCTCATGATCCCCGTAAGGTATCAGTGCCTCGAGTCGCGAGACAACTCTAGTCATCCATACTCCACGATCGTTTTGGCTGTCTAACCACCATGACGAAGCCATGTGCACAAGACGGTGCATGTCGAAGAACTTCTCTACGGACGTGTCCGGGAGTGTCTTCTGGCGCTCTGCGACGAATGCGTAACCCTTCAGCGTCCCTATCGCCTTCACCTGCTGGAGGAGGGAACCCGTGTCCGGCAGGATGGATTGTGGAATGTTGATGCGAATCATACACGCCATGAATGACAGATATTCTGCCGCAAGCGGATCTTGTCGACGTATCTGAGCGAAGGAGACGTACCACGTCTTTGCAACAGTGCTTTCCATCTCATGGTACCTCGTAGGATCCTGGAAGTGTTCATTGAACAGCTCTGCGTTGGTACCTGTCTCTCGTAGCATCGAGATATAGTCGGATATGGACACATCGTTCTGGTTCATAAAGGCAGCGGCTTGGACAATAGCAAGTGGTAGTAACGTGAGCAAGTCGACCAGTTCAGGTTCGGTCTGCTCATCGCTAAGCAGTATCTTTCGGGTTATGCGCCGCTCTAGTAGTTGCATCGCCTCGAGTCTGCCCATCTCCTGTAAATCCATCACGTTGCTAGGAGTCATACTCTCGGCGGCATTCCTACTACGCGTGGTGAAGACGACTTTGCCTTTACTGTCATTGGGCAGGTAGTCATAAAGTCGAGCCGGTCCCTGCATGAGAACTTCAACGTCATCGACATTATCAACGATCAACAGCCAGGGCGGCCCAGTGTCCGAGCTCAGAGCATCCTTGACGAGTTTCAGGGTATCGGCATTCTCATCAGTGACGCCTAGCACACGAAGACGTATTCCAATCTCGCGGTACGCAAGCTCGAAACTCTGGCGACTCATGGCAGGCACCCAGAAGACAGAGCGACCAGCATCGACAGCCATTGCACGGTAGGCGAGTTCAAGTACGAGTGCCGATTTGCCACTACCGCCTAAACCATGGATACTCATGCGCTGGTGGCTATTGGACGCAAGTAAAGATTGTTCGAGAGTCCGAAGCTGATCTTCGCGGCCAATGAAGAGCTCGTTCCTTGGAAAAGGCAAAAGTGAAGGGACTGCGCCATGCCAGCTACTACTCGAAGACGTGGAGGCGTTGATACTTCCTTGGAGATGCCCACCTGTCATTTTTCGTTCACTTTCCACCCCCCGCCCTTGCTGCCGCCGAGCTACTTCCTCCTGTAGACGTCGCATCGCATTCTCTTCTCCTTCGCCATATATGAGCGGCATGAATATATTGAAGAGATCCAGCAGACAGTATGACTTGTCTTCTTTCTTGCTTGTCGACTGTCCTACTGTCCAGGTCATTCGCTGTTCCACGCTGAACCTCGACAGGTCCTGCTGTCTTAGTGCCTCGACCGGGATCCTCGTGATCTCGTGGACATCCTGCTCCAGTGAGATCTTGCTACCAAGCCGTTTCTTCTCTTTGGAGAAGAACTCCACAGACGCTGGTGCGAGTAGTTCCTGCAATGTCCAGCCGCGCGTAAACCAACGACTCCGCTGAAAGGCATTATGCCAGGTGATCTTGAAAGCTGGAGGATCAATGACTGCGTCGGGCACCTCTACATCTGTCAAGTAGACGTAGCATTTCGCTGCCCGTTGATACCAGCGGAACATCGAGTTGATCGCTGTGCTGAGCTCCTCATTCGTCGATGTGTCGATACAGCACGTATCCACCCAGGAGTGGTGGAGGCCATCGCGGGCTGCTTGGTCGACACAAAAGTGCAACTTTTGATGACCCGTCTTCTCTCTCCCAGTACCACCAGTGAGGTCTTTGTACGTGACTTCCTGGCCTTTGGTCCATGTGCGCGAAAGGATGGCATAGGGCGGAGGATTGTCATTGTCAACCGAAGTCAGGCAGAGGCCGCCAGTGGGCAAGCGCTGGAGGAGACGCATTGCACGAGCTGTATGACCCGGTGCAGGCACACGAGCTTCGTATGTTGCGATGCATGTTCGTCGTGACAGGATCGTCAGCTTGAGCCGACACTACTGACATGGATCAAACTGAGTGTTGAGCCTGCATGGGGCGCTCGGGGTTGCATGTGAGAGGTCGTTGTCGCTGAGCCCCGCCACTGCACGTGCGTTGCAACCTCGATATGTGGATCGATCAGATCGTCCTATGCCTACCTGCTCAACTACAACAGCTCGCTGACGGAGAATGCAGACAGCGATATTGTCCTCCTACGTCTAGTATCTGACGCTGGACAGCCTTGTCATGTATCTGATGGAAGTAGCAGTGCCGCTCGCCGTGAGCGGGTTTCTCCTTGACTAGCTTTGCAATGTCGGGTTCTTAGCATAGGTAGATTGTTTCTCGGAAAGCTTTGCACGCCGAGATAAGCAGTTCAAGACATCGAGCAAAGCTATGAAGTTATTGTTGTGATTGATGTACCCATGAATATCGCCCGAAGAGCAGCTGATGAGCCATTATGACTTGGCTGCACAATGTCCAAAGTTGAGTGTTTGAGCATATCTCGATCCTGTGAAGTCTATCTTAGGAGTAGCAAGCACTCACTGCAGAGGACAGCAATACTAGATTGTCTTATAACGCGGTTCTGGGAAGAATATTGACCGATCATACAGTATTCGGACTAGACCAGCGAAACAAATCTCTCAAAAGGCAGTGTAATACTCAACACATAGTCTGAGAGCGCCGATTGAACAACAAGAATATTGTGATCATCTATGTATAGGCGAGAGGAAGCCTCTTCCAGATTGGAGGAGGCCAAGATCCGTCTGCTTATGTAGAGTCGCGAAGCATGGAAGTCCATCCTGTCCTTTTGCCATTCTCCGTGGCTAGTAACATGAAATCCCTAAGAACGCCTCGCTTCGTTAACATCGTTTTTCACCCTTTTTGAGTAGACCTTCTACATCGTGGTGGGGGAGACCGTAAGAATAACACCACATTCATCAGTCGTAAGTTTGTGGGCGGCGTACCGCCATAGAACATATCATTTTTTGGCCCGTCAAAGTGGCACACCGATCGCTTTCAACATCTCCTCGAACTCGCGTCTCTTCCCGACCTCCGTCATTCGCTTCATACGGCGCTTTAGCGTGTTCGCCGTGCCTGATTTGGGCATCGGTCCGCTGTACTTCCATTGCGCCTGGGGCCGGTATGGGTCTGCGCGGATATGCAACCACTTCCGCAGAGATTCACCACGCAATGTGCCCAGCTTCGGGCTGGTGACGAGTCGAATCTTCAGGCCGGGATTCTTGGTCAGCATAGACTCCTGGTCAGGCGGAATCCGGGCGAGCCAGGTGAGCAAGGCTTCGAAGTTAAAGTCCGTGACCGTCACCTGGATCTCGCACATGCTGTGCATTAGCGGCAAGACCTCCGAACGAACCTGGTGGGTGGTCCGAACGAGCGCGAGCGGAC
Organism: Microcyclospora pomicola; assembly: GCA_002786065.1. Lineage (NCBI taxonomy): Eukaryota > Fungi > Ascomycota > Dothideomycetes > Capnodiales > Microcyclospora > Microcyclospora pomicola. The sequence continues at coordinate 226,626 of NHNY01000008.1, read as the reverse complement.
TTGGGCGGGTGGCAGAGGCTTCTGGTAGGATGTGGATGTACACATTTTCGAGCGCAAGACGGTAGACCTCAATGCGAAGTTCCGCGGGAAGGTCATAGAAACAGGTGCTAGGAGATTGGCCAGATGACAAGAATTGTGGTGGTTTTCGTGGTGGCGCTGGCCTAAGTTCGCGAATTCGAGTGCGCATAGATTCCGTGGTAGGTTTGGGCTTGCGAACTTTCTGGCTAGACGTGGGAGGCGTAGGAGAAGGAGGCGCTGGACTGTCTGTGGGTTCCTGGGTCGCTTGAGTACTTGAGCTCGCCATCACGGCCGGAGAATTGACTGCTTGGAATCCCATCACGGAGGATAACCTGGGCAGTCCGGAAACAGGTGGACTAATATAGTCGAGGGTACTGCCATCCTCTGGTTGGGTACATTCAGTGTCTGGGGCTTTTGCACGCGAATTCACATCTGAAGATGTAGCCATCGTGGAGGAGTGTGGTTGACAGTCGTGCACCTGCACTGCTTCATCGACCCTTGGCGGATAGCCGAGCAGCCTACACGCTGGCACTCTCAGTCCGGCAGTCCTGGATGAGGTTCGTAGTCCTGCGGGTGTTCTCCGTGCATTGGATGAAAAAAAACAAGGCTGGATGCGAAGTGGGAGGTGTTGTCGGCTACATGTCCTTGATCAGTGCTTGCATGATCTTGAATCTCGGACACTAAAGGCGGGCGCGGGAGGATGGCTGACCATATTCTATCTAAAGATCAGTACATCTACTATTATTGTCGAACATGTTATCAAGTCTGCTCATCAGGTACGTCTATCGACTCATTCCGTAAGTGAGGATGAAGGAGCAAGCGCAACGGTAGCTTTTTGATGGTGCGATGGCATTTCTCAACATCGCCTAGCTAGGGAGTTCTGTGAAAGGACACCGTTCTACTCTGAAGGCATTGGCTTTGAGGATACCACAAGCCGGTCTCTGAGTAAGGGACATATTCATGAGATGGCTACAAGATACATCATGGTCGTGACATTCGCTTAGCAGATCAAAAGCCTTCCATTAGGACAGCCTATGGCGTCCGATTCTCCTGGAAATCGTGCCTAGGAAGAACGATTGCAAGGAAGCACGACTACCTGCATGTATAGTTTCGAGATCATAATGAACACTACTGTCTTCTGGACCACTATTCTCGTCTGATAGCACATTCCCGTTGTTGCCAACTTGACAAGCTCAGTGTCTCGCACAAGATGGTCCAATCCATCCGTGCAAGATCGACTCAAGGGCCTTGCACGCCAATGTACCCATGTACCGAACATCGCCGATAAAATTCCGCCCTCTGACGTTGAAAGACGCCTGACTAATAAGAGCCTCAGGTCTCCTCCGCAATGCAGCACGTAAGTTCAATACACTCTTTTCCACGACCGCGACCATCATACGCAACCCACGCGATCCACCCTTGACACCGCGCCTGATGTACCTCTGCCTACTGGCCATTCCGTAGCTCAGACACATGGCGATGCATGACAATGGCAGTGCATGGGCTCCATGAATAACCAGAAGCAGCCCTCTATCTTTACCTCCCCCGAGCTTCTTCACGGGAAACCTCGACCCAGCACACAGGCTGCGCCTCGCACGCCTTCCACCTCCGTACCGCCGTCACTTACAAGCTCGTCGTCTGTTCTTCCTGGTGGTCCTGATGGTCTTGGTGGTGTCGACCCATCCCCACCACGTACTTCACCCTCGACGACTCCTGGTGCAACGATATGGGCGTCCTTTGGTACACCTGAACAAGCCGTACCATCATTATTGTGGAAGAGGTCCGCAGCTCCAGGCCAGGTGCAGACGCAAGAAAGATTGCTTGCTGCACCTGCTTCTGCGTCCAAGACGGCGAGCACTTCACACAAGAAGCGTGGCGCGGATCTATCGTTGAGCCGTCACTTGTTTGACGAGCCCGCAGCAAAGAAGCCACGATTCAGGATACCGCGATCTCGACACACGCTTGACGCGCTCAGCTTTTCTCTCCCCAGCGTGTCGGACATTCCGCCGCAAAATCTACACCCACCGAGCCCGCTGTTCTTCAGCAACAGCCCACGGCCCCGCCCCAGGCTGCCGCCTCGTTTCTCTAGTAGCGAGGCTGCGGCCACAATGCTCAGCAAGGCGGGTGCAGAAGAAGTCCACGTCAAGACGGTCAGCCTGGCGCGAGGGACCATCACACCAACAAGTGCCCCTCGGCCTGATCACGTCAATAGGCTGAGTCAGGATCGGCACATGTACGGAGGGAGCAGCAGCCCGGAAGCAGGTATTGGCAATAGCAGCCGAACACAAGATGCACGAGGCCTTCTGAGCTCCATTGGCGTTGCAGAGCTCTTGGAGCAGGATGAGCGGCCAACTTTCATTGTGGACCTGGCGGATACTTCAAACTACGGGGAAGGCCCACTACACCCAGCCTTCGAGAACCAGTCCTTGCGTTCTTTCGCGGGTTTGCATGAGCTCGTGTGTGGAATGTATCACGATGAAATTCCGTCGATCAGCCACAGCCATCTCCAGTTCAAGTCTTGGTTGCTGAGTGCTGTGATCAATGGCGAGAGTTTGAACGTATGCTTGCCCTCGTTTGTATATGCCGATGTGACTTGGAGCTGCACCACCATCCGAAAGAGATTACGCGTCATAGCTGGAGTCTTCACGGTGACTCCTCCTACATCGACCCTCTATTTGCATGGAAGCAAATCTCCTGCTACGATCGCAGATAGTGGTGGTGCCGTCCATGACGATGCTTCACCATCAGAGCCAGTTGACTATTTTGGCAAAGCCTTGGCATCTACATACACCTCCGGTGCGACTGATAGCTCAGTCAGTAGCACTCGGACCGAGCTCGTACAAAGTACTGAGGCCGACCCAGATCGGTCCGCTGGGCAAAGCGACAATCTTGTGCCGAACTTACGAGATCTATCTGGTGCTACGTCACTACTGCCGCAAGGGCCTAAGTATGTACAGGAGAACCCTAGCGATGTTCCAAGCATTGACAGTATCAGAAGCCAAATACCCACGGTCTCGCCGGAAGCACCATCCTTCGACTGGACTCGTCTTCCAGTCACCGACACGATGCCCCACCACATACAATTTGCCCGACAGATCGATTGGGGCTCGACGAGCTTGGGGCCGATCGAAAGCTGGCAGGCCGATCTGAGACAGATGTGTAATTTGATTATGGCTTCGCCACACCCGGCAGCCATGTACTGGGGCAAGGATTTAGTCGCTATTTACAACGAAGCATACATATCACTCGCGGGCCAGAAACATCCTGCGCTGATGGGTCAACCGTACCATGAGGCATGGGCAGAGATCTGGGATGATGTGAAAGATGTCTTTGCGTCCGCCGCGAGCACCGGTGAGGCAACAATGAAAGATGATGATTGTCTTTTCATCCGAAGGAGCGACTATCTCGAGGAGACGTACTTCAGCTGGTCCATCATTCCAATGGTCGGCCAAGAGGGATCTGTGATGGGTCTTTACAACCCAGCATTTGAGAAGACTCGAAGGAAGATCGCAGAACGGCGCATGCTCACACTCCGCGAAGTCGGCGAACGCACCGCGTCCGCGAGAGACGTCAAAGCATTCTGGGCGCAGGTCCTGAGCTCGTTCGAGTTTAACGAGTACGACTCTCCGTTCCTGATGCTGTATAGCGTGGCAGACGAACAAGACAGCGACGCCAGCTCAATCCACTCAAGTTCTGTGCTCACCTCCCGCCAATGTACGCTGGAAGGCGCTCTTGGCGTTCCCTCCGATCACTGCGCGGCGCCTGAGCATATTGATCTCAACGCTGGCATGGAAGGTTTTGGGCCAGTGTTCAGAGAGGTCATGAAGACAGATCGACCAGTTCTGCTCGATGTCGGCAGTCGAGATCTGCCGGAGAGCCTTGTCGAGGGCCTGGAATGGAGAGGCTTCGGGGATCCCGTCCGCGCGGTTGTCATCTGCCCAATTCATCCCACGACTGGCGAGAACATCCTCGGCTTCCTGGTTGTCGGCGTGAACCCTCGACGACCGTACGATGATGACTATAGCTTGTTCATCCAGCTGCTCAGTCGACAACTTGGAACGTCTTTGGCTTCTGTAGTGCTCTTCGAGGAGGAGATCCGTCGTGGACAGCGTGCTGCCAAGCTAGCTGCACTGGATCGTATTGAGTTGTCTGAACAACTTGCCGCTCGGACACAAGAAGCTATCGAGTCTGAGACGAAATTCACACGCATGGCAGAATTTGCACCAGTGGGCATGTTCATCGCCGGCTCGGACGGGCGTATCACATTCGCCAACGACACCTGGTACGACATTTCTCGAGTGCCCAAGAATAGAGTCATGGCCGATACCTGGATGGAGTCTGTGAAAGTCGATGATCTTCCGCTTGTGCAAAACCTGTGGCAGGATCTGGTCCAGCATACCAAACCCGTTTCTAGTGAGTTCCGGTTCAAGGCACAATGGGAGGATAAGAACGGCATGCGCAACGACACCTGGGTCCTATTTTCCGCATACCCAGAACGATACGATGATGGCAGACTCAAGAGTGTGTTTGGCTCCTTGACCAACATCAGCCAGCAGAAGTGGGCTGAGGGGATCCAGACACGGAAGATGGAGGAAGCTTTCGAGCTGAAACGACAACAGGAGAACTTCATCGACATTACCAGTCACGAGATGAGAAATCCTCTATCCGCGATTCTGCAATGCGCCGATGAAATTTCAAGTAGTATGACAAAGTTCCGCAACTCTAACGACGACATCATTCCGGCCGAGACTGTGGCGGGTGTGTTGGATGCTGCGCAGACCATCAACTTATGCTCGCAGCATCAGAAGAGAATTGTGGATGACATTCTCACCCTCTCGAAGCTGGACAGTCAATTACTGCTGGTCACGCCGGTTGATGCGCAGCCTTTGACTGTGGTCCAACGCGCGTTGAAGATGCATGAGGGCGAACTTCAGGCTGCAGATATTCAGATGAAATTCATCGTCGACCAGACGTTCCGAGATATGAAGCTTGACTGGGTCCGCTTCGACCCCTCGCGAGTTATGCAAGTACTGATCAATCTCACCACGAACGCGATCAAGTTCACAGGTAGGGGACTCCAGCACATCTGGTCTTGTGGCTGCTGTCGAGGAGGAACACAACGCTGACAAGGATACAGGATCTGAGAAGAAACGCACGATCACCGTCACGATTGCTGCATCCACGGAAAAGCCAAGTGCGACTCCGAATGCGCCCGTCAAGTATTTCCCGACTCGTAGCAAGATCAAGTCGTGGATGGACAAGACCGAGGACTGGGGTAGCGGCGAAAAAGTGTACGTCCACTTCGCTGTTAAAGACACGGGCCGTGGACTCAATGTCGAGGAGAAAAAGATGCTGTTCATACGTTTCTCGCAAGCATCACCGAGAACGCATGTCCAGGTGAGTACCATTTGGAGCTGTATTGGGTTTTGCATCGCAACGCTCGTTTAGCTAACACTGATGGTTTAGTACGGCGGATCCGGATTGGGTCTTTTCATCTCACGAGAACTCACCGAGCTGCAAGGTGGAGAAATTGGCGTAGAAAGCGAAGCTGGCCAGGGTAGCACGTTCGCGTTCTACGTCGCCGCTAGACGGAGCAACAAACCAGACGACGTTGATGAGATCTCAGGTGCCAAACGTGGAGCCAACCCCGCCGCGATGGGGTCGCGGACGAGGAGTCTACCAGGCTCGGCCGTAAGCTCTCAAAAGCTCAATGATGTTGCGGAGTCTGCAGCAAGAGGCTCTGACTCCCCTCAGGTCGTCAGCAAGCCAAGGAAGCAACGGGTGCTGATCGTGGAAGACAATCTCGTCAACCAACGTGTGCTGCAGAAGCAGTTGAAGAATCTCGGTGTCGAAGTCCACCTAGCCAATCATGGCGGTGAGGCACTGGAGAAATTGAAGCAGAGCACCTATTGGCACGACACAGATCTCGCATCAAGTAAGGTCGTTGAGCTGGGCGTCGTGCTGATGGACCAGGAGATGCCGGTCATGGACGGACTGACGTGTACACGTAAAATCCGCGAGCTTGAACGTGAGGGCAAGATTCGTTGCCGCATCCCCATCATCGCCGTCACGGCCAATGCGCGAGCCGAGCAGATCCAGACGGCTCTGAGTGCTGGAATGGTGAGTTTGGACTCTTCCCTTTTTCTTCATCTCTCATCATGTCTCACATGGACTTTATCCTACTTTCGCATTCACTCTCCATCCGCTGAGTCACCCTACTCCTCAAAGTCTTTGCTGACCACTCTTTGCTAATTTCTCAGGACGACGTCGTTTCCAAGCCCTTTCGCATTCCGGAGCTTGTGCCGAAGATCGATGAACTCATGCTGCGGTACCCTATGCCTAGCCGCCCCACATCACCAACATGAACATATGACAACGCGAAAAGCTCACGAGGCTTGATTTCGACCGCAGCGCTTGCATGCAGCGCCTGATGGCGAGTCATGCAAGTCCACTTCATCGAGACCACGTCTGTCATTGATGTCAGCTCGAAAGGTCATACGCATATATGCCTAATACTGATACTTATGGATATGGTCGCAATACGAACTAATTGTAAGACCTGCTGCTGACAAGCAAAAGTCCGCGTGAGGCTCGCACGTCCCGCTGCTTCAAATCCAGCTATTGCTGCGGCGACGTTGAAATAAGCATCGTGTCCTGCTGCGCACTTTCTACCATTCCGTCTTAAGTTGATGCACAAGGTAGTGTGTGGTCGGCATGGTAGTGCGAGTCACCAGCCGGCAGAAACTAGAACACCCGAGACGCACGCATATGTCTCAGGAGACAATGCCTATCTCCGCGATTTCGCGCATCTCCGCTTCAGGACGAAGACACTTCTGCCAGAAGAGAACGACGAAGGAGAAGCGGGGAGGAGATTGCCAAACTACCCACTTAGGGGACGAGCCAAGAGGTATGTGATAAGTCTCAGTGACGATGTCATACCAGAGTGCATTGTTGTCACCGCAGTAGCCGGGGCGCGAGAAAGGAAGACGATACCCGCCACGGCGTTATTGCCGCAAAGGCACCGCAGACTTGTCCCCTGCTTTTTGCTAGCGGATGTCCGTGAGGTCTGGACATCACATCATCTCACACCGCTGTCGAATAGAAGAGATTGACATACATGTACATATCGACCTGTACAGGGACGTAAGTCGAAGCAGAAAGACCTGAAATGTAGATGAGCCTCGTCTGTGTGCATGTCATATCTCAGGTATCGATCATCATGCATGTACGTAAGCCCTGCTATCATGTTATTAATTGAACTACCATCATCCAACATGACCCGTCTACGGTCTATCATTCGGCGGTCTCTGGTCAGAACCCTTACCTAGCTAAATTACGGTTTGCACCGGATTTACATGTCCAACCATCTTGCAGCATCCCACACGAATTACCCATTGCGGCTGGAATCAGAATAGCGACAGTATACACACATGTTGACATCTGTAGGAAACCCCAGCGCATGGGCATCTGCTTCTGCACGTTGATTCGCGATACTACACAGATCCCATGGCGAGGTAGATCTGCCTGGTATATCTTCCATTATCGGTTTACACCGTTAGCAGCGTTCGGCTTCATTACTTCAAAGTTCCTTCGAAAGGCATGTGGAATAGATGGCGTTCGAGTCTGGCTTGCGCATGAAGTATATATCGGGGGCCAACGGTCGTCCATGGGGAATGTCTCGTAGTCACATGCCACAGTAGTATTGGAAGTGAACACATAGCACACGACAACGATACCAAGTATAAAGCGCGAAATACCATAACTACTTGGAGCGGCCATTTACGAGGATGACGATGTTTCAGGCTCCGAAGAGGCGAAAAGTGCAAGGCCTAACTGATACCTTACCGGATGCCATGTAGACTTCGTGCGTGAAAGTTCTAGTCTGAACATAACCGCCGACGCAGCATGTCTTGAACGGTTCCGTGGATACATGGCTACGCGGAGACGGGAGCAGAGCGTGCCAGCGCAGCGGGTCCTTGCTGCCGCTGTGGCTACTGGTAGCGGCGGTGGCGGAGGACTATACGAGCAGACGAGCAGGAAGAAGCAGGGGTGCGTACTTGGTAATATGCACGGATTGAAGGGGAAGGTGGTAAGTGCATGTGCTTTGCTCGGCTGATGTGTTCTGGGTTTTGCGGCGGTCCCGGCAGTAGGTATACTTACTGTAGGAGGAGGAGGCGCGTGATGAAGTGAAAGGGTTCCACAGTGCTCCAGTGCGTGCGCGCGTTCGGTCGGAGATACCTGAGGCCCTTGATTCCATGAACAGTAGTTGGCGGTCGTGGTTGAGGGCACGTGCAGTCGTCACAGGTCGAAGCCTGGAAGATCCTCAGCGCCCCCGCCATGAATATTGCAGCATTTGAGGAGGGGTGGTGCGTTTGGAGTGGCGAACACAGCGTGCAGGAAGATGGTCCGGCAGGAATCCGGCGGCGCGAAACCTTCAGCGTGGTACGGCGTCGAGCAGCATGAAGGAGGGGATGTGGATGTCCCTTAAGCCATCAGCCATGTTGCAGTGCTGCAGCAACGAGCGTCGATGGGCGTACAGTCACATCCCATGTCCATGGATCGAGCCAAGATGCAGCGGCGGGCAGGGATACTGGAATACATGTGCCTCATCGGACCCGGAAATTGGGGAATGATTGATGTGTGAGTTTGCGAGTGTGGATGCGGGCATTTAGGTGGAGGCGACGATTTGCAGACCCAGCAGAGTGGGTGGCCCGCCCTGCATACGGCGGTGTTGGTGGTGTTGGTGGTGGCGGCCAGCATGATCTTGGTTCGGCTGTACGACATCCGCGGTCCGCTCAGGAGAGTAGTGCTGTAGATATACGTGCAGTCGTCAACTGCACACAAGATGAGAAGGCTGATGCACCATACTGTGCCGTGCGATCGCAGGTGGTGATGATGATGATGATAATGATGGCGGTGGTGGTCAGACGGTGTGATAATGGGCATTGGAGCAGCATGGGTCAAGACATCGAGGAGGAGTTGGCGTGTCATGAGTTGGAAGATGGCTGCTAGCTCCACTCGTGCGTTTTCTAGCTGCGTGGACTCATGTACCTGTTCTCGTTGCCGGGAGCTCGTGTGCGAAGAAAGTAGGGACGGGCTGTACCCTTCTGGAATGGTCGTGCCCGGCCCTCTCCGCCCATTCCGATGCTGTGGTCAGCGTCGCGACCCTTCCGCCCTCTCTCCGTCCACACACTGTACTGTACTTCCACCTCTCTTCCTGTACTTCCAATCAGTGCCTGTAACCCCCTTACATATGCAGTGCAGTACAGTACATGGATAGAACCTCACAGGTACCTTCCATATGCCGGCAGTGCCGTGCTATGCTCTGCACCGAAGTGAGGACCTGCCGGCGCCGAGCAGTGTGTACGCTGGTGATACAATCCGTAGTCGGTTCCGTCCAGCTGGCTCAGGAATTGTTCGCCAGCAGGACACGCGCACGTTCCCAACATCCTGGACGAGTCGTCGGACGAATGTACCAATGTGGTAGTCATGCAGTATGCAGGCGTCGATGCCTCGGGACGTGGGCTGGCGAGGATGGATCTGCAGTGCTGGCGTCCTGATCACGCCCGGGTCCTGTTGAGCTGCAACATCAGCCACAACGACGCCGCCATTTCCGCATCCTGTCAAGCCTGCGTACAGACGAAGCAGAAGGAAAGCGACGAGCAAGATAGGGATGCATCGCCAACGGAGATATCAATGTGCTGTATCTGGGATTAGTGATCATCGCCCTGCAATTCCGCTGAACGATGCAGGGTGGACGTCCGCCATGATATAAAAATGTCATAGGGTAAGGAAGATCGTCGGCAGGTCAGGGTGGCGAAATGAGTGATGAGCAGCCGTAAGCCGGAGGAAGCCAGACATGTCCGGACGATCACCATGGCTGGTTGCGAGATACAGCCATGGAAAGGTGAAACGCATCTTCCGACAGACTGGAAACTCAAGATAGAGCAGCATCCGCGAAAGCACTAGCAGGGGACGGGGTGCAGGAGGCGAGATAATCATCATCTTCACCGTCGATCAGATGGGGAAGACCCGGCATCGGCATTGCATCACGATTGCAGTGGGCTGTTTAACGGATTGACTGGGATACGAAGTTATTTCACTGCACGATCACTTCGGCGGTTTGAGAAGAATACATCGCTGCGTATCATGTCTACATACATGCCTAGGCAGAGATCAAGACCACCGGATTCAACTCGTATCTTGAGACTAAGTCATTCCAATGATCTGCATCCCATCTCAGGCATGTCAGCGAGATGCGCGTGTACTGTACATGACTACTGTAGCACAGTACATGCTCCAGGGCTTTCGTACCCGGCACTAACTGCTGCATAACGTTCGTTCAGTCCCAACTCACCCCAACATTCCCGACTGCTCGGATCTTGCGTCTGCCTCTTGTCTGCTAAAATCTTCCTAAGATCAGCCAAGGTTCGGTTCGCGCACATCAGTCCAGTCCACCATCATCCGTGTCCTTCATCAAAGGAATCCACCACACACTCCCCCATTCACTCCACTCCGCTCCACTTCCACGCCCACCAAGACTTCCCCTCTTCATTTTTCTTGCTTTCTCGCCTCCTGTCGTTCCCGCAATCTGCAGTACGTCCGTTCCAGTCCAGCCCAGACCTGTGCTTCCCGTCGCGTGGACCTGGTGGTGCCAGTGTCGCCTGCATTGGCTTGCCCGCGCTCCCGTCCGGTGCAGTGTTTGCTCGCCCACCGGCCTGGTTCAGGGCGCCCCACCCTCACCACCTCCGCCACTGACTCGGACCCAGCTGCCGCCATTGTCACTCGCCTTTGAGCCCACCACCGTCCTGCTCGTCTTCCGACCTCACCTCCACCATCTCAGCATCTCACCCCCGCCGCCCATCGCACGGTTGGAGAGCAAAGCTGTGAGTCGCGAGCGATGTGGGTGGCTTGAAACCGGTCTTTGGGTGGTCTTCTCTGCTCTTCGCGCTGCGTCTGCTCTCGACTTATATCTCCCCCAGCTGCTCGTATTTGCCTGTGTTCTCACGACCAGTGAACTCTGCCTCAACGTACACGACTTTGAAGTGAATCATGGGACCATGTCAGGGTACGTCTATGAACTTCCTACCCGGCAAACAACTCGCCACGTTTTGCGTGATCTGCGGTTTGTCCGTCGAAAAGGATACCGGCGAGCCCGGCCGACAGCCGTACCAAAGATCAAACAACAGAAATACCGCGTGGCCGACCATCCATCATGCTGACCTCACTACTCGCAGCATACCCATATCCTCGCTTCTAGGCCCCGAGACGCAAGTGCAACCAGAACTGAAGACGACCATTCATGGCCGCCAGTACTATCGCCGCTGGTTCGAGACATATCCCTATCCCTGCGATGAGGTGTGTATCTGAATTCGAGTATTCTGCCATATCGTATGATAATCATCTCACATTCCATATTTAGCCTGAGAAAGACCGACTCGACGCGTTTCACCATGCATTCTATCGCGTCGCGCTCGACGATCGACTTCACGAATCAATCCTCCCCAGAGGCAAGAAACGCGTTCTGGATCTCGGCTCCGGCACTGGAATCTGGGCGATCGAAATGGCCGCCAAATACCCCGACTCGGAGATCATAGCGCTCGATATCGGAGACGCACATCCACAAATCCCCGGAGTGGACTTCAACGTGGATTGGCGCACCGGCGTCGACTTCAACACCGACGACTGGGGCGTGCCCGAGAACTACTTTGACCTGATTCACATGGGATGTCTGTGTGGTGCGGTCCCGGATTGGGGTGAACTCTTCCGGAAAGTCGAGCGGTATATATCAACAATAAATTCACGATGAATGTGAGAGCAGGACTGACATGCCCGATTCCAGCCATCTCAAACCTGGAGGACAGCTGGAGAGCGTAGAGTTCGACTGGACTCCCCGACGAGACGAGAGCCGACCCATCCATCCCGACTCGCCGGTCTTGCGGTATTGGCAACTCCTACAACACGCCACGCAAAGCATCGGCAAACCCATCGCGTATCGCGCCGACATGCAAACACTACTCGTCGGCGCCGGCTTCGACATCGTCAAACACAGCACCGTCACCATCGCCACGGCCGAGAATCTCCGCAGCTTCGACGACGATCATCCGTACAACGAACTCGCGCGCATGTACCAATTCACCATGTTCGGACACAGTCTACTCAATATCGACATCGCGAGCGTAGAGAACGACGAGGCGAAATTACGACGATATCTCGACATGGACAAGTCGTCCTTTGACGGCATCCAGAGCATCAGTATGGCGCTCTTCACGCAGCATCTTGGCCAGAGTCTCGCTTCGTTTCAGAAGCTGTGTCAGGACTTTCAACGAACGGTGCGGAAGCGAGATTCGCCGTTCTACCATTTCTTGTAAGTTTTTCTTGTGTATCGACGGTGGGGATGCAGTAGTAGCAGAAGATGTGGCAAACATCAATGCCGAGGACTAAGGCTTGTTTCGAACCTCCAGCTGACCATCTCTCCTTCTGGGAACACAGGCAGATTACCGTCGCACAGAAGCGAGCAACCTGATCTCCCAGCCAAACGCCACAGTCTTACAAACATCCACTTTTACCGGGCCCAGACCCACGGACCAGGGGCGCGGTGATTTATCTGGCACGGCAGTTGGAGACGGGCGGTGCGCGCATGACCAAGGACATGCATATGCTCCCACCATTCGGGTTTCTGCTCCCAGCCTCAAACGCCCGCCTCGGAACTTAGCCTTGTGCAACCGATCAGCCCCCATGCGCCACTGTTTCGCCTTGTCGGGAATCTGCTGCATTGGCGCGTTTCTGGGCGCTCCCGGGCAGCGTTGCACACATAGCGTTGACCCTCCAGCCTGCAGCTGTGGCACCAGAAACGAGCGAAACGAGTCTCATCGACATTGTCCACAAGTCAACGGCGCGGCACCAGGATTGGACGGCCCTGGTTCTTACGAACCTGGTTGATGCAACGACACCAAGCTTCATCTCTCGTGCCAGAACGGTAGCATTGTATGACGCAGTCTTTGCGGCGGCGAGGATGCATCATCATGCGGGCAAACGCCTGCGTGGATGACGTATCACTGGGCACGATCAAGATGCGGGTGAAGCTTCGGCAATCACGACCTTGCCAGCCTGTAAAGATGGCCCAGATTACGCACGACACAACGAAGTCCATCGAGTGAGTAGTGCAGGGACCGACGCCCTGCGTGCTCATCACTCCGACAACCACTCACTCTGGATCGACCTTGGGTTCATCCGATACAAGCGAACACCATCATCTGCATCTTCTCAGCCGCGTGATCCTCGAGGTATAGTGTGGGCCGAAGCACACGAACAAGCATGAGGGAAACAGAGAGTTAAGCCTCTCTGCGCCCTGGGTTAGCAGTCTCCACCTCACATGACACTTCAATATATGTGCTACCATCCCCATTCCCACCATCACTCCTTGAGATACACCGGCGCAGGAGTTGTAGAGCAGTCAGCGAGCATCTGCATCAGCACGCCCCATCTAGTCAATCTTCATCTGCTTCGAAGTACCAGCTTAACGTTCCGGCTGAAGAAAAGGGGAGGTTCAGGCTTACATATTTGCACATCCTCCGAAAAGTCTCTCCTGCATTCCCGGTAGCTTTGGATGTCACGGTTGAAGACTGGAGACGCCATTTGCCTAGGAGGGTACGTAGCTGGACGACGCTGCATCGAGGGAGCCGAGTCAAGGGGTTCGACTCGAAATTGCTAGAGATGGGAAAGCTGATAAGAAAGGGGCAGAGGAGAGCACTATTGATGATTTAAACATGATGGAATCTTTCTTGCCGATTTACGTAGGTATCTCCATGTAGCAAGTGGGCATGTATGTACTGTTAGGTCCTCAGTATCGGACCTCAATGACCTGACCTAAGCTGACCTGACCTCACCTGACCTGACCAGACATGACTTATGCTCCTGACCTGACCTGACCTGACTCAGGTGACCTGACCTGACTTGTCCTAAGTGATCTGACATGACCTGATTGAGCTAGAGATAGAAACTGAAGACGAGATTAGAATGTGGGCGTGGCCATACACCTGTGCACATTTCCAAGCGAGTAAGTACCAGAGTAGAGTAGAGTAGATCACGTACACTCCTCTATCTACATGTTCATGTATCGCTAGATACCATACCGTGGTCGAGCTTCGAGCTTGACCATAAGGTGAAGCCAACGCTGAAGTTACATGTACAGGAAGCAACATGATGTCTCGCATCTGCTTTTTCGACCATAGCCTACCGCTTCATAGCCTGTTTTATGCTTCACGGTTCATTCTGCCGAGTAGCTGGCTCTCTTGCGCGCATTTTCCTCTTCTCCGTCTCATATGTCGCTTTACATCCTATGCTGAGTACCGGACCTGACTTTCAACCTCGGCTAGAGGTCAACGCCCGACCTCAGATGTGGATGTGAACGTGGATGGGAATGTGGACGAACGTGAGAGAGCAGTAGAGGCTTGATTGCTACGCTACCACTCTTGTACTTCACCGGGCTTTGGCATGTACGAGCGCACGATCTTGTCGCAATTCAGCAGACAGAGCGGGTCGAAGGCTTGTTTCATCTGTATTGGATTGGTCAATCAGTACAAGGCTCTGGGATGGCTCGCATTTGCCGTGGTGGGAGGATAGAGGTCAGACCAAAGGGGGCAATTGGAACGAGTCAAAGCAGAATCAAGAAGTGCAAAGTTCACGGAGATGAACAGGCAGAAGATGTTAGGGGTTGCTGGCTCACCTTTCTCATCAGATCCACAGCTTCCTGTCCAATCTCGTGCGGCAAGTAGTCGCGCTTCACCATACCGACGCCATGCTCGCCAGTTGCAGTGCCTTCCATCTCAATAGCACGCTTCACCATACGGTGCACCACGCCCTCGGCGTTGTCGTGCTCGGCGTCGTTGTACAAGATGATGGCGTGGAAGTTGCCGTCACCCACATGACCCACAATACTGCCCATCAGGCCGGATTTCGTGATGTCGGCCTTCGTCTCGTCAATAATCTGCGCGAGGCGCGAGATGGGTACCGCGACATCCGTTGTCCACACATGGTCGCTTTCGTCCTTGCGCTGCGCCATGATCGACCACAGCGCTTCTTTGCGTGCGGACCACAGCTCAGCGCCCTCGTCAGCGTTGCGCGCAAACTCAAAACTCTTGCTACCCGTCTGCTTCGCTAGCTTCTGCACGATGTTGATGTGCTCTTTGACGCTGGTGGGTGTGCCGGCAAACTTGAAGAACAGCGTCGGCGCCTCCTGCCAGGTTCGCGAGGTGTTGCCGGCAGCGTTGATGCAGTGCATTTGCACGTCATCGAGGATCTCGATTGCGGCGATGGGCACGCCCGCGCCTACCACGCGGAAGACGCAGTCTGCGGCGGTGCCTACGGTGGGAAACGTCGCGACTGCAACACTGGTATTCTGCGGTTTGGGTGTGACTTTTAGGACCGCTTCCGTAACCAAGCCGAGAGTGCCCTCCGACCCAATGAAGGTACGAGTCAGATCATATCCTGCGCTACTCTTGCGTGGCCGTTGCTTGGTCTTGATGATGGTACCGTCAGCCATGACGACCGTCAGTGATAGCACCCAGTCCTTCATCGTGCCGTATCTGTACGCATTTGTCCCTGAGCAGCCGGTGCCTATCATTCCACCGATCATCGCGCCGGGGCCTGGGTCCGGGGGAAAGAACAAGCCATGCTCGGAAAGCTCCTCGTTCAAGCTCTCCCATCCTACAGCAGGCTGCACGACGACATCCAAATCGTCTTTGTGGAGCTGCAGGATTTGGTCCATCCGGCTGAAATCGATGCAGATTCCACCCCTTGTAGCCGCGAAATGACCCTCCAGTGATGTTCCTCCGCTGTATGCTGTGACCGGTATCCGCCTTTTATGGCATACTTTCATGATCGCCGAGACATCCTCCGTGCTTCCTGGTCTGACAATAGCAAATGGCTGATCGCCTGGGTGGGAGGGGTATGAGCTCCATTCACTGCCCGAATGCGATTTCAAGTCTCCTTCCTGTGTTGAGATATTCTCCTCGCCTACAATTGCCTTGAATTCTGCCCAAGCTGCTTGTAACGTCGTCTCAGCGGTATCGTGTTTTGGTGGTGTCGAGGTCGCCAATGGGGCGGTTGACGCTATCTCCAATGTTCCTTGTCCAGCTGTGCCAAAGTACCATCCTCCCAATGCACCAGCCGATAGTGCTGCTGCAGTCAGTATCTCGTCCCTCTCTCAATGCATCAAGGACAATCCATACCCAGCACCACTGTCACGGTGTTGATCCCACCCCGTGCCGCCGCTTGTTCTGCTCTGATCCGCGCATATTTTGCTTGCTCGGCGCGGTCTCGCTGGACTCGCTCGTTGGTGCTGTCGTAGAGCTGTGATCGAAAGTCGTCTCGGCCTTCGCGGTTCTCGCTCGCGTACCCTCTTCGTCCGATATCCCGTAGGATGGGTTGTCGCTTGCTAGCTGCTGTGAACAATCGTCGCCGTAAGAGCGTCCGCGAGCTTGGTGAGAGCGCCATCGCAAGGCAATAAGCTCAGGCTAAGAGAAATAGAGCATGATGATATGATGGGAAATGAATTGGATCACCACGATAGATGCACCCTCGAGGTTGCGCAAACATGCATCATCACCATTAGTCAGATGCTGTCTCAAGCTCTCCACCTTCGGCTGTGTACACAGAAGCTCTCGTTAGCTCCGCTGAGCCGATGCACTGCAGACATATAAGGTATCATTCGAGCTCATGACCACGAATACTATGGATCTCCTGTATATGCAGGGCAGGTTTCATCCTGTCCAGCATGTAACCAAATAATTCATTCTTGCTAGACTAGTGGCAGCTATCGCTGATTGTACAGGAAATATAACCAACATACTCTTGCCTGCTGGTAGGTAATGCCATACCGGACTTATGCCACCCGCGCCAGACGCCTCAGATGCTTGACTGATTCCCGTGGTATATGGTCCGATACATTTCAACTACTCGCAGTGCTGTGCTGCGTTGGCAGCCCCGGCGGCATCATACCAGCTGATGCACCACCCGCCTCCCTGGCATTCGGTGTCATGCCAGATGGACTATCTGATTTGACATCATCTCGTTTCTTTTCCTTCTTTGCCCATCGCAAGCCGCAGGCGTTGCACAATGTCTTTGGTCCTTTTGGTCCTTTCCGCCACTCGGGCGAGTCAAGTGTTCCGCAGTCCGCACACACATACTCATCCGCGACCTTCAACTTTTTCTTCTCCTTCTTACTCCCGTCTCGATCGCGATCGAGAAGAATGGCGATGCCAGCATCTCCTCTGATGAGTGCAGGAGACACATCACCAGTACTGATACCATGACTACGCTCACCATCCCGATATCTCAGACCAGTAAGAAGCTCGATGCTCTCCAAGTGCGTGTTATTGGCTTCGTAGCGAGACATCTTGTCAGCAATGCTATCCGGTTTCTGAGAAGATAGCACCGAATCAAGGTTCTGTCGGGTCAATGCCGCGTTTGACACTGACGGCTTCTCTGGCGGGGGCATGCCTTGGTAATTGGGTTGCGCAGGTGGGTCGTTATCTTGACGATCAGCGAGGGCGGACGAAAACACAGCACCGGACTCGGTCCTGGTTGCCGTCGAAGCTGCAGAAGTGAGCATGTGATCTTTGTATAGTTTGTCCTGCTCAGCACTTTCTTCCGCCTCCTCCCGCTTGAGATCTGCTACCCGTTTCATCAACCGCTCGTTTTCGATTTTGTGTTCCAAGAAACTGTCTAGCAAGGCAGCATTCTTTGTCGGGTATGGCCTCGCCATCATGAAAAGGCCCTTGCATTGCGAGTTGAACCCTTGCCCCGGCAATTCCTGGTTGCTGAAGTTCTGTCCGGCTTCAGACGCGATATGCGGGTGACCATCGCACTCGAATATGATATATGTTCCATCCTCTTTCTTAAATCTGTAAAAGAATCGCAAAGAATGTCCGCTTGCAATGCTCTCGTTGAACTCGCGCATGAAAACCCCCGAATCATCCGGGTGCACAAAATCGCCAATAAACTTGCCCGTGAGAGTGCGCGCATCGTAACCGGTAATCGTCTGGCAGGAGGGTGACACATAAAGGATACGACCGTCAGGAGTAAGGATATGGAGAAAGTCCTTCAGCTCTTCAATGATCCGTTGTGACCAGTTCCGCCGTTTCGTGAATTCTGTCAAAGTGCTACTGCCGTTCGGTGCGGGCATACCAAAGCCCGTAGGCAGCGGTCCAGCGCCAGCGACGTTCATGGCAGATTCTGGTTGCTGCGAAGGTGAAGTCGCTTCTGCAGGCATCCCATTTTGCGCGAAGTTCTCGTCGTAGGCTGTTGACGTCTGGCCATCTGCTTGCGTTCGCTGACGATTTAGCTGTGCCGACTTCTGATCTTGTACAGATTGCTGTAATGAGGACGTCTGCTGCTGCTGCTGTTGATAAGCCGAGTCGTCAATATCCATGGACAGCGCCATGTCCATATCCAGGTCGTTCATGAGCACCGCCGCCGCATCCCCATCCAGCCCAGACACAGAGTAGTCTGACAGACCACCCATGGCCGGATTCATGCCAACACCCGCCCCATAGCCAATGCCCGCACCGTAGCCAGTGCCTGCGTCAAAAGCAGATCCGGTGCCGGAGTCAGCTCCGGGGCGAGTACCAGATAGGCCTGGATACATGGCCGATCTCGAACACACGCGAGGGAATGGGCTGGCCGCGGGTTCGCATGGGCCTCGATCGGGAGTAGGACTGCAGCTGTCCGAGCGGTCGCGGTGATCGTGAATCGTGATCACGATCGAGATGTCGTACGCTAGCTCTAACAAGCAGCACAAAACCTGTACCTTAGAGGTTCTATTTCAGCACTGTTGAGATACAGTTCAAACATGCTTTCCGACGGCGACTGCGAGCGGCATCGAGCCAGGAGGGACGATATACTGTGAAAGCGCTGGTTGTCGAAGAGTTCAGCTTAACCATGCATGGCCTTGAGTGAGGCCCGGTCGTCTCTTCACAAAGACGTCATGTTGTAGTCGGCCGGATGATCACGTGTTCCTGTGTCAGGTTGGCGTCGCTGCCTGTGGTTGAAACAACGTAGCCTGGTTTTCGAATGTTGCTTTGTCTCGTCTTCCATCAGCGCGTCTTCGTCGACATCTTTGACGCTTCCATCCTGATAGCAGTTGATGGTATGCTCAGACAATACAAGGTATTGGGCGAACTGGATGAAAAGCTTCAACACTCATCCATTCACCAGCGCTCTCACGCATTGATGCAGCTGACCAATGGCTGGGCTGCCCCGTTGATCTGCTGTGGTTCCTCACATCTGCAAATGATAACTGAAACTCCAACAGAATGTCAAAAATCGATAAGCTCTCCATCCTCGGAGTGCGTTCGTTCGATAACACGCGGTCCGAGACCATTGCGTTTGGTACTCCGCTCACCCTGATTGTTGGCTCAAATGGATCCGGGAAGACGACCATCATTGAATGCCTCAAATATGCCACTACAGGAGAGTTGCCACCCAACAGCAAAGGCGGGGCCTTCATCCATGACCCCAAGTTATGTGGCGAGAAAGAAGTCCTGGCGCAGGTCAAGGTTTCCTTCAGATCGGCCGAAAATGTGAAGATGGTAGTGACCAGGAACCTCCAGCTCACGGTCAAGAAAGCTAGTCGCAGCATGAAAACACTTGAGGGCAACCTCATGATGCTGAGGGATGGCGAACGGCGCTCAATAAGCTCGAGGGTAGCTGAAATCGACAAAATGATGCCTTACTACTTAGGTGTTTCAAAGGCCATCTTGGACAGTGTCATTTTCTGTCATCAAGACGAATCTCTTTGGCCCATGTCTGAGCCCAGTGCATTGAAAAAGCGCTTTGACGAGATCTTCGAGGCTCTCAAGTACACCAAAGCGATAGACAACATCAAAGTTATGGCCAAACAGCAAAAGACCAACCTGCTTCTCTATCAAAAAGATGAAGAAAACACCAGAGTCAACAAGGACCGCGCCGATAAGATGGAGAAGCAGATGAGGAAGCTCGATGAGGAAATCTCCGGCTTTCGAGAACAGAGTGATTCGTTGAGCGTCAAAATCAAAGAAGCAGTGGCAAAGGGTGAGGAGTCATGGAAGAAAAAGGAGGAAGCTGCAACGATCGCTGGCCGTTTGGACGGCAAGCGGGTCGAGCGAGACGCAAAGGACGAAAGTGTGAAGAGCCTTCTCACCACGCTTGTCGAGATGTCAGATTCCGATGAGCAACTTCAAACTATGCTTGAGCAATATGATCAACGTGTTGAGGCCGCCAGGGAGGACGTCCAGAAAAAGACGACTGTCTACAACTCTTTAGGCGAGGAGATGGTGGAAGCTCGTAAGCAAGTCAGTGCGAAGGAGCGTGAAGTGGGCACTTACGAGGCGGAGAAGTCCAACTACGAGCGCCAGATCACAAACCGCGAGAGGATTGTCAAAGAGACTGCTCGCAGTCATAGTATTCGCGGTTTCGATCTGGATATCGATCATGCGAAAGCTAGACAGTTCATGGATCATATATCTAAGAAAGCCAAGGAGCAGAATGCAGCTTTCGAACGTGCACGTCGAGAAACGCAAGAAGAGCTCCAGGGAGCTCAGAAGGAGCTGAACGTCATCAACGAACGTAAGTCTGCACTCAACTCACGAAAGGAAACATCGAAACAGACCATTGCGGGTCATGACCGGAAAATTTCCTCTTTGCAAGTCCAGCAGAATTCGATCAATGTCGATGAAGGCAGTATCGCAGCAATGCTGTCCAATCTGCAGGGCGTTGAGAGTAGACTCAGCACTACCAAGTCGGAATCCAGCACTTCCGATTGGGATCGCAATTCAGCATCGGCAGAAGCGGACGTGAGACAGCTAGAGGAGCGGAAGGAGAAGCTCGATATCGAGCTCGTCGATGCGTCTGGTCGCGCCAAAGAATCCGCTCAGCTTGACTATATCCAAAAGCAGCTCAAAGACCGCCAACATAGTCTCGAAATCATGCAGGGCGCGCATGGCGAGAAAGTTACATCCCTGATAGGCGCGCATTGGGAACCTGCCACAATCGCTGCGGAATATGATCGAGTATTGAAAGAGAAAGAAAGGCAGGAAAGCGAGGCTCGGAGTCAAAAGGAGGGTACGGACCGTGAGCTGGACGCTCTGAATACGAAACTGGAGGCTTGTCGCAAAGACCAAAAGGCGAAGAGAATCACGATGATGACCGCAGCCGATGCCATCAGTACTGGAATGGAATGCCAGCCAGAAGATTACCACCATACCATGGCCGAGTATGGCCAACGTCGAGACACGCTGAAAGCCGACGTGGACGCATTGCAGTTCTTGAATGAGTACTTCGAGTCTTGCATAAAGGCAGCGAAGAAGTCTAAGGACCCAAAATGCAAGACTTGCGCTCGAGGCTTCTCGGAAAATTCTGTGCAGAGGAAGAAAGAAATTGATCTCCTGGAGCTAACCATTCGTGAGACAAGACAAAGATTTGATGCCGTCAAAGAGTCTGCAGATGAGTTGGAGGAGCTGGAGAAAGATCTAGACCGAGCCAGGGCGCTTGGTTCAAGCTTCGAGACCTGGGAAAGACTCAAGGAAAAGGAGATTCCAGCATTGGAGCGAGAAGAGACCAGCCTTGTGGATAGGAAGGAGAGGTTGAATACAGAGGCTGAGGAGCACGATACCACATTCAGAGACTGTCAGTCTGCAAGGCGAGATGTTGAAGCCATTCAACATAACATCAAACAAATTGCCGAGTATAGCTCCGACATCGCTGCGAACAAAGCAGAGATCATGGAGCTTACACAGAAACAGAAGAATGCTGGTTCGTCCTCGCGAGGTTTAGCACAAATCCAGGAAGATCTGAGCAAAAGCAAAGACGAGGTCCAAAATTCACGAATACGGCTGGCCAAGATCAATTCCGATCGTGACAGGGCACGTAACACAATAAACACACTCGAGCTCGAATTGCGTGATCTACGAAGTAAGCTCGAGACTGCAGACTACCGCATGAAAGAGCGACAGTCGTTCGAGAACCAAGTTGAGGACTTCAAAGAGCAGCGAGACCGAGAGCGTGAGAACATCAAGGGATTCGATACTGACCTTCAACAGTTGGGACCAGAGTTATCACGACTTCAAGCCAGATACGACGACATTGCTCATCGGGGTGCGGAGAGGGACCGAGAGCTGCAGAATGACGCTTCGAAACTCAACAACAGCGTCAACCAGCTCAAAGTAGTCGATGCAGATATTGAAGCTTACATCGCGCGAGGCGGACCTGAACAATTGAAGCGCAGCAAGCGTGAGACCGAAGATGCGAAAAGCGGAATTTCTCGATTGGAGAAGGAGCAACTGGCGGTCACTCGCGAGATCAATACTCTTACCAAACAGCTGAATAATCACGGCGAGAACAAAAAGAGTATTGAGGAGAATCAACGGTACCGCCGAGATCTACGAGCTCTACAAAGGGTGCGCCGTGAGATTGAAGAGCTTGAGCAACACAATGCCGAAGAGGACAAGGTCTATTACGAACGCGAAAGTGCCCGGTACCAGATGGAGCGCAATAATCTCGCTGCTCAACAAGCCACCATCATTGGATCTCTCAAGTCCAAGGACGAGACGCTCAAGCAAAACATCAAAGACTGGGAGACCGACTATGGCGAAGCTGCAAAGAAGTTCAAGGAAGCTACTATCAAGGTCGTGACCACCAAAGCTTGTATTGAAGACCTAGGCAGGTATGGCGGCGCACTCGATAAAGCCATCATGAAGTACCATGCGCTCAAGATGGAGGAGATTAACAGGATCATTGCAGAGCTATGGACCAAGACTTATCAAGGTACTGATGTGGACAGCATCCTCATTCGCAGTGAGAGTGAAACAGCAGGCAAGTCCAACAAGTCTTACAACTATCGCGTATGCATGGTTAAACAAGATGCCGAGATGGATATGCGTGGTCGCTGCTCCGCCGGCCAGCGTGTCCTGGCGTCCATCATCATCCGCCTCGCCCTGGCCGAATGTTTCGGCGTCAACTGTGGACTGATTGCGCTTGACGAGCCGACCACCAACCTCGACAGTGAGAACATCCGCGCGCTGGCAGAGAGTCTGTCGGAGATCATCAAAGTGCGTCGCGCGCAGAAGAACTTCCAGCTCATCGTCATTACTCATGACGAAGAATTCCTACGACACATGAATTGCAGCGATTATGCGGATGTGTACTATCGTGTTGGACGGAACGAAAGCCAGAAGAGTGAGATCAAGAGGCAAAGTATTGCTGATGTGAGTTTTGTCCTTTGTGCTTTGCATGTTGCGCACGGGATGTTGGCTAACCAAGAGTGCTACAGGTCGTATAAGCCTCTCACAATGCATTGAGATGGCTTTAGTCGAGACCAGGCACCAGCCTCAGATCGATGGCCATTGCAGTTCTGGCTTTCGATTCTCATGTCGTTCGCTCAAGCATAGGCCAGATGGAGAGCAACCCAGTCTCGAACACGGTCACACATGTTGACCTTAGGAGACCTAGCTCACACGATTCACTTTCATGAAGAGCAGCGAACCGATGGCACCCTAGCACCTACGTACATAATTACATAGTCGCGTCAATGAAAGAAGCTCGAGCGCCAGAGCTTTCTGCTGTAGCACGACTCCCACGAGCTTTGCAAGTCCCGAAGACGCCATGGGCCAAAGACGATGTAGCTTGGGCGCTTGAGGTCTCCCATCGACAACGCACCTCGCGTAGCACAGCAATTATAATTTACTTCGTCCTCGCTTCACTTTCACCGCGCTTTCATGTAACAATTTGCGCCAATTCGCTAGACACTGTTAAAGCAACCCTCATGTGAGTTGTGGCTTGGCTGGGCGGCGCAGTGGCTGGCGTTAAAACCACCTACGCTCGGAAGTCGGCTCTAAGATCAGGTATCACAAACTCACAGACCACAAGATGCAAAGATCTGATTACTAGCCGAGACGAAATCGAATGTTCTCAGCTCCACGCGATGGGTGGCTTTCACTATGATTGCTCTCGGCGGCGAGGCGTCTGGTATGTAACCTGGTTCAACTCCGCGCGTCACGGCGTATCCGATATGACTGGGCGCATCCTGTGCGGCGGCTGCTTTCCAAAACACAACGTCGAAGTAGGAACTCTACAACTATCGCGGTCGATACCGTTGTCATGTCAAGATCTGCCTCACGGCATGACGTTGATTGACGGGCAGCTGTTCTGGGGATCTTCAAGCACATCGGTACACGGTCATATGATCGACGGCGCTGCTATTCGACCCGTACGTAGGGACGTATCCATTCATATATTCCCGTGCGGAGCATCGACGAGCAACGCCGAACATCGTGCGATCGCGTGTCTTGGCGCATGGAAGACGACGAAACTCGAGTCAACAAAGCGAATCACTTGACGTGAAGACGACCAAGTGCCGTTCAGATTAAGATTGAGCAAACTCTATTTTGGACCGTCGATGGCGGCCCCTGGAAAATTGTATGCGTGCCGCAATGCTGGACTAACGCGAAGGGGATGTCTAGGCGCAGGAACGAAAGCTAAAAGGGGCATGGAATGGGCAAATGGACTGCCAACGCCGGCGATCATCACCCTGGGCCCAACTTCTTCTCTTCGCCATCCACTTACCATCTGGCGGACCGCAACGCTTTTATCAGGCCCAGGCGGTTCTATGCGTCGCTCTGCCCGTTCGAAGACCCACCGGCAACGTGTGTGCTCACCCCTACGCGTACTGTAGACAGCCACGCCTAGCAGTCTGTCAGACCACCGATATGTTATCGAAGCCTGCTGTCCTCGGATCTCTCGCTCTCGGCAGCAGACTACTGGAGAGACTCACATGATATATCCCCCTCAAGGTAGATCCCACTCTCTTTTGCCTGTATTCCAGCTTCGTCACTCCGTGTTCTTGCTCGTTTGTCACTACTGTGCGCGAGACTGGTCGGTCTTTTCTCATTTCGTGACACTTTCATTCATTCATTATTCACAAATCTCGCACGCGTCCTACACGCCTTTCTCTCGCAGTCGAGCCGCATTTACCGCCGTCATTCCTTACTGAACATATTCTCCGCGGGCAATACCAGTCGATTGGACCCACTTCACGATTCGCATCTTGCGATCGACTTGCACAACGCATCTTTGACTCTTTCTTTTTACCCGTGGAACGTCCTGCGTTCCACTCTACCCCAATATGCAGTTCATCAGCGCTGCTCTTGCGCTTTGCGCCGTTTCCTCCGCGGTTGCTGTGCCGTGAGTCTTCCACTCTATGCCTTCAGCAAAGGCATAAGCTAACGAGCTCACAAGGACAATTGAGGCCAGAAGTTCGGCATTCCAGTGGGGATCGGAGAAGATTAGAGGAGTGAACTTGGGTGGATGGTTGGTGCTCGAGCCCTGGATCACTCCTTCCATCTTCGAAGCATACGCGGATTCTGCTGGCATCGTCGACGAGTACACGTTGAACAATGTCGTCGGCACGACCAAAGCACACGACAATGTGTTGAAGCCACACTGGGATTCGTGGGTATCGCTCACGGACTTCCAGAAGATCAAGAAATACGGGTTCAACGTGGTGCGCATTCCGATTGGCTTCTGGGCATACGATAATGGAGGCACGCCCTACTCGAAGGGCGCTGCGCCATACATGGACAAGGCTATCGCTTGGGCGCGTCAAGTCGGTGTCAAGGTCATCATTGACTTGCACGGCGCACCAGGGTCTCAGAATGGTGGGTTATCGCGATGGGGCAGGAGGTTCGAATGCGACTGACACGAATGCAACCAGGCTTTGACAACTCTGGTCGGAGAAAGAGCAAACCGCAATGGCAAATTAGCAACAACGTCGCGCGAACCGTTGCTGTGCTCAAGACTCTCCAAACCAAGTATGGAGCGTCGTCTTACGATGATGTTATCGCCGGTATCGAGTTGTTGAACGAGCCTTTGACTTCTTCGCTTGATGCCAGCAAAGTGAAGCAATTCACTCGTGATGGCTACAACCAACAACGCACGATCTCCCAGTCCCGCGTCGTTGTCTTCCACGATGGCTTCGAGTACCCAAACTCCTTCAACGGTTTCCTGACGCCGTCCGACAACAACTCGCAGAACGTTGCCGTCGACCACCACGAATACCAAGTCAGTATCATGCGTGTCATTCCTGGCCGTGGACAGAAGACTAATGCTTCTTCTTACAGGTCTTCAACAACGACTTAGTCGCCCTCCAGCCATGGCAACATCGCCAGCTCGTCTGCAACAACGCCTACGTCTACTCCGGCGCAGACAAGTGGACTTTTGTCGGCGAATGGACCGCTGCCATGACTGATTGTGCCGTCGCACTCAATGGCTACCTCGTTGGGGCTCGCTACGACGGAACCTACTCAGGTTCCTCATACGTCGGCTCATGTGCCAAGATCAACGACATCAGCACCTGGAGCGAAACCTTGAAGAACGATACCCGTGGGTACATCGAGGCGCAACTCGACACTTTTGAGAAAAACACCCAAGGTTGGATCTTCTGGGTATGTCCTTCGTCCCCCTCCCCGCCGATGCCTTCGGCTATGTAACCCTTCCTGAACACTACTGACAACTCCGTAGAACTTCAAAACCGAAGGCAGCGCCGAATGGGACGCCTTCCGTCTCGTCGAGGCGGGTGTTTTCCCTCAACCCCTGACGGCGCGCAAGTTCAGTCCCGTGTGCTCCTAGACGACACGCGTCGCATCTTCACAGCCCGGCCCGCCCTTTCTTGCTACATCATCAACACAGATGCAGCAGCTTGTCTTTTCTTGAAACGATCTACCGACGTCCATTCATGAAAACATGTTCTCATTGATCGTTCATCAGGCAAGATATCAATGCCGAAGAGTGACACTGCCGCGTGCGAGCTTGTACATACGATCCTTCGCATTGTGGAGTCTAGGTGAAATGGGGCGGCGATCTAGGTGTACATATATGTAGATACCGACCAAGAATGACATAGTAATCGGTCAACGTCGTTCAACTGTTTACTTGTCCGTTATGCTGGGTATAACGCCTTCCTGAACGTATCATGGGTTCCTGCGTAAAATGCATGACTTCCATGACCCGACAACTTAGAGCTTTCGATCCCGTCGTGAGTTGGATGACTAGGTGTCTTCCGATTCTCTTCCTCAAGTCACGCGATTTGGGTGGTAGTTCACGAGTCAAGCATCATCGAACGTGATGGCAGCAGGTTTGGATCAATGTCTCATATAAAAGAACGGTAGCGGAAGTTTCTGGAGGATGTTTGTTCTGCCTCAACATTCCATTTCAGCGAGCTCGTCGCAGATCTAGCAGCCGCAAACTTTCATGGCTTGCCGGGCTACTATTACGCTTTCCTGATTTCGATCAGGCTCCAACAACAATAGATGTTCAACCTGAGTAAATCGTGCGTAAAGTCACGATCTCCTCCGAGCCCGCGCCTCTGCGGCAAGATCATGCGCTTTCGTCCGCTGGGGGGAACACCAGGTCAAACCGGCAGTCTTGCGTAGCCTGCAAATCACACATAAGATGTCAGCCATTGCCTTTCCCATCAAATACGCCGCTGCCCCTCAACTCCACTCCGCCAACGGAGATCACGCAAACTTACATTCTGCAAGTTGTTTTCGTTCAACTGAATGCCCGCCGTAATATCGCTCTTCAGCGTATCCAGCGCCGCCTGGTCCTGCGCCGGCACGCCGGTCAAGCCCTTCGCGAGCGCTGCCTCCGCCTGCTGCGCGGCCTGATACTTGGCCAGTCCCGGCAGCGCCGCGTTGCCCGCCGGCGCGATCTGCTGGTTGAACAGGCGCAGGTTCATGCCGGCCTGGATGTCGGAGAGCAGCTCGCCCTTGGCGATCAGGAAGGCCGTGTGGTTGGCGCCGGCGGCCTCAAGCGCCGCGATCGCCGCCGTGCCGTTGTATTCGGCGTATTGCCCTTGGATGTTCAGGTGGATGCCGGTCGCGAGCGCGATTACGGCGGCGCTGCAGGCCGGCTTGCTGTTATGTGGGACCCAGGGCGTGGCGGTGGTGAGCGTGCTGCTCAGCAGGAGCGCGAGCGTGGTGAGAGCGGCGTACATGTTTCCTGTGCTTCGTCGATGCTATCGTCTATGCCGGGCCGGGACCTTGGGATTGTCGAGGGAAGATTTCAAGAGTGAGGTGAGCCTGGCACGGAATATCTGAAAGACATACGGGACCTGAGCGAACAGGGCAACGTCTTACCCTATATTCCCCTTCCACCCCATTATTGCCGGAAGACCATGATGCCGTGGACCCCCAGATCGTCTAGCAGCAGTTGCAGTACCAAAGTTTCCCAACGCCCGCCTTCCAATCTGCGCAGATCATCGAGGCCGCGTCATATCCTGGAATCCAATATTGCCCTGTCCGTATAGGCACAAGTGAATGACTCTAGAACGCAGTAGTCTCCGCCGTTTATCGCATCACATCATCAGGTCTATGTCGGTCAAGCGGAGAAACACATGCGATCTGCCGCACTGTGTCACCCCAGAGGGTGGGGATGCGCCGATCGCAAAGCTTAAGCGGAAAGCTTGTGTTGTCCCGGTCGTTCGGTCAAAAGCGAATGCGCCCAGGGACATACTTCTAGCAGATGGAAGATGTTAGAAGAGCAGTGCATCGAAGCCACGTTTGCTGCCGTAGAGCTTCAAGACCTCTTTCAAGGATATGACGCAGCGTTAGGCCTAGTCATCGATGCCTCCGGTATGGAGGCCATCTTCACCTGGAGCTTATCTGCGAATGTTCTACGAGACGGAGAGATCTCCTACGCAGATCTTGCGGCACGATTTGGCCCTGGTGAAATATCTGGTCGGGGTTGCCATACATCGCATTGATGCTGCCAAGAGAAACGCAAATGTTATGAGATTCATACTGCCGCATATGCTTAATTCATGTACAAACTACCTATATACATGTAGGCAAAACAGCATATGATTATGCTACCATATTCCTTCTGGATATCACTAGTTATTCCCTTTCAAATGCTAGCATAGCAAGAACCGCTCTTCGCGCCGAAACGCCGTTCATCGGATCAGAAACCAAGAGATCCCATTCGCCACAAAGAAAAATGCTGCCTGCGCTCAAAATGATATGCCGCTGAACCCGAGTTGGTATCCTGACCTCCCATGCCGAAACCGTAGAAAAATGAAACGGGCAGAAACGCCGTCCCGCTGCAAAAAGTGAATCTCTTGCGAAAATGCCGCAGTCTCGCTCGCTGTGGAAGCTTTTTTCAAGACTAAAAGGAAAGAAAATTGAATGAAACGTCAGAGGGACACAGGCTCACAAGCTGGACACTTGCATTTCGAGCTGGGCCTCCATGTTGTAGCTCATCGTGCGCTGACCCATGGTCATGCTCTCGCGCGGAGGCGGTCGGGGAACAGCAATGCATTTCATCGAGGTGATGGACAATTTCCGATTCACCGTCTCCAACGCGCCAGCGTCCGTTGCTTGATGGTCGGACATGGGGATGTTGATCCATCGTCGTATATCGCCGTTCTTGTCGAGTATCTCTTTGTCGTCTTCACCAGGCACTTCGATGCCATTCTCCCGCAGGACTTGCACCATCGCGCGGGTGTTGAGCTGAATGACACGCTCGGGCTCTTCAGCTTTGGTGACGCGCTTGGCAATCCATGGGAAGAGTACTCCGAAATCGGACTGGTTGAAATGCTGGCTCATCTGGATGTAGAAGATATGTGGACCTTCCGTCTTCGCTGCGCTGGCTTCTCGTTCTGGGCTACTCTTCTGCGACACGGCATTCGAGGGAGCACTCGATGATTTGGTGGCCATAGACGATCTGCTTCGCTGCCGACTCAGAATCGAAATCGAGGTGCGCGAGATCTCCGAAACATATCCAGAATCTGATGATGGAGAAGGCGCACGTAGCCGCGCCCAAGGTGGCAGTAATTTGCCCTTCTCGCGGGTCAATCGAGGGGCAATCGATGGTCGTCGTGATCGCGATGGCTCGGCTACAATGTGCTTGTTGACATTCAGGTTGTCCTCCCAGTTTTGAAAGGCTTCCGAGAGTATAGAAATTACGTTCGAGCCATTAGGTCCACCAACCGTGTATGATGGCAGCGGTCTATCCCAGAGGAATTTCTGATCGGGTGACTGGAGAGGCAGCCCCCACATGTCCAACAGCAGAGTCGGGGATTCCGGCATAATTTGTCCAATAATCGCTGCATCTGCTTTGGGTGTGATGAGCGCTCGTCCGTCCTCCTGTGTTCTTTCTTTGTGGTAAAATATGCTCTTCAACAGCTGCACAGTCGTCGCAGCACCGAAGGAGTGCCCTGCCCATGTCACTTTGCCAGGCCGATGGATGTCCAGCATGTCCGCGAATTGCCACAGCACCTCCACGCGCTCTTTGCGAATACGACTGGTGTTGCTGTCCAAATTCTCCACCTCTTGACCAGCATCAATCTTCATCAGTGCCTCGTACGCCAGAGAGATCTCCCATAGTCTGATTCGGAGCTGCTTGTCCCGTCCATCATACACTTCTTGCGTCACCGGATTGTGCGGAATCTTCACAGGATCCACGATATGTGCTTCGGTCGTGGTGGTTGCGCGGACGTATTGAATTGGGCTGCTACCGTCTCGGTGGTCAAGCGCGATAACAATCATACCGTTGCTCGCGAGGTCTCCACAGATCTGACTGTAAGCATTTCGACTGCCTGCCAATCCATGACTGAAAACCGTCACTGGCCATCTGCCCTTGCTTGTGGGCGGGTCGAGAAGTTTCGCATTTCGATGTGCTGGCAATTTGATCCAGTACAGTTGCTGTGGTAGATATGAGATAGCACCTGCCACCCTGTCTCGCAGACCCAGAAACTTGGCAAACGAAGCCATCGTCTCTCTTTGAGGCGAAGGAATCCATCGCACAGGTCGATCGATTTCTCCGCTTGAAGGTTTTACACACGGATAGAACATGCGAAAGGCGATCGTAGGTTGCGCATCTTCGGGCAGATCGGAACAAGCAGGCAGATCGGAAATCGGGATCTCGACGTCGACGGTACCAACGGCGTACGGTCCGTTATATTCTGGGAAGTATTTGATAGGGTTCCAGCCCGTAAACCACGAAGACATGGTCGCTGCCGTGGGAGAGGAGTTGGAAGGGAAGGAAGAAGAGTGGTTCAGAAATCTACGTTTCGCAAAGTGTTGTGCGTTATGTTCGCTGGCCCAGCCAATCCCCTGATGATAACACGTGAAAGCTCAGACCTTCCGTTGTCAGCCGTCAGCCTTGGAACCGAATCCGAAGACTTCGAATGATGTTGGGATACACAAGACTCCAATGATCACAAGCGGCTGGATGAAAACGACCGTAGTATGGCGACAGTGAGCGGGACCAGCGCGAGGCGTGAAAGAAGATAGCAGATGAGTGGAAAATGCAATGAACGTGGGGCACGGAACAGGTTAAGAGTCGCGTGAGCAAATCTTTCTGCCACGCTAAAGTTCGGAACGTCATGGATGGGTGACGCTGCCAAGATCTGGAATCGGCAGCTAGAACCTGGCTAGATTGACGGCAAGGCACTTGTTCCAGTATGTAGTCGCGTGAGCAGATTAGTTGATTTAGCAGTGACGACACAGTGAATATGGCAGCCATCGAGGTGGTATCGAGTATTGGAGACTGTCAACAGTTGCGAGCAACCTAAATGCTACAGCAAACAATCCCTTTCATATGTAGTCTCGATTCAGCTGAAAGCCTTGCATTGTGCTCAGCCAGCGTCAGCCACGAGCCGGCCATGACCGAAGCATGGACCGGTAGCCAGCACATGGCGCTGGACAACCATGTCTGCGCCGTGCCATGCAGTCGAATTCCGGGGTATGATCTTTGTGGACCGATGAATGAGGAAAACGAGAAGAACGAATCCTAGCACGTTTGCCCGCGGACTCCAATCATGTCAGTGACATCGTCGCTGAGCTGGCACTGTAGATTCTGCGCTTGGCTGGTCCGATCACCGATGCGCTGCGCTTTCACCACATTTCGGGACCTAGCATGCTCGTCTAGCATCAACACCTCTACGCACATCGTTGACGCAGGGACGGTTTGGATCCAGGATGTGCTGGACAGCACACAGCAGTATCGATGTGGTTTAATGCATGATGACGTGCAGTTTGGCCACATCCAAACATGCTGCTGGTTTCGCGGAATATACTTCGAGCATCATCGCCACGATGTCGCTACTTACTCCTGATCGGTGAAAACAGGCTTATCAGGATAAATGGCATACAGGCATATCAATTTGCTATCGCGCACTAGCCTTTGGCCAAGTTGTCGTTGTTACACTCCATAGACACCGTGCTCCGGTGCCCAGGGAGATTGTATCTCAGATAGTAGGGTATGAGTGTTTCGAACAGAACTGTGGCTGCGTTGGAAGGCGCTAAAGCTCTCTGTTCGCGATCCGTATGCCTTCGATGGATAATGGAGGGCAAAGAGGTGGTCGCGATTCATGAAACTGCTCAAGCGTATGCATATGTTTCCATCCTTTAGACACCGCGTACCTGCATGACCGTGCCTGGAATTTCAGAGGGTCCTCCAATCCTGGCATCCAGATGCGAGCGCTCCTAAGGGCGTTGTGCGGCGTGCCGCAACATTGGTAGGTATTTTCGCAAACCACCGACCTCTTACAACAGGAATACAGCAATGTTGCTACTGACGCTCAGACACATTCCATAAGGCGATAACAGCGAACTCAAGCAGTGTTGGCACTTCAAGATAGATAACGTAGCAGTATGGATGACCAGGAATGCAAGCAGACATGGAAATAAGGTTACGGTCCTCCCCGAGCTGTTCACGTGGTATCTCGACTGCCCGCCCACCCACACGGGCGGTCGGGTGTTTGTTGTCACTCGACTTGGTCATCGCTGGCGGTGGCTGGGAAGCACTCCTCCTCTTTCCTCTCCACCTCTTCACGACAGGTCGCTGCCTCCTGCTACGACGCGACACAACCTACGGATATGATGCGCGGGCATCACTTTACCAGCAAACTTCCGGCTGTACCTACACAGCATGGCCGACGACGTTGTGCAGCAGTTTATGGCATCGTACGGTCAACATGAGCTCGGCGCCAACCTCAGCACGCCGCCCATCCTACGCTGCTGTTGCGGTGATACGAGCTGCGTCTACTTGGAACATAACCAGGCAGTACTTCACGATCTAGAAGGCGACGTGCGGCAAGCTGCCAAACTGGGCTCGGTACGTGTACTTCTGCAATAGTGCCCGCGTGTTATACATTTGCTGTTTCAGCGCTGTGTCGCTAAGTCTGGCGGATGGCGGATACGGCGATCGACCACATGAAAAAGCTTGACGGACACACTCGGAACGCAAGCGAAGCCAAATGGTACCTTGTCACTGCTAACACGTCTACTGCAGGCTCTGTTGACACGACATGAGGCATATGTCGCCGACTCGGACCGCGAACGCACGGCAATGATGGCACAGATTGATTCCCTGGAGACTGAGAAGCAAGTATTGGAGCGCGAGAACGCGTCGGTCATCGAAGACAATCGCAGCTTGCTCGATCAGCTCGAAGTGCTCAACTCCGAAAGTGCCGAATCGGACGCGCATGTCACCGCCCTGCAAGCAACCCTGCTTTCTGCCCAGCAAGAACTTCAGAAGCTCTCGCACTTAGCTGGACGTACAGCACGACTGGAGCAGGAGCTGGCGGAATACGAACAGCAACAATCGCAATGGCAGGAGTCTTTGGAAGCCAAGAATGAATCTGAAAGAGCTGCTGTCCGGCGATGGCAACAAGCAGAAAGAACATTGGCTACGTTGCAAGAGCAATTTGAAAGTATCGAACAGGAATCAAAAGTAGAGAGGGAACGCCATGCCGAGGTGGTGGCACGTATGCAGCGGCGACATGCTGTGGAAAGCGAGTTGAACTCTGCTGCCGGAAGGTTAAAGGGTGCTGCTGCGACCAAGACGGCGAGCAAGGAGGGCGGCGCACCAAATGTAGTGTCGCACTTTGTCAAAGACATCCTCCAGGACAACGCCAATCTGCAAATGGGTATTGTGGAGCTTCGAGAAATGCTTCAGACCTCTAACGATGAGGTTGAAGCTTTACGAAATAGATTGCTGGACCACGGACCGGCCGACGACGTCGGAACCCCATCCCAGGATAATCACACTCAAGGTGCGGCAGGTTGCAAAGATCTTAGGGAGGAAATGAAGAGGGCGACATCTCAAGAGTTGCACGTGCATCATCACTATCATGCGCCTTCTGTCAATCCCAGCAAAGCGGCACCGCCTCGACGCGTAAAGAAGAAGCGCTATGGGTCTTTGGCATCTGGCTACTCCTCCGGATACAGCACCCCACGCTCTTCCGTGTCACTGGGCACACCATCATCGATGGCCACTATTCTTCAGCAGACCGCTGTAAGTGTACCTCAGATCCCAAATCACAGGAAACGATTGTCAACACTGTCTACCATGTCTGGCCAGACATACCACTCTGTGCCTGAGACTTCCGGACCAAGTTCACCACAGTCATCCACCAATCGAACATCATCCATGTACGATCGTGTCTTCAGTGACGTAGGCTATGAATCTTCACGTCCAACGACGCCAGACACCGACGAGCCTGGGTCACCAGTGTTTGGCCCTGCCCGTACGAAGAGAGGTTCTTTTGGTTCGTTTCGGACCCGGAGCGCCCCAGTGATCCAGCGAGGTGGGATAAACCCAAGCGTCAATCGCCTTGTGCTCGGTCCAATACTTGATGCAAGTTTCGAGCAGCTACCTGAGGTGGAAGGTATGAGTGAACATGAGGCCATTGCAGAAGAAAAGGAGGACGGATGGGAGGCTTCGAGCTCGCCAGACCTGGAACGATCGTTACACGAAACCCATAATTCAGTACCCACCTCGCGCTTGACGGATGATGAACTTGACCATCAATTTGGTGGGGTGGACATCTACAAGCCGACCCTACGCCGCGCGGCATCCCACGAATCCCTCCTTTCGGTCTCTGGGATGGATATTCACACTTTGCAATCCCGTCCTTCTCAGCTTTTGACTCCTTATGGCCGCTCTTTCTCAAGCCAGGCAAGCATCACTGGAGCAAATGCTCACGGCATGCATGCGGCTACATTCTCTCGGCCAACAGATACAGGTCATAATCTGCTCAGAGGTATGGCTGCCGATCAGAGACAGCAGAATCGACCTACGCTCAGCAAAAAAGCTAGCGGTTGGATCTTTGGACGATGGGGCGCATCGCCCACACCCACTGTCGCTGTGGATGACCCTACACAAAGCAGCACCTTGGGCAGGCCCCCAAGCGTGCTCTCGTCAACTCCTAGCAGCGAGAGAGCGGCAGACGACCCTCAAAGTACCCCTAAACAACCCAAGATGCGTATGCCCGGCATCAATCAAGCAGGACCCATCCCTGGCTTTGGTCCAGAGGTTCGCGTCGTGCACGCACCGATCGTTAGGAAGCTGGACGAGGAGGCGTTAAAGAGAGCATTAGCAAAGTGAAACCCTCGCTCCAACTTCGGAAGTGTGACCCACTACCGATCACACCAGTCATTCTTTACTTTATGAACAAATTTCCCTTGGCAGGCTCGGCATGATGGGCACGATTTGGATATGGCGAAGGAGAAAGAGACGATGATGACGAAGACGGCCTGACTGTACGGCCGCGATGATACCCCAAGATTGTTCAGAACAGCTACATGTAGCTGGCATGGCGTCTACCGCCCTTTTCCACTTTTACGTAGAGTCAGTGATGAAGACCGCAGATATTCGTTACCCGAAACGCAATTTGATCATCTCGTACCTTCAAGAACGACCTCGTATAGCATACATGATGTTTGGAGATGATTGAACAGTAAAATCATTGAAAGATGATGCATTATGAGAATTGTGGATCGGACGCGACAACGCTACTCTTCACTCCAAGTGAGTACATGATCATCTCAATTGAGAAGTCATGTCAGTACCCTAGGTATGTTTCGTTCGACCATTGCCAAAGGCGAGAAGCACATGCACTGGTGCTCGCAATTATGCTTCACCGCTGGTGGGGGACTTGCTGCGACGTCATCCAACACCAATCCTACATGCAAGGTACAGCTGATAACTTCACAAGACCGAGAAGAGAACGGCACACCGGGCATCCATATAACACAGTGGCAGGACCACCTTGAATTCAACATGGCACTTCCCACCATCACTCTCGAAGAGCACTTCCTGTCCGAGGTGATTGCTAACGGCCGCGATGTCGACTACGTCGAGCAGCTCAAGCACATCCCCGGTCTGCAAGAAGCACTCACCGACGTGGGAGATGTGCGGCTCGAAAGCATGGACAAGAATAAGATCTCGATGCAGATCGTCTCGCACGCCCCAGGCAAGATCACCGCCGACCAGGCCCGTCAAGCGAACGACCAGCTGGCGACACACATCCAGAAGAATCCCTCACGCTTCGCTGGGTTCGCGGTGCTGCCCGTCGCAGACCCCGCGGCGTCTGCGGCGGAGCTCGAACGGGTCGTCAAGCAGCACGGCTTCGTCGGCGCGCTGGTCGACAACCACGTCGACGGCCGGTACTTCGACGGCGCGGAGTACGACGTGATGTGGCGGGCGTTCGAAACCCTCGACGTGCCGCTGTACATCCACCCCACCTGGCCGTCGGACGACATGAACCCCCGCTACCAAGGGAACTTCAGCCAGGGTGCGGCGCTCAGTCTCGGCGCCTCAGGCTGGGGCTGGCACTCGGAGGTCGGGCTGCACACGCTGCGGCTCTTCGCCGCGGGCGTCTTCGACCGCTTCCCCAAGCTCAAGCTGATCGTCGGCCACTTCGGCGAGATGCTGCCATTCATGCTGGGCCGCATCAACCAGCTGTCGGTGCGGTGGGGCGAGCGCGAGCGCAAGTTCCAGCAGGTCTGGGACGAGAACATCTGGCTGACGACCTCCGGGGTGTGGAGTCTGGATCCGCTGCGGTGCATCCTGGCCAACACCAAGATGGACCATATCCTCTACAGTGTGGACTACCCCTTCGCGAAGAACGAGTGGGGGTTGAGTTGGATGACGGAGTTGGAGGAGAGCGGGTTGGTGACGAGGGAGCAGTTGGAGATGATTGCGTATAAGAATGCGGAGAAGTTGTTGGGCGTGAAGGCGCCGCGGTAGAGGGGAGTGTTCGGCGTCGTGTCAGAGGCAGTTCACATTGTCTTACGTATATACCTAGAAGGCCATAGATCTGGCCATGAAGCCTTTACTAAAGCTGTGAGCAGCAATCGAGGTATGTTGAATAAAACACAGATTATATGACATGTAACAGGTGCTTCAGGCATATCAGCATGCGTCACCGAGTGTTCACCTGGAGCACTAATCTGCCATTGACTTCTGCCAGCCTTTCGCCACTCGTTGCCAGCAGCATCACGAATCACAATCTTCCTTGACAAATGTTCCATATGATTATGCGGACGGACAAGAAGCTTGGAGCGCATCACATGCAAGGCGTTCCTGGCTAAGCACGCTAGAACTGATCACGGCACTAGCGTTCCTGTACCCTGCACCCTGCCAAACGAACTTCGACTCATATCGCCTACACACAAGGACATAACCTGTTGATGGGACTACACCATGCCATTATCTCAGATCGTAATTGATACTGACGCCAGCCAAGTCGGGAGAGGACCTCAGCATAATTTATCGGCCGTGAAGTCGATGCCAGACGCGACAATCTTCTACCTCGGATCGCACGGAGAGGAGGCCATCGAACATTCAGACCTGTCGTCCGCCCGACCTCAGCCCGGCGTGACGGATGTCCTCTGCCGCGGCCAGATGAGGTCTAGCAGACGCTGGCGAACGCTCATCGGCGAGGGATCCGGCAGCCGCGACCAGGATGAATGTCTCTGCCTTCCTGACTCATGGGCCCAGCTCGCCTTAGTGCCGGTCTCGTGATATCGCGATGGACGAAACGCGCTAGGCTGGCCGACCTGGCCACTTTACGCGTCCAATCGCGTCTCCCCCTCGGACCACTTTATCTCTCTGCGCTCTGCCCATCGAACCTACGCTGGCTGCCACCCGGCCGCCTCGCTTCCCCCCCATCACCTCGCACTTCCACCCAACGTAGACTCATATCGCTCCGTCCTGTCCGCCGCCTCTGCGGTTCCCGATTAGGAAGGGAGGTGTTGCCTCAGTGCCCCGTCACGGGCGCAGTATAAGTATCCTCGCTTTCCACATCCTTCTCTGCTGCGCTTTTGGTCGCCTTTGATCCTCGTATCATCTCCTATTCATCCAGATCCTCCCTCACCCCATCCTTTCCACCGCCATGTTCACCACCAGCATGTCCATGTCCACCAAGAACAAATCACATCGAGACAGCTTTTCGTATCGAGCCGGAAAAGCCACCAAGAAACAGAAGTCGTTCAAGGAGTACGCTCCGACGAGGAAGAGCTCTACACATCACGCAGCACATCCCTCTCCCGCATCGTCTTCACCCACCAAGAGCTCGGCCCCGACATCTCCGTGAGTTGCGAGTAGCGACCCGAATGAGACTGCCACAGCACTGACAACCCCCAGCAATCTCAACTCCGCCATCGTCACCATCAGTGTTGGCGCTTCACAACGCCTCTTCGCCGCCCACGAAGACGTCTTGACCAAGTCACAGCACTTCGCGCAGGCGTGTCGCACGCAATTCTTTGAAACGTCCGGGAAACGTGTCGACTTACCTCACGAGGAACCCGAGGTCTTCTCGGCAGTGCTTGAATACTTGTACAAAGGCGACTACTCTCCGAAGCTCATCTACGATAAGAAGCGAGCAAGCTGGCTGCTGGACGATGCCGATGGACCTGGCAGCGTTAGTACCATTCACGCGAACGGTGTTGGTGGGAGTGTGCTCAAGGACACCATGATCTATGTATGTATACCGACCCTCCATCGCCGCGACGTCCTTCTGACTCCGCCCTCAGTGCTCTGCTCACCGTTACGCTCTCCCTGAACTACAACGCCTCGCGCTCAAGAAGCAAGGCCTACAGTCGGGCGTCCAGTGCAGCACCATCCTCTCGTCGGCCCGCTTCGCGTACGCCAACACTCCTGCCAGTGACTCCAAGCTGCGAGCTCACTACCTCGCCCTCATCATCCGTAGCCGCAACACGTTCAAGCGCAGCGGCACGATGCAGATGGAGATGGAGGCTGGCGGTAGTCCGCTGTTCTTTGACTTGTTTGTCGCTATGGTCAATCATCTTGTAAGTCCTGTCACATCCCTGCCTATGTATCCTCTCACTGACCCTCGCGTGTCGACACAGGATGACATTGCCAGCGGAAGAGGCTAGAGCTGCCCACTGCTACTGCTGTCTTGATCGGTTCGTGTGTGCAAGCATACATGCCGCTCCCTCGTCTCCACTCTCAGGAGCCACACTGCTCTCGACCTCACCATCATCTCCGTCTCATTTACAAGTCATCCTCACCCACTCCGACGTCTCTGGCCTGGTGTCTACTATCCTTGCGCAGCACCTCGCCACCGAGTCGCGTCCACGCCCATCCATACTATCATCATCAAAGGATGGACGCACCTCGGACAGCTGCAACACCGACACATGCTCAAACTGTACTACCACTACTCTGTCTCCTTTAGCGTGTTATCACTTACGGGCGGATAACGTCTTTCCTCATCTCTACTTCCGCAGCGCGAGTTGCTTATTGCCGCCATGATCTGCTACTATCTTTGAGGCTGCAAGAACAGCGATCTCGTCGGCTATCCTTACTGTTGCTGATATTTTGCTTTATGTGTTGGAGTTCAAAGGACCGAACAGCTTGATGTGTGGGAATGCCATGGTGCGCACGATTCCGTACATCGATCCAGAATTCCAAGGTGGAAGCACAAACGCACTTTTTTCCTTCTCCGATCTGAGGTTCTCTTTACAAGCGAAGTTGACTTGTTCTGACCAGACTGATCTATTTCTTGTTTTCGAAACCTCTGCTGGGCGGGTGAGCAAAGATTGCCCAGGACAGAGAGAGTCGAGAGTATCTTACGTACTTTTATGTATTCACTAAATCGAATAAATCTGCTATCTTATCACCATCCTTTTCACTCCCCGTCGTGCTCTGATCTCGCTGTGTTGTGTATTAGAGTTGTATGCTGTCCGCTGGGTTCATTGGTATGTTCACGGAATTGATTTGGGGGGGATGAGCTTGACTTTATACGTGACAGAGGCATGGGATGTGTGCGTGCTAAGTGGTATGTGGGACAGTGGCTAATTGTATAATTAAGTCAGGAGTGGAGTGACTCTACGAGCAAAAGCGAAGTGGAGCGAGACATGCGCGGTAGAGAGTTGTATTATCATCAACGCAGGGTGATGATTTGCATTGATCAATTTTATCAAAATGTGCTTTCAGACTTTCGACCAGCTAGAGTTGACTTGGGCATCGATGTGCTAAAGGACTGCCAAATCCATCTGATGCCGAGTGGAGTCCGGATATTGGTCGTATGTCGTTGATAGCTGGCTGGGCGGCATCGAGACATGGCGTCTGTCGTCTGCAGGTGGGGATGTAGGCTCATGCGTGGATGGGGAATTTGCTGGCTTTCTGATGTGTTCGTGCAGCCCGAGTTTTAGTGTTGTGAACGCTGATTGAGAGACTGCGAATCGAGATATAGCTGCTGAATCGTTGAGACGATGTGGCGTGGTTCATAAGACATGTTGTGTTGCGATTGGCCGAGATGATGGAGTTGGTGGATTTTCAGACTCTCGTGCCTGGGAAAGCATCGCCTTTCTTCAGCACCACGATGCCCCGGTCGCGAGCGATGTAGCCTTTCATGAAGTTCTGCGGGAGTGGTTAGTTTAGGTGCGTTGTTGAGGGGTGACTGCTACGCTGACGACCCGCAGGGTAGGGACAGTCACTATCAAGGGTTGTCGTTACCTTGTAAATTGCGTTCGCAAGGAGACATTCCACCTCGTCGCCATCCACTCCGCCCTCTCCGTCTCCGATCTCAGCGCCAGCCATCTGCAATGCCGCCGCGAACTCCTTCACCGACACTCTGGTTCGCCTGAGAGGTGGACCGGTCTCGCCTTCTTTGAGCGGCTCGAACCCACCAGCAAGGAAGACCTTGCGGAAGATGTTGCGCAGTATCACATCCCGACCGCGTTCAAGGGTGAGGTAGATTCGCCGCTTGACGAACTCCTCGTTTCCTTCCTCGAGCGCGGTGTTGAAGGCGGAAAGATCTGCTCGTAGGATCGCCGAACGGATCGGCATGAACAGTCGTGCAAGGTTCGGGTAGGGTCTCAACAAGTCGAGACTCGGGAGGCTGTGCGTAGTCACGAGTTTGGTTGGGATGAGATACATGAGGATGCCTTCCAGATTACCCTGTGCCTCTTTCCCAGCGAAGCACATTTTGTATGCGCCCTCGAGGAATTCCTCAGCAGCGCTGTAGTCTTCCTCGAGAAATCTGAGCACACCATTATAGAAGTTGAATGTCACTTGATGGGATTTCGGAAAAGCGGAGAGAGGCGGCATGTCTGTGTTGGCGGCTTGCAGAGGACGTAGCACATTCTTGCAGAGGTTGAGGGTGTTGAGTTTGAAATATGTCTTGAATAAAATGTTGCCCATGTAGTATAGAGCCCATTTACGGGAGTCTTCGAGTGGAGAGCTGCGAGACTTACCTGTGAGTACTTGAACATATCAAAGAGATGGCAACTGACGAAAGGGAACACAGCGAGGATATTCAGGATTGACAGGTGAGGCAGGTGTTGTGCCAACCACGTACCGATCACCAAGGCATAACGCAAATATACGGTTGATCATGCGAGCTGCGTCCTCCAGCTTCTCATTCTTGCTGCTGTCGTCAAGAACTTCATCATCTTGAACGCCACCAAACGCCATCCCACTGTCTCGTTGAGAGGCAATCTTGACATCGGCTTTGATGGCGAAGATGCGGAGATATTTGGCGGCGGTATACAGACATGGAATGGTCCACGCTGCAAAGCCAGCATTACTATAGCCTTTCTGCAATGTACTCGATACATCTTTCCAGCTTTCATACACGGCAAGCCAGTCGGCGTCTTTCGGTTGACCGGCGTTTTGTAGCTCTTCGGCGGTCAGTAATTTGCCTATGAAGCCGTAGTAAGCCACAAACACGTCGACCCAGGCTGCAGCTTCCTTCTTGCTGAGATGCTGTAGATTAGCATTGTATTGCAGCTGGTATCTGAGATCGACAGGAACTTGATGAGAGTTTGAAGCACGGTGAAAGTTGTAGAGCCGCGCAGGATCAGAAGGTGGCGGTACAGGTGAAATGGTGGTGGCAAGCAAGTTCCCGTCTGATAAGTCATGGGCACGCACGAAGTCTGCGAAGACTGCTTCCATGATGGCTAATCTCCAGCACACGTTGAGTGTGGCCTGGCCTCGTTGCGGTGGAGTGTTGTGGCTGCTGGATGAGCTGGTGTTGTCGTTCGCTGCAGATGGAAGTCTTGGCATGCAGTGTTCATCCGAAGTTTAGCCGCCCACAAGCGAGAATTGGAGTTTGGCTTCATCCTCGAGAATTTCGGCACGTTCAAACTTTCACCAGACTTACTAACAGCAACAGCAAACACAGTCATAGTGAGTCTCTCGATAATATACATTGATCGCTGACTTTGAGCTAACGTTTCCTAGATGGGTATGTATCTTCCTTCGCCGACGAACACGATCGCGCACTGGCGCAAATCCAACACCATGGATTGAAAGAGCTGGGAAAAGTGCACCATGCACGAACACATA
The DNA here is from genome assembly GCA_002786065.1 of Microcyclospora pomicola. Classification (NCBI taxonomy): domain Eukaryota; kingdom Fungi; phylum Ascomycota; class Dothideomycetes; order Capnodiales; genus Microcyclospora; species Microcyclospora pomicola. The sequence goes on along the minus strand of NHNY01000008.1, from coordinate 183,972 downwards.
CTCGTCTCCATCAGACAGCGCTGATACTGTTTTCAAACAGGTCGCCTGCAGGAATACCAGGTCATCGGCCGTCATCTGCCTTCAGATGCCAACCCGACCCCAAAGCTCTACCGCATGCGTATCTTTGCACCCAACGATGTTATTGCCAAGTCGCGTTTCTGGTACTTCCTCGCCAAGCTCAAGAAGGTGAAGAAGGCAAACGGCGAGATCGTCAGCTTGAACAAGGTGCGCAGAAGCTATTCCGGTGGTCGCAAGACGATGCCAAGACATCTCAGGAAGCAGTATGGAAGGATATTGACAGGTTGTCTGCACAGATCCACGAGAAGCACCCACAAAAGGTCAAGAACTTTGGTATCTGGATCCGTTACGACTCGCGCTCCGGTACCCACAACATGTACAAGGAGTACCGTGAGATGTCGCGCTGCGAGGCTGTCGATGCCCTTTACCAGGATATGGCCGCCCGTCACCGATCTCGTTTCCGATCGATCCACGTACGTCCCGAAATCTGGCACCGGCACCTTTGAATCAATCTCGCACACAATACTAACATCACCATAGATCCTCAAAGTCGTCGAGATCGAGAAGGCCGAGGACATCCGCCGCCCATACATCAAGCAGCTCATCACCAAGGACCTCAAGTTCCCGCTCCCCAACCGCGCCCCACCAAAGCGTGGCAAGGCTGTGTTCGCCGCCAACAGGCCGTCCACTTTCTTCTAAGCGTGTCGTTTTGGTTCAGGTTGGGATGCATGGCCGGCAGGCATGGCATGTCTTCGTGTCGGTTCGCATGGAATTCGGTAGTGAAAAGAGACTATGTAGATCTCTGAAATGAATGATACCATCGACAAGCCATTACAAGTCACCTGTGAAGTCTACTACTGCTTGCCTTTGCTCTCAGATCTGCAGATGTACATGTCACAACCCTCGTTGATGTTTATTCTCCCCCTCATTCTTCCAGGCAGGTACATCCACATCCGCCCTAAGAACTATGGGACAGCACGTACCAATGTCCGAAGTAAGTTTCAGGAATGTGAAAAGGCTGAGTTCTGCTACAGAGAGATAGGAAAACAGGCTTCGATAAGGTGGACAGGGGATTCGTAACGCATACACACAGAAAAAATTGCAAGGCAGCAGAGACCTTCTTCGCCATGCCCTACAGAGCCACTGTGATACTGCTTACAGAGATATGGAGGAAGAGAGAGACAATGAGAGAGAACAAATCCGAGTGTCCCTCTCCTCGTCTACACAGAAATATCTAATGCCTACACCCAATCTCCTCCCTTCTTACACGCTCGGGATCACTTTGCTCTCCTCTCTTCTACCCTTCATCTAGTTTCCTCCTGATCCTCGCGCAGACTCCCGTGCAGTCTACGCTACCCATATGGCAGCAGCAGAAGTCAGCTCGGATGAGCCAGCACAGATCACCCCTTCTTCGCCTCGAATGGAGACCCGAAACCCCAAAAATGCCTCGGCCGTGATGAATCGACTTCCCGTTGTTTGTGATGTGAGACAAGCACAGAAAAACGCCGTCGCTAGAGAGGGAGAAAGAGACGGTGGAGAAGCGGAGCAAGGTAGTTAGCTAGCCTTGTCGCGCGACGTCAAAGATGAATGAAGCAATATTAAAACCCCCGGATAATCCCTGCACCATAACCTTTTTTCAGTCCCGCCGCTGTCGCCTGAACCACCTCCGGCGAAGTCTATGTCTCGCCGTATATGCTAAGGAGTTTGGCCGGTGGAGTTTGGGGATCTGCGCTCAGGAAATGGAGAACCTCTTCAGGTCTGCTACATGATGCAGATGTACGAGAATACAGCACCCTCGTGGACCGTCGATCAGAACGCCCAGATTCCTAGTAAAAAGCCTGGAGGTTGCGACCAGTGTGCTTCTGCTGTAACCCTGAGGACCAAGGCTTAAATGTCTTTCAGCTTCGCAAAGCCATAATTAAAGCATTCGTCGACTCTAGTCCTGGCTACGGTCCTTGCCTCTCCGGCGAAAGAAATCCATGACTCTTCTGGCACCATTCGAGCTTCCGGCATGACCCTGATCGTAGGCATCCTCAAACTTTCTTTGCTGGGGGCGAATATTTTGGACACCCTGTCGAGATGGGTCCATGGAACTGTCATTGCCGTACCCGTCGGTAGCATAGCTGTCGTATTGCTCCAGTTTCGGCCCACTGCCGTTCCCTTGGCTGGCCCCCGTTCGTGCATAGCGCTGCTCTGTGTTCTCGGCTGGGGTGTAGAAGCGTTCAGGCGGTTCCAGGGCTTCCTGCTGCTCCAGCGCATTACCACCATAGCCGTCGTCGCGGTATTGTTTGCGATGGATCGGTGGAGGCGATGAGCTCGGTTGTGCAGGTAGAGCTTTGTCTAGTCGGGCAGAACCTTGAGGCACAGCAGACCGGTGCTGCGGGCGCGAAGCTTGGTCGGCATCAAAGTGCATAGGGACGTTGCTGTTAGAAGTGCTTTGACTTGGTGCCGGCGACTCGCCGCGGCCATAGGCCATTCCCTTGCTTGCCGGCCTGGCGCCTGGGTGCTGGAACTGGCCGCGTTCAGGGTCATAAGACTGGTCTTTTCTGCCGGTCAAGCTGCTCAGGCCGAAATTGCTTGTCAAGAACGAGAAACGTCGTGAAGTGCGACGTTCACCTGGCACTTCTGAGTTCTTCCGGCTGAAGCCAAAGCTGGAGCGCCTGCTCTCACTGGACGGTCTTGGCTGGGCCACGTCCCCTTGCGGCACGGCGTTCTTCATGCTCAGCGGTGGATACTTGCGATCACGCTTCTCGGTGCCAGATGTTGCAGCACCCACATCAGCTTGCTTCGAGCTGCGGCGAGAGTTCGAGCGTCCAAGAATACGATCTCCGATACTACCGAGAGTGCTCGAACGCTTGTGACCGCGCGAAGCTGCTCCTTGTGGTTGATTTTGTTGCTGGAACTGAGCAAGGTTGTGCTGGCTTGCGGGCCGATTTGATGCAGATCCTGGCTCAACCGCAATGGGGCTGGAAATAATGTAGCCTGTGCTGGATTTGGGTTGTGAGAAGTGTCCCTGAACATTTGTGTTCGTTGGCGTGGCTGCGACAGGCTGACTGTAAGAGTTGCCTCGTGATGGCAGACGAGCGTTACCACCAAGAGTGTTGCCGGTGTTGGGACGTGATGAGGATGTGGCAGGCTGTCCTGCAAACACAGCAGCGTCGCTTGCTGTTCTGCTTTGACGGATCGGTGGTGGCATCGCCGAAGCCGATGCATCCTTTCGTGAACTTTGCTGTGGATCACGAGCGGGACTGCTTGCCACTTCAACAGGTCCAGCAGCTTCGGCTCTCGCGCGAGTGCGTGCAGAACTAGGTGCAACGGCAGGCGATTGAGCAGTGACAGGTGTGGTACTCCCGCGTCCTGCAGCTTGTGAGGATGCAGTAGGAGCCACATACTCGACTTGCACGGTTCGCCGCTTGGTATCGCGCTGTTGGTTCCTCTCGTCATTCCCAGCAGATGTTGGTACCTTTTGAGCATTGCCTGCAGAACGTGGTACAGGCGACCTTCCTGTAGGTTCACGGACCGACGCACTTCTACCAAGAACAAGTTGTTCTTCTTGTCGTAAGGCAGAAGTTGCAATGTCCAAGTCGCTCTTCGTGCTGCTGCCAATGAAGCCTACGACATGGCTGTACTCGCTCAGCCAGCTGTGGCGGGCCACCTCAAACAGATCTGCTCTTCTTCGCGGATCTGGGACGAGTATTCGACGCAACAGGTCTCTAGCATGCGGCGTTACATATTCGGGGAATGTGAGTGGTGTGGATACGATATACTTGTAAAGCAAGTTGATGTTGTCACCCTCGGGGTTCGCGGGATCGTCGTCAAAGGGCAGGTAACCGGCAAGCATGGCGTACTAAAATCTGTTAGTTATGCGACGTTCCATGTCAATGTATCGAGACTTACCAGAATTACACCACAACTCCACACATCCACCTTGCGACCGGTATACAGTCCATCGGATACAACAAGCTCGGGCGCTGCATAGCACGGACTACCGCAGCTTGTCTGCATGAGATCGCCCCTCCGATGGCCATCCTTGCCGACCACGTCAAGTCGTTGACTGACGATGAAGTCCTTATCGGTGATCCTGCGCTCAACTTCCTCTCCAAGCTCATCTGTAGGGCTGAAGGTGTTTGCAAAGCCAAAGTCAGTAATGATGATGTTGCGATTGCGATCCAGAAGCAGATTCTCGAGCTTCAAATCACGGTGCACGATGCCTTTCTTATGGAGATAGCCGACGCCAGAAACAAGCTGAGCGAACAGCCGGCGGGCGGCAGGATCCTTGAGGTATCGATGGTTGAGAATGTAGTCGAACAGCTCACCGCCTGATGCGTATTCCAGAATGATTCCCATGTGCCTCTCGGTCTCCACGAACTCGTGAAGTCGGACAATATTCGGATGTTGCAATTCTCGGAGAATGGAGATCTCACGATAGATCTTGGGTAATCTTGTAGTATTACCAGCAAGCGACTCCTTGCGAATGAGCTTGATGGCTACCTGGACAGTGCTGTCCTTCTTCCAACCCATCTTCACCTTGCCAAACTCACCCTCGCCCAATGTCTGGCCGAGAATGTAATCGCCGAATTTGACCTCTTTGCGGTGAGAACCTTGCTGCGATGCTTGTTTCAGATGTTCTTGCCGGCTGCGCTGAGCAGGTGCTGCGGCTGATCGTTGTGAGTCCGGTACACCATCATTTCCAACCACTGCCAGCCCACCCCTTACAGGCGTAGAGACCGAGCCTGCAGGCCGGGATTCCGCTATGCGTGCTCTTTCGCGTGCGATGTCCGATTGTGGATCGTCCACTACTATGTGGTTGATGATAGCACTGTTTTCACGAGGTAGTGATGCGTCCACCGGCAGCTGACCGATATGTGTGGTAGATCTGCTAGTGACTGGCGCAGGACGAGAGCGCTGACTATGGCTGCTGTCTTGTGGCGAGGTTGGTTGTTGCCGCCGTCGTTCGCTGTCGCTCCCCCTTTCTCGTTCTGATTCGCTGCCATAGGCAGAGTATTGCTGAGGTGTGCGAGCACTTGAGCTATAGCCACGGTCATCGTGCGTACTGGGTGGTGTCGACTGGCTGGCCTGTGCTGCTGACGCGCGAATCGGTAGAGCGACATTGGGGCTTGCCTGATCAGGATAAAATTGATTGTAGGTGGATTGATTCATGGCATCCGCGTGCGAGCCTGCGCTCGGTGAGCCGACGCCTTTTGGACTTTGGACAGCAGCAGACCCTAGGACGGATGGGAATTGGGATTGCAGGGGTGTGTTGGGCTGCGTGCCATTACCGCTGGAGTTCTGCCGACCTGCTCGCCGAGAAGACGGTGGGCTAGGGGACAGTGCAGCCGCAGCATTGGCGGGATAGCGGTCGCGTCCAGAAACACCTTGAGAATACTGCTGCGGCGTGCTTTGCTGCACAGCAGCGGAAGACATGACCGAGTCGTGCTGTCACAACCGGTGGATGTCGAGGATGCTTGTCTCGCTTGTCTGCCTCCAACACGCGCAGCTATTTCCCCCGGCCAATGAGTGAACGATGGGTCAGTCGACGGGACAAGAACACTGTAGTATCGATCGTGGCTCAATCCAGTGTATGCGATGTTCGAGGGAAGGAGGGAGTGTCGTGGATGGAAGCGTGCTGGCGACAGAAGCTGATCAAGCGAGAGCGGCAGGCACAAGAAGCAGCTAATCGCCGGGCTGACCCAAGGATCCAGTCGGAGTATGGCCTCGATGTCCGCACCTCCGTACACGACAGCGCCGCTGTACAAGGGAGCAAACGAGGTTGGCAGCGGTGGGCGGTGGGCGCGCAGAGAGAAGGCGGAGAAGGTAGAGTCGTGACGAGGCGTGTTCACGACGTGGGAGATTGCATGTCGGCCGTCACGCTAAAATCAGAATGGCTGGGAAGCTACACGTGCGGACAACGCTTGAAAGAGCCGAGCAAAGGACCGTGGTACAGCAGGCACATCACATCATCCGGGCCTGAACATGGCATGCATCTCTACATATACGTGTACTCGTCCTGTACATGTATGTTCAACGACAAATCCGGCATACTACACCAGCGGCAGGCCTTTCAAATTACAAGGGAGGTAAAAGTCTGTGCTGCTATGAGAACTAGCCTCAGTCCATCAGCTGACAGCACTTACAGCTCCAAGATAGCAGATCAGTGATCAGATCTCGGGTCGAGCTATTCGAATATAGTCTTGGTTGCCGCTGGCCTATCTCCAAGATGATGTGACGGGCATCACGATGCTCGATGGAGCCTCATCTGCGTCTGATGCTGGCGATAACGACCCACGTTAGGCCCGCAAGAATGGGTTGACAATGCTGACCTCCATACCGACGACACAGCCTGGACCTTGAAAGGTCTCGATGAATGTCATGCATAAACTAAAAGCTGTAGCCGCCGCCGCCATTGTTCGGGAGGCACCGTCCCCTGCTCTGAAACACATCTCCCGGCCGTCTTGCTCGATGCAGTATGCCCGACTACTTCAACCTTCCCTGCTATATCATTCTTCTCCGCCATTTACGACGCGTAGTAATGTAATGGCGGTGCAGCTTTCCGCTTTGAGCAGTCATGATGCTGATGTCACCTTGCTTTCGCCGATCAACTTGTTGGCGTGGGCGGCAATCTGTCCGTTAGCAGGCAGATTCCTGGAACAAAAACCTTGGCAGTGTGTACACCGGGCTTCGCAATACTGAATTACCATTCACCTTCCACAAGATGACCAGCGGATTATGCTGATCTCATAGGAGCGATGTAACGCCTTGTGCTCAATAGTGCGCTTTATCGATCGGTTTAGCGCACACGCGGCTCTGTTGCAAGAACGGAGATAGTCGTTCACCTATAAGACTTGAATTATCATGCAACCAGGCACACCCGTAAACAAGCTTCCTTTCAAAGTAAAGTGGAACAAACTGCCCAGGTAGTATCGGCGCAGTACCTCTCATAATCCTAGATTGCTTCGTTGACCATCTTGCACTCGATCATCTTGCCAGCATGTCCACTTATGATTCCAATTTAAACCGTGTATGCTTTGGAATGTGCCTTTTGAACATTGTCCTTACCTCTCGAGATGCATTTGAGCCACAAAGTCACACAGCTCGATCAACATATATCTCTGATGTGTACGTCGATAGTCTTAGCACAAGGGCATTGTCCCACTCACGATAGAGTATGTTGTCGATCTATATGCTTCCGCCTCTATCTGGAACCCTGTGAGTCCACGCAACACCGAGCTACGCCGTACCCACACACCCAAGCAGCCGCCATCCTCATCAGCATCGTAGCGTGTAGCCCTTGAAGCTTTCGGAGGCTCGGACATATAACTGAAGCAGAAATTGGAACGAATAGCACGTCTGTTATATGCCTACACGAACCTAAGGCCCCGGCGGGTGTGTAGTAAATGTCTATGCTGGCTTTTGCTAAACCCACCGCTCCTCGTATTCACGAGACGGCACTTGAATTCTGAGCGGAAGACAGGGCAAGCATTCTGGATGGGAGTCTAGTATCTGTGGATGATGTCTGGACACGTACAACGAGAAACATGTCTCGTGCTGTAATAACTGTATATGGCGGGCGAGTGGGTGAGGTCACAGAGATGGCCCCACTGCAACTTGTAAGTGCCCAGCTATGTGTGCTACCTTTCGCCATTCGCGCACATTCGCCCATACTCCTTCATAGAAAGCCTTCTTCTGTCAAGGAGTTGCACGGCAGACGATGGCCAAGTTGCTCAAGAAGCCTCTCAAGCTCGCGCTGGTGCAGCTTGCAGCTGGTGCAGACAAAACGGCCAACCTCGCACATGCACGTACCAAGGTTCTTGAGGCTACCTCCAACGGAGCCAACATCGTCGTGCTTCCTGAATGCTTCAACTCGCCGTACGGATGCAAGTTCTTCCCCAAGTATGCCGAGACTCTTCTCCCATCCCCTCCTACCAAGGATCAATCGCCCTCCTTCCACGCCCTCTCCGAGCTTGCGAAAGAAGCCAAGGCATATCTAGTTGGTGGAAGCATACCGGAGTATGGAGAGGAGACGAAGAAGTACTACAACACCTCTTTGACCTTTGATCCCCAAGGCAAGCTATTAGCGACACACAGAAAAGTCCATCTCTTCGACATCGACATTCCTGGCAAGATCACCTTCCGCGAGAGCGAAGTCCTGTCTCCAGGCAACAAAGTCACGATCGTGGACCTTCCAGAGTATGGCAAGGTTGCGATAGCGATATGCTATGATATCCGCTTCCCAGAACTAGCCATGATCGCCGCACGGAAAGGTGCTTTCTTGCTCCTCTACCCGGGGGCTTTCAACCTGACCACTGGAGCGCTGCACTGGGAGCTGCAAGCCCGAGCAAGAGCTGTGGACAATCAGGTCTATGTTGCAGTATGCAGTCCCGCAAGAGACATGGATGCAGACTACAATGCATGGGGTCATTCGATGATCGTGGACCCAAATGCGGAGATCCTGAGCCAGACCGAGGAAAAGGAGGATATCGTGTATGCCGAACTGAACGGGGACAGGATTGTCGAAGTCAGGAAAGGCATCCCGATCTACACACAGAGGAGGTTTGATGTTTACCCCGATGTCAGCGAGGGCAAGGTGAGATATGAGGAATAGGACATTCAGCGTGAAGATACATGTATCGCCAGCCATGGCAGCTGCGTACATCGAGCGAAGACATGAGGCATCATGGCAACAGAACAAGCTATCAGGAACGGACCTGCTTCTTTCATGGAGACATACACTCTCGACGTACACCTCATTCTTGCATTTTCTCACTCTGGTTTGCACCCCCATCTCTAGACTTATCGTCTCGCATCCCTTACGATTCTCCTCTTTCATTCGCTTTCGCTTCCTCATGCCCGCTCGTTTGCTTTACTCTCCCCCGCGCGTCTTCAGTCGCATGCTAGTCAGCGAATCCTCAGACCTCCATTCGCCCCATTTCTAGAATAACGCAAGGCCGGTCTCCTTGTCCTTACTTCGAAGCCGAATCGCGAAGCTGCAACGAACTTCCGCTCTGGATGATATGCCAGTAATCACCGACGCAGGAGCCCAAGACGCAGGAAGGGGATCGTCGAATGACTCCGCGCCTCCGCCGTCGCGTAGCAGCAGTTATGCAGGATCTACGACACCAACCAACGTTCGGCCAGTCCAGCGAATCGCCCAAGTGCCTGCAGCGTTGACCAGTGTGACACGCCGGAAATTACCTTGGCTCGATAGCAACGACCAGCAACAGGCTGTGCGGCTTGCTACATCCGTACCCGCGCAAGATGCGCCGAGCAATGTGCATAGTATCATCGACCGCAACGGGAACATATCTTTGCAGACAACCGCAGTCTCACCCAAGAGTGCTGGAGCGCCCGCTGCTAGACGTCCTTCCATTCTACCTACCAGTCAAGATATTGCTCTCCGCACTATTGGGTCTTCTCCGACCTACCATCATCGCCCATAGCATAGGCAGTCGAAACCCCTCTCGCTGACCTCAGAGTCGCGCCCTGGGATGAGGCCACCACGATCAAGAATGCACGCAAGAGAAATACTTCGAGCTGCCGATGAAACGTTGGCAAACAAACAGAAGCTGGCGGACTACACGCCTTCCAATTACAGCTCGGAAGAAACGTTTGTCGCACCCGGTAAAGCTACGAGACGACCTAAGAAAGCGCCGATACCTCGCGAGACAATCATGAAGTCCACCATCTCCAAAGAGCATGCGCATGCGCCTTCTCATCGAGCTCGCAGACGACGTCCGAATGGGCCCGACAGCATCTCGCATGCTATGCTCAAGAGTCCAGCTCCTGCAGATCATCATTCTAACATCAAATACCAGAAGCAAGTAGATGCCGCTGGGACTCATCCGCAAGCGATCTCACCGATCCTGTCAATGTCAGACAAGGTGCAGAAGATACAGCGTAAGGAGACGCTTTTCGAAATGCCGACCCACCTGGTAGGCTCATCCGGATCTTCAGCCACGCCATACGAGCCTGCTTCAGTTGCTCGATCAGGTCATGAACCTGCTCAAGAGACTTCTCATGCTTCGCCCATTATGCACCAGGCTGCGAAAGTGCTGTCATATGCTCCTCCTCCCCCAACAGTCCCACCACGAAGCTCTCAGCGGCAGGGAATAAGTAGCGCCGTAAATGGCCTCGAGCAGCTCATAGCAGATGCCGTTACGACTGCCAGAGAAGCATCTCGCGGCGACTTCCAAGATGAAGTCACTCAAATATTCGGTAGCGCGAGTCAGGCACTCAAGACAGCAAACGCAGTCAATGGGGCCATGTCACGACCACCGGTGCACATACCAGACAGCGACTCTTCCGATAGCGACATGAGTTTGCTCACCTTATCGGAAGATCTTTCGCCTTTCCAGAGTAGAGAGGGCTCGGCAGATACTGCACCCACAGTTTACACGCAGAAAACGATTGCACGTCCTGAACCTGTGGTTACAGAACAGTACTGGTCCAGAGGTAGGCGTCCCACATCTGAGAACGTCTATGTTGAGGGGGTCAAGCAGCGACCCATGTCAGATGACATCTCCATCAAGCCCACGCCACCACAGCTTTACCAATCACCATCAGCAGACTCCATCGTACGCGATTTTGCGTACTCAAGTGCCTGGCCTAGCAAGATTGATGCTGCAGAAGCAATGCGCTCAGCGCCAAAACTTGGTGCTGCAGCAGAATACTATGGTGATCTGGGCCAATCTGTTATGACTCAGCCGGGAATCAGGCTCAGCATTGCTGCTCCTGTGGAGCTCAATAAACACCTACCGCAATTGCCATATACCTCTCGAGCGATCACCAGCGATTCTCATGGTAAGAAACTGCGGAGCAACGGATTGAATACCATCGACAAAGGTCGGTTACGAACGCTCGAGCCTGAACCTACAACAGTCGTTCCGGTCCGACGCCATGATAGTTCGAATTCTGAGCGTCGAGCCGACGATCACAGCAAAGCCAGGAAGCGCAGAAGCCCACACGTAGCAGAATTTTTCGAACCATCCTACTATCACTTCCCCTCCCATAAGCACGAGGCATCCGGCGACCCACCGAGAAAGGGTTCTACAGTCTCAGACACGAGGTATGACCATGATCCATCTCGCCCATTGCCTCAGTCGGATATTAAGTTCGTGAGGTTAGTGCATCCAAGGCGCATATCATCCCGACTACGGACTTGAGCTTAAAGCATCCTCGTAGGAATCACATCAGCCTGCGCGAAGGTCAAGGGTTCAGTCTCGGACGATATCACAGACGGCAGCCGATCGCGAGGGAGTGGAAGACACTGCGCAAAAGGATCGCGGCGATCATTGCGTGCTTCAATACTATCTTCATTGGATTGATAGCCGGCATATACGTGAGCAGCTTTCTACACGACCACTTGTACCCTGACTGACATTATTCAGGCGGGTGAAGTACCCAGGATCCAATATCAAATCGCCGATGTTTCACACAAAGTCATCCTTGGGAATGTGCTGTAGGGTGTTTCACAGTCGAAGACATTGATCAGTGCTGACAGATGTAGACTTTTCGTTGGACTAGGGATCACCACCCTCATCTTTTGGCCACTACCACTACTGCATGGTCGTAAGCCATACACACTGATGGCCTTTGCTCTGATGCTTCCTTTACAATTCCCACAAGCGGTGGCGGTCACCAATCAGCGAAATCCAGAGAACCCGTTGTATCGTGCTGGCCTGCTGATCCCACGAATCATGACCGGTCTGGCGATGGGCTTCGCCAATATCAATCAACTGCCGACCCTGTTCGATTTGTTCGGCGTTTCGCTTATGCATGACAATCCTCATCAAGAGATCGTTGTTCACGACGATGTCCGACGTCAAGGTGGTGGGGTCGGGATCTGGTTGGGAGTGTGGTCGTGGTGCTTCATCGGTTCACTGTCCATTGGTTTCTGTGTGGGCGCCTGCGTGATCTCGAAGCTCGATCCTGCTTGGGGCTTCTACATCATCGTCATGCTTCTCGCCTTCTTCCTGCTGGTCAATGTCATTGCGCCCGAGACAAGGCGAGCGCCATACCGAAGGTCCATTGCACACTTTCTGGATGACGAGGAGAAACCACAACGCAGAGTGGCCCGAGGTGAGGTCAAACTTCACATCTCCAACGATGGACCCAGATGGTGGTTTGAAGAGGTCTGGGCTGGCCTCATCCTCACCAAGCGTATGGTGTTCCAGACCGGGTTCTTCGTCCTGATGTTGTATATTGCTTGGATATATGCTCAGGTGACTATGGTCATTTTGGTAAATTTCGATTCGCACTTTCTATCATTGCACCAGACGCTAACTTGAACACGCAGTTTCTTGGTGCCCTGCTGTCTCGCGACTACGACTAGGAGCCGCAGTATGTCGGGTTTGCAGTCCTGGCGCTTGCGGTCGGCGCTGCTCTGGCAATGCCACTCGCCAAGGCCTCCATCTTCAGCCGCGCTCGTGTCAAACCCGCCCGAACCGACAGCATGACGATGCGCACACAAAGTCTAACCTGGTCCTCTCACCTAGTCCGCCGCTGCCTCTTCACGCTCGCGCTCCCCTTTGCGAGTCTCGCATACACGCTCTGCTCGGTCGGACGTACCGTTTCATGGACGGCGCCCACCATCTTCGCCGGTCTCGTCGGCTTCCTCTCCAACCTTGCCATGGCGGAATGTATCGGCCTGATCATGGAGAACTTCGACACCTGCGACCTCCAGCCAGGCGTCAACCAACGACACCGCCTCAACTCCATGGCCGAGACCACCCGACGCCGCCGCACCAACTACTCCTCGTTCCCGCGCGTCTGCGCCGGCTTCTTCGCCGCGCAGTCCCTCGGCTTCTTCCTCGCAGCCGCCGCCACCGGCGTCTCCGGCGACATCACACGCGCCGTGGGCGCGCAGATCGGCAACTCGATTGTCGCCGCCGTCCTGCTCGTGCTGACCCTGGGCCTCATGGTGGTCATGTGGCGCTTCCGGCAGGTGCAAGTCGTGCCCAACAACGCGTTCGGCGCCGAGATCGATTCACCCGCCGTAGCGGCTACTACTGGACCCCACCCCACCAAGATCGTCTGGGGCCCCGGCGCCGACGATCCGGACTGGAAGCCCGTCATCATCGGGAACCCGTCGGGCAAGATGCGGCGCATGAACCTCTTCGAGCTCGGCGCGCTGAGTCGCTGGACGGAGATTCGTCGGCTGAACAAACTGATTCATCGGTGATGACAGATATACCGTTGCGTGGGGTGTAGATGGCATCATCGCGGGAGAGGTTGTGGTGTTTTGTCCTGTCGAGGGGACGTCCTGAGATGAACATAACCCGTATATGGTCTGAATGAGAATTCCTAATGTTAAAATCGAAGCGTTGCTGAGGTTCACAACACATTCTTTGTCGAGCATCGCTATGGCATGAAGTCTCCCCTTGCGTTGATCATACATGTGGACACGCTCGTCTACGTCCTATGCTGGACACGGCCAACTCTCATAACATAACAAATTGCCAAAATCCGGTGTATACGTTGGGGTATCTCTACTAAGGTAAGGTATGCCGGACTATGTTATCGCGTATGTAACACTGTACGACATAAGACACAAGCCACTTCATCGACCATCTGCCTGTCTGTGCATCTAGCATCTACCATCTCGCCTCCCGACATACCGTCTTATTCCCTTGTGCGTCGATCGATTGAGCGAAGAAAGGAATTAAAAAGGAAACCCGGAGCTGGTGGCGAAGAGAAGGTCGTGGATTCATGCGATTTAGTGCTTTCATAACCCAGTAAAAGCAGCAGCAACCATCGGTCAGGAAGTAAGGAAACGCAGCGTAGCGTCGCGTAACGAAGACAGTCGCTCAGCGCGAATGAAGTGGGCGACGAGGGCGATCTTCGTGTCCGTCTGATGCCGGGTAACGAGATGAAGAAGTATTACAAGAAAATTCGTGGCGCGTGGTTTGAACAAAAAGCCGAAAATTGGTGCGGGAGGAAATGGTCGTTTCCCGTACGATATACAGTCCTGTACTTGACAAGCTAACGTGCGTTCTGTGCGACGTACTGGACGTGCTGCTGGGGATTCGAGGTGATGCCGAACAGGTAGGCGAGTTCCTGGACACCCAGACGCGCGATACCCTGGGCGGCCTTTTCGTCGAGGGCGGTGCTGATGAGGGCGCGCTTCTTTTCCTGCAGCGCGATGATGCGGTCCTCGACCGTGTCCTGGACGAGCACGCGGTGCACCTTGACCTCGCGCGTCTGGCCGATGCGGTGCGCGCGGTCGATGGCCTGTTCCTCGATGTACGGGTTCCAGAAGGGGTCGAGGATGATGACCTGGCTGGCGGTGGTGAGGTTGAGGCCGGCGTTGCCCGCCTTGAGGGATAGCAGCATGATGCGCACGTTGTGCTTCGTGCTGCCGAAGTCTTCGACCGCGTCGCCGCGCGCCTGCGCGTTCATGCTGCCGTCGTAGCGGCGGTAGCCCCATCCTTCGCGATCGATGGGCACCTCGAGAAGATCGAGCAATGACGTCCATTGGCTGAAGATTAGAACTTTCTCGTCCGTGTTTTCCATGATGCCGCTCAACAGTTCCAGCGTCTTGTCGATCTTCGCCGAGGACACCCAGTTGCGCCGGAGTCGTCGGAGGTAGGCTTTCTTGGCTTTGGCACTGCGTCCAGCAGCCTTCTTGAGCTCTGCCAAGGTCTCTTTGGGTTTTCGCTTCGCTTTGCCCTTTTTCGATTTGCGCTTCGATATTGTGGGCTTTGTTGATGGACCGGCGACACCATCTATATCGTCCTCTTTGGCCTCTTTGGCCTCTTCCGCTTCTTCGACCTCATCCACTTCCTCTGTTTTGACCTTTTTGCCCTTTGTGCGTTTGCTATCATCCTCAAATTCAATCGTGTCGTCATCAACAATGAAATCTCTCAGATCCCCTTGGTCGTTTTTGTCATCATCATCGTCATCACTATCGCTGTCAGTATCGCTACCACTGTCGTCATCATCCTCCCCCGGAGCGCCCTCTTCGGCAGCTAACTCTTCTGCACGCATTTTCTCCCGCTGGTGCACTTTCTTGAACGAATGGAAGTCGGTGATCCGCTTGGGATTGACGGGCCCACGACATTCAGGACATTTCGCTTGTGCCGCACCATCTTCATTACCCGCAGCAATAGCCATTGTCGGGTCGGTGAGCCGTGCGAAGCAGTCCGCGCAGCTATCATGACCACAAGGGATGAAGATCGCGGGGTTAGTCGTTGCATCGTAACACACTGGGCAGTCGAACATGCCGTCTTTCTGCTTGATCCGGAAGACGACTTGCTCTTCCAGTCCGCGGGCCAACTCGACCATGGTTTCTGGCGTCACATCTGCAGTGGCCGACACGCCAAAGTCCTTGATCAGGTGGGGATGACAGCAAGCTTGACGAAGGCGCAAGAGTAGCACCAAGATAGCGGAGTAGGATCTGCCGACGCTCCCAGCCTTGAGATACTTATTGAATTGCAGCTGTGTCTTGCCTTCCAGCGAGTCGTAAAAGTTCTTCTCGTCCTCGCTAAAGACGGGATTGTTGACTTCGGTGGAGCGCTCGGGCAGAATCAGAATGGGCTTGCCTTCAAACGTGCTCTTCTTCGTACGACGCAACATGATAGCCTTGCACACCGCCTGAAATTTCTGCATGGCGTTATCCTTCGTGACATCAATAGAGCTTTTCAGAGGTACGGAGAAGTCCATACGGAACTTCTCCCATGATGAGTACGGCTTCATGCGAAGGAAAGCGATGAGAGAATACAGCTCTTCAACGTTGTTCATCATCGGCGTGCCGGTCATACAAAAGCGATACCTCGCATTGAGCATGCGAGCAGCTTTGGCAGTCTGGGTATTCTTGTTCTTGATGCATTGTGCCTCGTCGAGGATGACACGGAACCATTTGGCTTCCTGTGCCAGAAGCACGCACTTTTCTTTCCTGGGATCTGGCCTGGCATCGGGGTCGTGCTGTTGCCGAAGCTTGAAAGCTTCCAGCTTCTTCAACTCCGATGCAAGACTGCCGAAGGTGGTCAGCACGACGTCGTACTGTTGAAAACCTGCGAAACTGCTCTTCTTCTGTGACCCATGGTGGGTGAACACCTTCAAAGCATGTGAACCGGGCTTGATTTTGGTCATGATCTCGGACTTCCATTGTCGCATTAGTGCTACTGGAGCGACGACCAGTGTTTGCCGGCAGCTCGGATCATCAGACCGGTTGCTGACAATCAGCGACAGCATCTGTATAGTCTTACCAAGACCCATATCGTCGGCAAGAATGCCTCCTTGATTGGAGCCCTCTTCACATTTCTTGAGCCACGTCAATCCGAGCTCTTGGTATTTGTGGAGCTGGACAGCCATTCCTGGCGGCGTCTGCACCCGTAAGTGGGCAGGCATATCCTCATCTGGTCTGATATTGTTGAGAAGTGCATTGATCTCTTCCTTCGTCTGCTGTGGATCATAATTTGCGATGGCGTCGTATCGATTGCGGTAAAGATCCTCCTTGCCAGCATACATGCCAGTGCGGAGACCTGACCAGAGCTCGTCATCATCATCGTCGTCGTCGCCGACCAGATCGAAAGGCTGCTCATTCGTCCCATAACCGCCAAGAAGCGAACCCAAGCCAAAAATGTCTGGTGCGGGGCGCGAGCTAGAACTGGGATGCCTCGACTGTGAAGGACCGTTAGAACGAAGAGCGCCGTAATGATCAAACGATGATGGCATGTTCGACCCAACAGGTCTGACTTTAGGCACCCTGGACGTGTAGCTGTTGTATGGCGAGTGTGACATCGAGATCGCTTGTTCATAAGTGGGGGGTACAGAACCTATGTCGCCCAACAGCATCGAGACCCCATCCAGTCGGTCGGACAGAGGTTGCTGAGTATGCGAATCGTAAGTCGCACGACCAGGCATCTGACCAGTCCATCCATTAGCAATATCGTATCCTCCATATGTAGGATTCATCAGATCATCGAAAATTGGATAGGAGCCGGGCATAGTGTATGATGGAAGCTGGGAGCTCTGTACAGGGGCGGGCTTCGGAGCACGATGACTTGGAGTGAAACCGGTTGGTGGAATCTCGGCAAAATCATCCTCGCTGTCACTAGCTGTGAGATCGATCATGCCAGTGTTGCGGAACTGCTGCGACGAGCTGTTCTGTCCTGTCCATCCTGGCGTTCTCTTCGGATGCTCAGACTTGATGCTAGCAGGCTGTACGATCGCGCCAGGCGTATTTGCTGAAGAACTACTGTGTCGAGGAATTGACGGAGGGCGAAAGCCATGCGGGATCGAGTTGGTGTAAGGTTCCGGCTTCACGGGTGGGGGCAGTGTTGGCCTTCGGATGTGCCCTGAAGCACCGATCGTGGTCTGTATATGTGGCCGTGACGATGGCCCTGCCTGTGACGATCTGAAGGAACTGTTTGACATGCGCTCCTGCAGACTGCGAGCCATAGCCTCGTCTTCCTTCTGTCGCTTGATGCGTTGTTCGACCTCTTTGTGTCTTTGATGAGCTCTTGCCGTCGCACTCATACCCGGTGGCTCGGCCAGGTTGAACGATTCCAGCGGTGAAGAGGGTGGACTTGAGAGGGTTGGGTCGGGTGTCAATCGTTTCCTTGTGCGATCGAACGGATCGTGTGCAAGACTGCCTGGATATCCCCGCTTCTTTCCGGTACTTGAGTAAGACATACTGCCCAACGCAGCACCGTCAAGGTCGTCCTGACCTCTGGAGTGTCCATTGCTAAGCGCGTTCCCCACGAAGTCAGGGTTGCCAAAGTTACCCATAGTGCTTGCGAAGTTGGTATCGTCTTGCGACGCTAGTCTTTGGCTGGATGAGGGCGCGGTCGTCGCCAGAAGACCGAGACGACGTCTCAGCTCTTGCATATTCTCCTCGATTTCTTCGCGGCGTTCGCGGTAGTCGTCGGCGCCTCTATCAAGGGTCGACAAGAGCACATCCTGGAACAGCAGCTCATCATCAAGATCTTGCGCCGTCATGGTCGGCGGTAAGGCAAGTGTAGACATGATGGGTGGAGGTCGGTTGACTGTGCAAGCTGGAGCACAGCACGTTGAGGCCGGGCCGTTTGGAAAGGTATCGTAGGCGGCACGTATTATCTTCGACGCATCTGTATCGATGGTCGGGGTCTGCTCTTGTATCCTCTGCGCCGCAGACTATGTCCCATCCACGGCCGCAAAGTTGATCCCAATCATTATCTCACAAAGCGCCACATCCGCATAAGTCGTGCGACGCGCAAGGCTTGCCAGGCTACGGGGGCAAGGCTGCGCGAGAGCGTGAGAATTTGAGGTGAGGTCTGCAACGCGGGCTGGCATGTGATGCAATCGAGGGTACAGATCGATAGCGGTGGTGGCGTGAGTGCCTGAGCGCGAAAGGCACACGGTCGATCGCTCCGCCCAGTAACTAAACTTAGCCCTGCCGCTGCCGACTTCATCTCAATGAAGTTGATATTCAACATGCTTCTGATATATGAGCGCGAGCGCAAGTCTACATTGACTGCACGATGTGAATGACGGGATTGCGCAGGCTCTTGTGACTTCTGGGTCACGCACGCACTTCCATTCCAGGCGGCTGAGCGCGGTATGATCAGCTCTCTCTCAGACTTCAGACATTTCTCCTCACAGTCTCGGCTGGAGTCTGCTATTCTCGCCAGTAAGTGCAATGTATCACGATGCATCAGCTCAGAAGACCTACCCTAGTGTCTTGTTGCTCATTTAAGATGCGGCTAGGGTCGATGTGCTTCGCCGCAGTGATGCCGAGCTTGGACAGCTGTATAGAGTATACGTGGCCGTGCAAGCCTGTGGTCCTAGGGATCGTTGCAAGCGTAGTATGCTGATGGTGGTTATGGGGGTAGGCATACTGTACCGCAGTGATATCGACGTCCGGGGATTCTAGATCCAGAACAAGATGCACCACGTCTCTCAGCACATCATCACCAAGCGTGCAGAGGCAATCCAGTACCAAGCGCTTCGAATACTTTTCGAGATCTCCGGCAAGGCTGCTCGCGTTGTCCCTTGAGGCAACGTCTGACATGCAATCACTTTAGCATCAGACTTTTGCGATTGCCACTACCTGCGGGAGAGCTGCCACGTTGTGTCTCGGTGAGCCTTACATCCTCAGCAGTCGCATACCGGATGTGATGGCCCAAACAGAATAAACCTGCTGGCCTGAGGTTACTCAAAGGGGTTGAGGAAGAAAGGTGGGGAGGTTGGTGCAAGAGTGAGAGGCTCTGGGTCATTGAAGCACGCTCGACTAATTTCTCTCTCTCTCTCGTCGTGGCAACACGCAGCGAGGGTAACTACCTACGGTTACAAACGCTGTATGTGGTAGAGCGAGATGATGGCCGGCGACCAAGCATCTTTGGAACGGAAGCATTGTCTGGTCGGTGCATCAAGCTGCGCCAAGGACTTCCATGTTTCCAGGGATGAAGCCGTAATACGAGTCGGTCTTAGCAGAGCATAGATACGCTGATCGGTGATTCCCTTCCAGCCCAGGCATCAGACGGGTACATGACCCTGCCATGTATCTACGAAGCGGAAAGCCCAGGCTATGCAATAGTCACCCACGTCCTTACGTTCCAAACAGTGTATTTCGAGACCTTGAAGCTGTCTTTGGCGGCGGGAATGGCCCGAACAGCAAGCTTGCACGTTCGGCTGATGATGAAAGTTGAACCAGCAACACCACCTACGAAGCCCAACAACACACGAAATATCAGGTAAGCGGTGAAGCTACCTCTTCAACTCAAGTGAAATGCAATGATGTTTCTGTCACATGCTTCTTCGATCGGCGGGCATCGACGATCGTTATGTGTTTTCTGGGTACCCGACCAAACGTCCCGGAAACAAGTCCTGAGATGGACATTATTGCTTGTGACATGTCAGCAGGACTCGGGCAGCAACAACCGAAACGCTGCGTTTAGCTGTGGTCGAAGAACGGCGACATCTCTTACATAGCGGTGTTGATCGTCTCGCCGGTCTTTTATATCAACGACAATGATCATCCACATAACCATAATAAGGTAGGCAGACCACCTGCGTCCAAGTGAAGATCCGTAATCGATAAAGGTGATGTGCAAGGCACCGTCGGCCGTGATTGGCTGCCCAGCAACGTTGACAAATGAATTGGTTGACCGCGGCCTCTGGGATGCGTCTGGAGGGCTCGATGATCCCACCCGCCGACCACTGCATCTCCTCGACCTCATCTCTCCGCCCTCCTCCACATCCGACAGCATGATCCCGTCGTCGTCGTCGACTGCGTGCCAGCAAGAAGAATAGTGCCCTTGACACCGTTCATCCAGCACCGCCCGTCCGACGCCGCCGCCTCAGCGAGCTGCGTACAACCGAAACTCCCGTGCTAAGGAACTGCCCGACCTAGTGCCCATCGTGCGACCGGACGCCTGGCACCCACCCTCCTCCTCCCCCATTCCACTCTGTCGATCCGCCCTGGACTTCCTCCCCCCACCCCCATATCTGCGTCCACCGCGTCGCCGGCACTGGTCGCTGACCTGACGACCATCGTGCTGCCTCGTCCACTGTCGCCCCGCGTGCACGACTCACACCGCGCGCGCGCCGGACGACGCTCGGCCCACCGACACGACGACCTCACCGACTGATCATCGCGGTCCGCGCATCCTTCCAGCCTTCCACCTCCTTGCGCAACACTGCACGTTGCGCCTCGTTCGACCGCCCACTCCTCCATCATGAATCAGCAGCAGCAGATGAACATGGGCGGCCCGGTCGGTGGCCAGCCGCCCAATGTAGGCACTCCCAACAGCGGTGTCCTGACCAGTGCCGAGAGCATGAAGCGCCTCAACACCGCCATCTACGACCATCTGCTACGGAACAACCTCTACGATGTGGCGCGACTGTTCATCAACAAGGTCGACGTCGATACCAAACTGAAGGATTCTCCCTCCCAGCGCGACAATCAGCAGACCGACAACGATGATGCGACGGATGGAGACTACAAAGATCGGCCGAAAGATCTGCCCATCCCCAGTGTCGTCGGAGGGGGCGGTCCCTTTTTGGCGGACTGGTGGCTGAGTTTTTGGGACATGTTTTACGGTCATCGCAACAAGGGCAAGACGACTGCGATCACCTACATCAACGCGCAGCGCCAAGCGAGCAGGGCTCGCACGATGATGGGAAATATGGATGTGAATGGCTTGCAGGGTATGAGGGTCCCGTTGAACGGCGTCATGCCCAACGTGAACAACAATATGGCCATGCCCAACGATCTGAAGCGAGCTGCGTTTGCGAATGCGAATCAGCGCAACACCATGTAAGTGCCACGACCTCCCCACGCTCCGTCCGCCGCACGTCTGCAGCACTAACGACGCCGCAGGTTGCCCGCGCAGAGTGCGCAAGTCCAGGCTAGGAACCAAGCAATGCACCAGACTCAACAGGCCACCCAGATGGAACGCCAAGGCTCGCAGATGGACATGAGTGGGCCACGATCAGGCTCACCCGGATCGGGCGACGCGCCATCTCCCAAGCGGCAACGGATCGAGGGCGGTGGAATGCAGCAAATGAATCAGGGTCGACCTGGGCCGCCAGGCCAGATGCCCTCCCAGGTGGGTCCCCCCGTCTCCGAGCACGTCCTTGATCGCCTGCGGCAGGAGGGCATCGACCCGAGCACCATTCTGCCTCAGCAGTTGCAGAATCTGGCTCAACAGCCCGCCAACCATCAGTCCAAGTCTGCCGAAACATATGCCAAGCTCATGCAGCAATCCATGTTAGATCAAGCAGCAAATTCTAACATGAACAAGGGCATGCCACCGAACGCCGCCTTGGGTCTTCCTGGCCCGCATGGGAGTCCGATGAATCACGTCGGCCCCGAGAGCTCACAGGCCGATTTTTACGCCAATCCCAACGGCGGGCGTATGGTCAACACTGCCAACCCCGCCGCCAACGTCATGCCCAACAACCCCCAAGCCGGCGGCAATCACGCACTGCAAGATTACCAGATGCAGCTCATGCTGTTGGAGCAGCAGAATAAGAAGAGGCTGCTTATAGCCCGTGCCGAACAGGAAAACATGCCGGGCCAGAATGGAGCCCCTGGGCACTTCGCGCCGGGGAGCGGCATGTCGCCGCAGAATGGACGTGCCGGTGATCCTTCGCCCAATCCTATCGACATGCAACGTGGTACACCGAAGCTGAACAAATCAGGCATGTCTCCGAATGGCGAGATGGTCGGCCGCAACTCCCCCGTGCCAAACATGGTCATGGACCAAAGTCAGATGCCTGCTCACATCCGCGCACAAATGATGGCGAACATGCGTCCGACAACATCACACCCCATGGGTCAGATGCCTCCGGACCAACCACGAATGATGCAGGCACCGAATGGTCAAATGATGTCCAATGCGTGGCAACAAGGCCAGCCACATGTTCCGGGGATGATGATGGGCCAACAACCGGGACAGGTGGGTCCACCTGGACAAGGCCAGCAGATCACGACGCCGCGCCAAGGCAACCAGCAGATGCCACCTCCACCTCCCCCTCCAGCGAATGGCGCGGGCGGTACCCAACCAAGCAGTCCAGCCCAGCCACCCGCACCTCCCACCCCGAACCAGGGCAACAAGTCGAAACCTGCTGGCAAGAAAGAAGCAGGAAAGAAAGGGGTAAGTTCTGCAGGCTAAACTCTAGAAAACAAGATGTTTGTGCTAACGGGTGATCAGAACAAAAAGGGTCCAGCTGCCACAGAGTCAGAGCAGCCACCAACGCCAACACCAGCAACTCCAATTACTCCAATGAACCCAAAATCTTTCAATAACGGCCAGCAGATGCCGAACGGCCAGCCCGGCACCCAAAACGGAGTCATCGGGCAACCGAACATGACCCTGCCACAGAACGGTGGTCAACCCGACATGAATGTAGCACCATTCGGTAACATGGATGGCACCGACTTTAGCATGGAAATGAGTTATGGTGCTCCAGATGGAAGTGACGTGCTCGATAACTTCGATTTCGACACCTTCCTCGACGTCAACGGAGGTGAAACCATGGGTGGCTTGGTGGACGCTTCGTTCATGTCCTTTGATCCCGGCATGGAAGTCGGAGACATGGGCAACTAAGGGCTGTCCATTCAGCTATGGAGTTGCGGGCCCTGGCACCAAGCTGATCGATCCGGCACCACGCCAGCTTATACCCTAGAGCTCCCCATCTGTGCAAGGTCACGATCGAGTCTTTTAACTCGGTCGACTACAGGATATGGTCGCGACCTCGACCTTTGTTTCACCATCTATCAAACCCTGATGCGCTTTATACTGATACCCATTGTGCTTCACCATAAGATGAGCACAAGCACTGGTCGACATATGGTGCCTTCACTTGTTGGCCTTGCTACTCCGTACGGTTTGCGCTTGACGATGCCAATAAGCAATCACGACCAAGTCGATGTTGCTTGATCTGGTCTCCAAACTCAACAACCAGCCGCGTGGCGATGTGCTTGCCATTGTGCATCTCCAATTATTCACTTCTCTGTTCAAGGATGGGCGCCCACCGGTTTGGGCATGGCGTTGGCTCATGCTGCGTATGGACGTTTTTCGGGCCAAAGTCGTGCGCTACTTCGCCCTTCAGTTACTGCATGAACGAAAATATCGGGCTTGAAGGGGATGCGGGAGTACTTTCACTACTCGACGTCCTTTGCGAATGTTTTGTGTTGCTTGTCACGGCGCCTGGGGGACTTCTTTCGCTTTGGTTGGAGTGACGGTTCATTCACCCGACCACGGCTGTTTCCAATAAAGTCCACATTATGTGTGAGAGAGAGGGTGTGTGTTAGTTAGGTAAAGACGCGATGATCGGTGGAAGTTACTGTATTTGCTACGCAACTCTGATGTTTACATGTTTCTGCCATTGCAGAGTGCTTTTCCTCACTTGCTTCAAGCTTCTTTTGATCAATGATGTCCGTCTTGCATATGAGTATTTAGAACAGTCCAATGTTCGTGATCGTGACTCAGCTAAACGTCATCACTCTGAGCTCCATACCACATCACGGCATTACATTGATCTTGTACATATAGCTCCTGGACAGCATTGCTTGCTATCCGACCACCCCATTGCGACCAACCCACGAAAACCAATGCAACTGACCTGGACCACCTACATCCTCCCCATTGTCGCCGCAGTCCTTGTACTCTTCTACCTCCGCACGCAACAACAGCAATCCCAGCAGCCATCTAACGACCCGCTCGCCACCATGTCGAAATCCTTGAATGGTACGTAAGGTAGATAATCGACGAACCAACCATATCACCTCACCTCCCCTTCACATCATCATGATAAGGATCCCTTGACTAATGGCGAGACATGTGTGTCGTGCAGTCTTCAAACAACCGCTGGCCCTGCACAGCACCAGCCCTATGACCGGCTTCCTGCGCACCGGCTACTGCGAAGTGCCCTCGTCCGACTATGGCAACCATGCTATCGCCGCTGAAGGTTCGTCTCTCTCCTCTCACCCTTCCCTTAGGTGCAAATAACTCCCCCATGGCCCACCACCCGTACTCACATCACCTCTCCGCCACACAGTCACCGAAGAATTCCTCGACTTCACCGCCCGACAAGGCAACGACCTGCGCCCGATCCCGGGCATGAAGGCCGGCTGCAAATGGTGTCTCTGCGCCACGCGCTGGTTGGAGGCGTTCGAGGCGCGCGGCCGCGAGACGGCGGGGGATAAGATCGTGCCGAAGGTGTTTTTGAACGCGACGAATGAGAAGGCGCTGGGGAAGATCCGGTTGGAGGATTTGAAGGGGTTTGCGGCTGATCAGTGAGCGTCGGTGGTAATGTGGACTGGGTAAGGTAGCTGATGAGGTGGGTTTGGGGAGGTTGTTGGGTGTACTATGTTTCATGAAATTTTTGGGGGTTGTGGTTGTATTGTCATTATCTTGGTGTTTTTCATGATCGAATGACGGTCATTGCTTAATTCAACTTAATATTATGAAGAATGGTGTTTGTACATGTTCACATTGTTTCAATTGTTGTATAGTGGATTGACCTGCAAGTGGCGAACACGCCCACTTCATCTTGAACTGTGCATCAACCAGACAACTGCCGGCTACCTCGTCCAGCACATCTCCAACCAGCGTACCAAAATGTCCCATTCCGCCCCATCACACCCAGCATGTCGACCTTCGACGGCTTCATCGCCGAATTCCCCGACATCTGCATCGACCACTTCCGGCCCTCGTCCCAGCGGCCTCCCCCCCTCGCCGGCTTCCTCAGCCACGTCCACACCGACCACACCCTCGGCCTGGAATCATGGCGCTCGCCCTTCATCTACTGCTCGGCGGCCACCAAGGCCATCCTGCTGCGGCTCGAGCGCTACCCGCACCGCATGAACTTCGCCAAGGGCGTGCTCGAGGCGCACCATCTGCACTTCCGCCACCTGCGCAAGGTCCTGCGTCCGGTCCCGCTCGACCGCCCGACGGTGCTGGAACTCTCCCCGGGCCGGAGCATTCGCTTTACCTTGTTGGACGCCAACCACTGTGTCGGGGCGGTGATGTTCTTGCTTGAGGGTGAGGGTAAGGCAGTGCTGTACACGGGCGATATCCGGTGCGAGGCCTGGTGGCTTGAGAAACTGACGCGTTCGCCTGCGCTATTACCGTACTGTACCGTTGAAGGGAAGCCCGGGCTCAAGCGGCTGGATCGGGTGTATCTCGACACCACGTTCGTCGCCGAGGGCAAGACCGATGTGTTCGGGGAGTTCCCAACTAAGCTGGCCGGCGTTCAGGAGCTGCTGCAGAAGATGCAGCGGTATCCTGAAGGTACCTCATTCTACTTCGACTCCTGGACATTTGGGTATGAGGACGTGTGGGATGTCATGGCGCAGATGTCTGGGGTGCAGATTCATGTCGATCCATATCGGTTTGGCTTGTATAGGGCGTTGGCGGATGGAGCGGAAGCGTGGAGAGCCCCCGAAGCCGCAGTGTTCTCGGGTCATGCTTATGGGAACCACTACCAGGCAGGTATCTTGACCAGTGAGCAGGGGGTTCGTGTGCATAGCTGTGAGAAAGGGACTGGGTGCGAGATATGGGAGCGAGGTGAGCATTCTAGAGATCTAGATATCATGAAAACGCTGACTGACTACAGATTTCGTACGGATCACGCCGATCATCACAAGACACAACGGTGTGGATGTGGAGGAATTGGGAGCGGGTGGCGGGAAAGGGGATCTTGACCAGCGTTTCGAAGTCGAGATGAACGACCAAGCGGCCATTCAGAAACTCATGACTTTGTGTGCATCGAAACTCTCCGACCAGCCACAGATCGTTCTTGCGGTGCTGGAAAAGCTGCAAACGATGATTCAGGATCCTGTAGATTTGTTGGAGTTGGATGCTGGTGCTCTGCGACATGATGACCTTGGAGGAGAGACCAGCGACATGGTGGACATTGACCAGCTACCTATCGAGAAGTTGCTACCGGCTCTTGTGGAGATGGTCAAGAAGAGCAATGATGACAAGGGAATCGATGTGGTGTCTGGCACGAAAAGTGTCCGAACGCCAGCACGAACAATCGTGAGTCCCTCTCTCCATCCTGAGACGTGTCCTACGAGTTACTGCAGCAGTAGATTCTGACAAGAAACAGACCTTCCCCTACTCCCGACACTCCTCCTACGCCGAGCTGTGCATGCTGATAGAACGACTCAAGCCAAAGGACATCTACCCCTGCACCGTCGCTCTCAAAGACTGGACACCTCGACGCTCGATGGCGTTTCTCTTCGGGCATCTCTACGATCAACCAGTCGCCTTCGCTCACGACCAGTCTATGCTCTATGCTCGAGCCGAAGCAAACGAGACGATGCGTGAGACCACGCAATCGCTTGAGATTCGGCCTATTCTACTCACGCCTGAGCATGAACAGCGCACTCCCGAGAGGACAGAAGCAGTTCCAGAGCTTGAAGAATCTCATGGAACGCAGTACGATCCGCGCGCCCTGCAGAGGCAGCTGGCTTACGAAGCCGCGCTGGGCGATGGCGAAGGCGATGGGTGGCATCAGATTAGGCTGCTCTCGACCGCGCCGACAGTTTTAGAAGACGAGCTGTAGCATTCATGTCACGAGACGGTTTTGAGTGCTCCTGTAAACGAGCTATGCTTGGTAGTGACATCCGTGGATTTACGTCTGCATCGACGTTCCGGGAATAATACCCAGGGTCTGCGATTCGGAGCTTCCTCCGGACATGACAGTTTGCTATTAAAATCGCATGAATTGTCTTTCAGCAGACTCTAATGCTGCGATTGATGATACATCGACTCGAATTCAAGCGACGGCGCCCAGAAATGATATCATTCGGATTGCATCCTTCGGCCGCCACATATGTCGCGATACCGATGGATGACATTCGTGTTTCCACGTTCGTCGACATGCATCGCAACCACCAGTCTTCATGTTCAGCAGTTGGCGGCGCTTCACCCAGCGTCTGACAGAGATGACAGCAGTGACATCCACCTACTCCCATCCCATTCGCAACCGCCAACCTTGGTGGTTGTTGTCCCAGTATGAATGTCATAGCCAAGTGACGTTGCAGAAACCTCTCACTGCCCGCGTCTGATTGGCTCCTCGCCGACGCCAAAGAAATCCGAGCCAAGTGACGTTGCAGAAACCTCTCACTGCCCGCGTCTGATTGGCTCCTCGCCGACGCCAAAGAAATCCGAGCGCTGTCTCGCTATTGCCAACGGCGGACCACCAAGAACGACATGCCGCATCGCTGTGATTGGCTTCGGTGCATGGCGAGCCACACATATATGTGCTCAACATCAGGCGAGGTGGGTTTTGGATGGACGTTCGATTCTGTCAATCATCTCACTTACATTCCCTGTGAGATCCGATAGAAGAAAATATCCAGGCTCGACGGCTGTTTGGAGATCCTCGGAAGCAGAAATTTGATTGCCATCTCTCATGAATAAAAATATAAGCCCGAAACGAGCATAAGAAAAGCACAACGAGTTTCTCGGATCGATAAAGAAAGCAAGACATCTTCTACGTTCCCGAGATCATAGCTGGACCACAGCATCTCTAGTCCAAGGACGAGCGACCAGCAGCAAAAGACGACCCAAGATTCCGAAGAAATTCAGAAGAACATTGATTAATCCATCCTGGGATGGAGACAATCGAACAGGGTGTAGCACAGGATCCTCGGCCGGACGCGGGACTGGGACGAGCATCGGCGTCGTTGTCAGCCGATCACGATAATCACAGATCACGGCATGGCCACCAAGATGCAGGCAGTGCGGCGAAGGAGGGAGTTGAGTTAAAAGGCGTGAAGCACGGAGTTGTGGAGCACGATGTTGAGGCTGGACGAGGGAGGTCGGAATCGCAAGGTTAGTGGAACTGTCCTCGATGTTGAGGGTTTTGTGCCCCGGGGTTGCTTGTCTGAAGATTTGATCTGCTGAAACGACATGCGGCCTACGCTTCGACTGACGCCTTCGCACCCTTGTTTGCTACATGGGGTTGTGGCGCTGATGATACTAATTCATATTTGCGCTATTGTCGTTGCTTTTGGTCCATGTTGAGTGTTTACGAACTAAAAGCTGACCATTAAACAGACACAGCCACCCCTGGCCCAGCCCCATTCAAAGCACTCTCCCTCCTTGACCGACTACTCGTCCTCTGGATCATCCTCAGCATGGCGCTCGGCATCATCCTCGGCAACCTGGTCCCCTCCGCCGGCCCAGCCCTCCAACGCGGCACGTTCGTGGGTGTCTCCGGCCCCATCGCCGCCGGCCTGCTGGTCATGATGTACCCGATCCTGTGCAAGGTGCGCTTC
The DNA here is from genome assembly GCA_002786065.1 of Microcyclospora pomicola. Classification (NCBI taxonomy): domain Eukaryota; kingdom Fungi; phylum Ascomycota; class Dothideomycetes; order Capnodiales; genus Microcyclospora; species Microcyclospora pomicola. The sequence goes on along the minus strand of NHNY01000008.1, from coordinate 155,237 downwards.
GAGACGCTGCACCTGCTGCTGCGCCAGCGCGCCCTTTGGAAGCAGATCGGCATCTCGGTGCTGCTGAACTGGCTGATCGCGCCGCTGTTCATGACCGCGCTGGCCTGGGCCTTCCTGCCGGACCGCCAGGGCCTGCGCGACGGCCTCATCTTCGTCGGCGTCGCCCGCTGCATCGCCATGGTCCTCATCTGGACCGACCTGGCCGCCGGCGACGCCGATTACTGCGCCGTCCTCGTCGCCTTCAACAGCCTGCTGCAGATCGTGCTGTACGCGCCGCTCGCCGTCTTCTACGTCCGCGTCGTCTCGCAGGACCCCGCCGATGCGGACAACGCCACCTACAAAGACGCCGCGGTCTCCGTGGCCGTGTTCCTCGGCATCCCACTGGCCGCCGCCATCGTCACGCGCCTCTCGCTCCGCTGGTTGCTGGGCGAGAAACGCTACCAGCAAAACTTCCTCCGCTGGATCGCGCCCTTCTCCCTCATCGGCCTGCTGTACACCATCATCGTGCTCTTCGCGAGCCAAGGCTTGCACGTAGTGCAGCAGATTACTTCGGTCTTGCGTGTCTGCGCCCCGCTTGTGGTGTACTTCCTCGTCATGTAAGCAGTCCCTTCTTGTTCACATGCACCATACGCCCCTACTGACCACCCCGTGTCCCGATAGTTTCCCCCTCACCGCATACGTGATGTATCGAGCGGGCTTTGGCTACAAGATCGGCTGCACGCAATCGTTCACCGCGGCGTCGAACAACTTCGAGCTCGCGATTGCCGTCGTGGTCTCGGTGTACGGCGCCGGAAGCGAGGAAGCGCTCGCGGCGACAGTCGGGCCGTTGATCGAAGTGCCGGTGTTGGTCATGCTGGTAAGTCTCATCTCTCACTTCGCCTACCTCTGGCTTTTGTCAGAGACTGTGCTGTTCATCAGCAAGTGTGGCGACTGGCATACATGTGCAAGGGTCAATATTCTGATTGTCAACAGGTCTACGTCATCCGGTGGTTCCGCAATCGGCAGGGATGGAAGGATTGAAACGAAGCAAAATACGCATACAATTCCCATCAGTAATGCTAATCAACCGCGTTGTTCATCTCAAATATCGTAACTCCACCTTTTGTGCCATCATGACATCCTCCTCACTCCCGTCCAAGCTCGTCCTGCAAGGCCCACATGTTCCATAACTTGGTCGGACTCTCCGAAGGCTTGAACGCTGCGTCTGAATGTGGATCTTCCGTGCCGTTCCCTACAGCCATCGGCGGCTCCTCCACTGGCTCCGGCTCCGGCTCTGGTACTAGTAACTGCTCCACGTGTCCGATTGCGAGAGCTCGTGTGGATGCATACGACGTGTCCAGTTGCCGAATCAAGGTGTTGGTCGCCGCTTTGTTCACGAGCGCAGCGGGACTATGCGCAGGAGAAGCCAAGACCGCAAACACACCCGCTGGTCCTTCTCCACCAGCCAATAAGCGGGGGATGCACAATCTAGCCACAGCGTGGACAAATCCAACGCTCCGTTGCCAGGACCGCGCAAGGTCACTGTGATCGAGACTGAGAAGATCCACTGTCGGACCATCATATTCTGGAGTGCAAATGACCGCTCCAAGCTTCTCATTACCATCCGCATCCACAATCTGCTGGAGTGCAGTCTTCATCTCATCGTCTTCCCAGCTGGAATGGATGTGGACTGTGATGCTAAGCTCTTGCTTCAATCTTCCCGTCAACGCGTATGCATCCATCTTCATCTGCTTCATCGTTTCTGCGTGTCCTGCGGTTCCCACAATGGCGACACCCACGTATGCATGCCGGCGAAGTAACACGTTCAAGTAGACCATCGTAGAACCTAATGGCTGGGCGGCAACAGCTATGAGTACTGTGCCTCTTCGGACGACTGGAGGTGGCATCGGAACAGGAACTCGCGCCGGAATCGTGATAGGCTTTGGTTTAGCAGCTGCATTGGCGTTCCCGTTCTGGTAGTTGGCCATGTATGAGGGGAGTGGGATGCCTCTCCGTGAAGCCGAGCGAATGGAAGCATGCGAGGAGGAGGCATGATGGGAGATCGGACGGCTCGGGGTAGTGTCAATGCTGGAGCGGTAGTCAAGGTAGGTAGATGAGTGAGCGGTCGAAGAGTCGTTATCGGCGGCCGAGGAGGAAGAGTTGGACGTTGGGTAGAGAACGCTGCTATGACTGTGGGAATGGTGGGCCGCCATTATGCTGAAGTCTGTCTATGATCGAACTCGTCTAGGCTGTATGCTCTGGTGCTTTTGATCAATGGATGAGAGAATGGTGTCTGTCTCTTAACGTAATTATGTATCCCAAATCGATCCGTTTCACGTCCGCATTCAGTGCATGCGGCGGGGATAAGACCGGACGGGGATCTGCATACACGGCTGGACCGCGATTGCTGAGGGATCCTGCAGGCAAAAGAGCAGGAAGGAATCGTTCCGGCGAATGTAGCCCGAAGAGCAAGCAGGCGGTGAACGAATAGAAATGAAACGCTGCAATGTCGATGCAATAGAATAGAGTGTGGGAAAAGAGACTGCAGCAGATAGAGCTTGCGTGCGTGAAATACCTGGGTTCTTAATATGATCGGTCGTCTGCCGTACCTGCAGATCCGTGTGACATCCCAGCTCTGGCCCGTACTGTCACTATGCCGCGCCATGGCAAATCCATGTGCTGTCTTGGTGGGACGTTGTCGAGCGGGATGCTGGCGCAGAGAGATGATATGCCATCACAATATGAGTAGCCGGTCATCTCACAGATGAGACATGGATGTGATAATTGGATCGGGGCTGAGATCGATATCGATGCCATGTCAACGCCCGTCACGTGGTGTCGCAATCCCGTGACATAGCTCACGTGTCGTGCCCGGCAGCACTCCAGTTGGATCTGAGCATTATCGCACCGTTCACGATACTAGAAGGACCTGATCAGAGCATAGTGTAGTCTTTAATACTGAGGTCATGCCTGCAGAAGCAATGAAGAACATTATCTGATCCAAACCCTTCCTGTCCTATCACTGCGAACCGTCTTCCTCTATGCTAGACAATGCCGAGCTCTCTGCCAGCTAGAAACCCGACTGTAGCAGCTTGCTATAGATTGACGTGGTCAAGGATCTCTTGGGCCAGTGGGGGTATGCTAGGCCAGCTTATTTGATGGGAGCGTAGGGCCTCAAGTATACGGGCTGGTGGAAACGGACCTTTCATAAGGTATTTCCAAACTCGAAGTCGCACTTCACGACGCGTTGCGCTTATGAAGACATGCATTGGGAGAAACTTCTCTTGAGGAGGAATCTGCTGTGAATGCTTGCTTTGAATGTCTGGAGCAGTGTGTCGTATGGAGAAGGTTATTCCACGTGCATAATAGTCCGTATCTACGAGGTATCTGTATCAGGTACATCACAATCGTTAAGAAGTCATTGCCCCACCATAAGGTAGCTTTCATTGCCCTTCCACCGCTTGATGCCTTCCAGACACCCTACTTCTTCTGGCCCGGCTGTCCGAACTCTTGGTACTTCGGCGGTGCTGCGTCGCCAAAGCCGACCGGCTGGTACTCGCCAGCAGTAGGTCCATACGAAGACCCAGCGCTTCCTTTCTCATCTCCAGTGTAGTTTTGGGCGCGCTTGATGTCTTCGTCAGGCACGACGCCGCCATCGCCCCCGCCGACCACCACTTGGCCGCCACCGCGGACTTTGCCCACGACCATGCCTTTGGCCACACTTTTGATCACAGCTCGTCGTGAGACACCAGTGACGTCGATGTAGACGAGGCCCACGTTCTTGACACCTCCGGCGAGCTCGGCCGCCAGACTGCCAGCCTGCTCACCATACCTGTGTCCGACCACCGCTGAGGCTGCCGCGCCGGACGAGGTGAGAAGCTGCTTGCCCGAGTACGCAATACCGTCGCCAATGGTGGAGAAAGCAATCATACTTTTGTTCAGCAATCCAGGTTTGTATTGCTCTTCGGGCAGTGGGTTGCCCTTCTCGTCAAAGCCCTTGGCTGCTCGGTTCTTCCTATGCCCTGACATACCCGCTGCAAAGTTCTGGACGATGTTTGCCGCTTGGCCAATCGTCTTGCTGGACAGGGTGGCAGCGCCTTGCGTGAAGGTGTTAATCTTACGGATCCGCGCGTGCGTAGCGTCAGTGAATTCCAGAGGCTTTGCGACAGGCTTGGTCTTTTGCGTAAAGCTCTCAGCTCCCGACGACATCATATCTCCAAGATATGAGGAGCCCGTCACGATGAGTCGTGAAGCAGTAGCGGCCCGTTGTACAAGGTTGCTGTCTTTATATGCCGGGTGCTTGGCCAGCTTCAGGTAGTCTTCAGAGATGGGCCGAACGTCGATGCGTCTACCATCTTGGCTGACTTGGATCTCAACGGGATCTTTGGTTCCTGCTCGGAGCTGAGCGTCTTCAATGATCTTCGCATCATCGCCCAACTCTCCCACCACGGAACCATCATCCTCATCGATAAGCACGATTTGACCACCTTTCTTGTCCCCTTGACCATACACACCGTAGTCTGCGGGCTCGTACGTGCTCTTCTGGTGGCCACTAGCTGGGATCGGGGGTTGAGCGCGTTCTAGGAAGGCAGTACATTGTGCCAGGATCGTTTCGAAGGTATCCACATCCTCTTGGGTGACCCCGTAGCCAATCCGAGGAAACTCAATGCGCGTGAATGCGCCCGAGTCCGGGCCCATATCCCAACGGGGGATAAGGTAGGAAGTGGGAGGTTGATGGTAGATCTGCGTGGTGGCAGGTAGCGGCAGATCGAGCTCAGGGGGCAGATTGAGATGGAGATAGAAGTCCTCATCGGGCATTTCGTTCTGAGGGACGGTAGTGCTTAGGTCCGCGAATGGGGAGCTGGTAGGGACCATGAGGAGAGACAGGGTTTGTGGTCCAGATGGCGTGAGCGGCTGTTCTTCGCCATCTTGGATGTGGTAGGCTCTGATGTTATGGATCGCGTACAGCAGTTTGGGATCGTGGTGTCCCGCCATCGTTGGATTTGAAGAAGGTGGTGAAGGAGAATGAGAAGGTGACAACGAGGTGATTGGATAAAAGGAGTTAGCAAGCAAGTGTGGAGAGCTGTGGCAGGCAGATATATAAGAAGGAGTTGATCTAGAACTTGCTTGTTGCTTGATTGCTTGGCGAGATGATAGATGCGGCACAGCGGGGATGCATGCGAGCGTCATCTGCTGCCGCGTCTGCGCATTAATCTACCTCATATGAGCATGATGGTAGATACGATCGCCTGACTGCCAATACTACCTGAGCCTTGCCGCCTAGATTGTTATATGGCGTCTCGCCGCCGACATATGCGGCGCTTCTTACAACATTGGCGCTGGACGAAGCCCCGCTATCACAGACTGACGTAGAGACCTCCAGCCATAGTAACGTTGCCACAAACGCCACAGCACAGCCCCGCGCACTAATCGGCGGATGAGCTTCGCCTTGTGCTAGGTTTGTGCGGACCGCATGGGGAGAGCCGTCTTCACTTTAGATACATTGATCTTGTTCAACCATCCGGCTTCTGGGCCCAGGCTTACATCGCAAGGGCTCAGACCTCTCACGATCGACAGCTGAATGTTGTGCGGTCGTCAGGATGCAGAATGTAAAACTCAGAACCGCGAACATCGATGACGGGCGGCACTTTCTCGACATCTCCTCATAAAGTACTCTATCAGAAAGCTAAAACGCCAAGCATGCTGAGACCATTCAACTCACTATCATAATTGCGGAGACGTTACAGCCGTATCATCTGTGCCACCATGACGGCTAGTTGGTCACGATCACTATCAAGTCCCAAAGGACTATCAAAGAAGCCGTTTCGCCTCGTCCGGCGCCAGCTTCCTCCTCTCAACTTCATCACCATTCATTATATCTACTTCATTTCAACATGTCTAATCTCCGCCATCATCTTCTGGGGAGCGTCAACTCCTGCTCGAAGCATCACTTTCACGGACTCGCTGTTCTTCTGTGTCTCGGCAATGACATTGGCTGGCCTGAACACCATCAACTTGAGTGCTATCAACACGTTCCAACAGTTCTTGCTGTTCGCTCTCATTATGCTGGGATCGGCCATTCTAGTCTCCGCTGTGGTGGTACACGTCCGCAAGCAGGCATTCGAGAAGAGATTCCAAATAGTCGTCGTTGAGCGGGAGGAACGAAGGAAGAAGTCGAGAAACGGGTCACGAAATCGCAGTTGGTCTCTTCACAGATCGACAGGCCGAACCACTTCGTCTCAGGAGAACCCAAAGACAGACCGCAATGGCCGAGATGTCGAGCTCAGAGTAACCACTGAGAAGGAAATCAATGCCAGCACAGAATCTTCTTCGGCAAACACTAACGGCACAAGCGCAGACCATGGAACGGCAAAAGCGGTCTTCGCCTCAGAGACAGACGTCAGGTCAATCAGCACGGACCAAACCAATCATCTGACATTTCGTCAAGATACTCGTTTCGAGCCTTCGCATCCATCCTCGTCGCACCGCCACCGGGGTAGCTTCATAAGCATGCAAGGCGTTGGGGCTCGACCAGATTCCGGTCTCCATACCATCTCACGCGTGCGGAGTGAGCCCTCTTCCGGTGATGGATTGACCGATATAGTCCCCAGCTCGTCCGCAGAACATAAGGATGCTGCGAAATATTTCGATGCTTTCGGAGGTTGGGTATCCAGGAACAGTCAATTCCACGGATTGTCGGACCGAGAGCGTGAAAAGCTGGGTGGATACGAGTACCGTGCCGTGTCTCTACTCGCCTGGCTAGTTCCGATGTACTTCGTTATGTTCCAATTGCTTGGCTGTTTGGGATGCGCGGCATGGGTTGCAAGTCAGCGCCCAGAGGCTGCCAAAGTCAACGGTCTGAACCCGTGGTGGGTTGGTGCATTCAACGCGGTCTCAGCTTTCAACAACTCGGGAATGAGTCTACTGGACGCCAATATGACAGCTTTTCAGACAGGATATTATCTTTTGCTGACCATGGGCATCCTCATTCTGGCGGGTAATACTTGCTATCCAATTTTCTTGCGCTTGATTGTTTGGAGTCTGTGGAAGATATTGAGTGTCATGAAAGGAGAGGAGTGGAAAGAACGTGCACAGACGTTGCGATTCCTGCTTGATCATCCACGACGTTGCTACACAAATCTGTTCCCGGCACAACACACATGGTGGCTGCTTCTCACCGTCGTAGCTTTGAACGGCACCGACTGGGCGGCCTTCGAAATCCTGAACATCGGAAACAAGAAGCTGACCGAAACACTCCCTACCGGTGCTCGAGTCATCGATGGCCTCTTCCAAGCTCTCGCAGTCAGGAGTGGCGGATTTTATGTGGTCAGCATACCGACACTACGCATCAGCCTACAGGTCCTCTACGTCGTCATGATGTACATCAGCGTCTATCCCGTCGTGATCACAATGCGCAACTCCAATGTGTACGAGGAGCGATCGCTGGGTATTTACTCCGAGGACGAACCTACTGAAATTGATACCCAGACCAACAACACTCCAGGCCATGCCGGTGCTTCGGCAGCGTCACAGAACTCTCGCGGCATCTTCCACCGCGCTCGCACCATTCGCGATCACTTCTCTCGCTCTCCCCCAACCGACGCCTCTAACTCCCATTTCGTCCGCCAGCAGCTCCGTGCCCAACTCGCCCATGACGCATGGACGATCGTGCTGGCACTCTTCCTCATCCTGATCATCGAATCGTCGCAGTTCGAGGACAACCCCACCGTCTTCAGCGCGTTCAATTTCCTCTTCGAGATCGTCTCCGCATACGGGTGCGTTGGCATCTCCGTCGGCCTGCCCTCGGCCGCTTACAGCTTCTGCGGCAGCTGGCACGCCCTCAGCAAGCTGATCCTGTGTGCCGTCATGCTGCGCGGCCGCCATCGCGGCCTCCCCGTCGCGATCGATAAGGCCGTCTTGTTACCTGGCGACGCCACGGGGCAGGCGGAAGAAGACGATGGCCGCATTCGTCTCGCCCGCAGTCGGACGGGTAGTCGTGCACGTTCAGGCGGGGAGGTGTGATCCTGCTTCATCTTGCTAGCAGGAAATCTGTTCCTGACCGCATCTCATTGGCGTTTCCTTGTTTCGTAAGCTACATATAGACATTCACTCAATGATACCCCTTTCTGTCCTCTGCTCCATAGCAGTCACCAATGCAGATGTGTATCGATCTGGCACGGACGAAAGCATCATGTCCAATGTCTGTTCCCATCTTCTCCTCAGATCTGGAAGAGGTCCCGTTCTCCGCTACCAATCGCATCATACATGTATGGAAGTCTCCTATCCAGTCACGACACCGACCTCAGCCGCCAGCATGCCAGCTACGAAATCTAGGCCTCTCGTGGCAATAAGGAAGCTGACAGGAAGGGATTTTCTATGCGGACAACAAGGCGGCATGAGAGGGATGGATCGATCAGGAGCGAAGCGCAAAAAACAAATCTTCCGCTTCAGGGTCCACACGCAAGTGAAAGGTAGAGAGAGGCATTCCATCCACCTCGAATATCATTCCTTCGAAAAGGTGAGGTAGTTTAGCTTTCGCTAAAAGAAGCAATAAGCAACAGGAAGGAGGAACGCTCATGCTGGAAACAAAGCTCAGTTTCGAGAGGATCTTCTCCCTCTTACTCGCAGACTCCCCAAAATGCCCCAATTTGCCCCCAGAAACGCCTATGCTCGGGGTATCAACAAGTCATCAAAGTTTCGTTTCAAGGTCATTTCATCATCAATCGATCTCAATCACCACCCGCTCCTTCCGTTTATCTCGTTCCGCTTCCTCACGCTCCAGACTCGCACTGCGAACACCCGTCATCTGCGCACGCTGCTTGACTCGCCAGGTGCCGTTGGCCTCGACGATGATAGCGTCGACGTCTGTTTCAGCCCGAGCTTCCAGTTCCTTCCGGACTTGTGCGAAGAAGCCGTCTTTCTGTAGAAGAGAGGGCCTGGCGTCACAGCGACAAATTGGACAACGCCATGTATCGGGTTTGCACGGCCAGGCGGGATTGTCGCGTTTGGCAGACAGAAGGTAGGTGGGAAGATCGAAACATTCGAAGTGTTTACAGCGAGAGCTGCGCACAGGAATGTCGAAGAGGACAAGCGTGTGAGGATTGCGCACGTTGAGAGTCACAGAAGTAGACATGATTATGACGTCGTCATCATCGTTGCTAACACAAGGACTCGTTTGGATGGAGTTTGTGATGTTGGTGAGAGCGAGGTCGTGACCAACTTCAGGGATGTGGTCGAGAAGGTACTGGTGCGAGAGGACCTCAACCTTTTCTACAGCCAGAGCGTATTCGTACGGTCTTGACGAGTTTGTACTGTTACGGTTGATGGCCACAGTAAGTGTGTTCTGCCCGAGCTGGATGTAGGAGGTAAGGTCGATAGGCAGGCACCGACCGTGATGCAGTTTCTTGCGAGGTTCCAGGAGCTGCATGCCTTTCCCAATGAAGAAGTATGTATCCTCTGGCCAGACATTGTCACCCTCTAGCCAGTCAGATTCCTCCGGTACAGGCCGTGAGACTGTAGTTTTACTGCACCGCAGACGCCACGTGAGAGAGTGAGGGTTGGTCGTGCGCCGTGGTATCACTATTGGAGCGTCCGACTTCACGATCTCAGAAGTCCTTGCGAGATCCTCGGCTGAGACCGTAAAGACGATATCTTGCTTTATGACATCAGGATCCAGTCTCCAGGGAGGCCAGAAGCCGAAGCCGCTGACCTGACGAAACAATTTGCCGAATCTGCCAATCAACTCACAAGACTCTGGCTCAGGACTTTGCAAGTGCGACTGATGCAGACCAATCCGAGCAGTCTGAGGTTCGGTTGGAATAGGAGGTGGAGCATCGCCCTGTCGTGGGAAGACGAACCGAACGTCCTTTTGACCCGGAATACGCTGTGTATGTGTCAGCTGCCGCGGTTGAGTGTGAACAGTAAAGCTGCCTTGTGATTGTCGAATATGTGGTCCACTGTTCGCAGTGGCGGGATGACCCACGCTCATCCTGCCCGAATGCTGGAACATATTCATCACCTGAGTTGGAATGCAGAATTCAGGCAAGTTGGGCTGGTTCACACGGCGGGCCTCGTGCATTCGAAACCGTGTAAGCAGAAGTTTGATGGCAGCATGAGCTTCATTGAGAAGTGTCTCATCCCGTACGATTCTCTTCATCTCCATCCAACAGTCCGCGCGATGCATCTCTTCTAGACATGCCAAACCCCGATCTGCGCCATCATAACCATGTAGTAATTCTCGACTAATGGCCCGGTACATGACTCTCCGGAGACAGGGACTGTAGAGCAATAGTTGTTCTTTCATCTCTTGAATTAAAGGTGGTGAACGCCGAGTCTTGCACTTGTTCCTCAAATCCTCCCACTTAGATTCGAGGAAGGCCAGAAATATACAGACTGCATTGGTCGACGACTCAAAAAGCATCCTCAGTTCAAGGTTGTTAGGATCGGAGTGCAACCACTCCACCGGACGGGGGAAGTTGGCAAGCCAGTTCAACAGTGGAGGGTCTAGATCGTTGTTCGACGAGAGCAACTGGTCAAGCACATCGAAGCATGACTGAGGTATTCTTAGAAAAGGGACAGGCAAAGCTTTGGGCTTTGCAGATCTTAGGCAGACCAACTGGCTGAGCGTAATGTAGAACATGTCGTCGTGCTCGACGGCTTGCCTCAGCAACGTGATTCGACCGATACCAGTAGGATATCCAGGTCTCTTGTTGGGCTGTGGTTGGAGTCGAGATGCAACTTCATCAAGCGACTGCAATAGGAGTGCGCTGTTCAATCGTGTCGTGTATTGCGGTGCTGCCTGTTGATATGGCGTCGCCGAGGACTGCGATTGCGCTGGCTGTATCCATGCTCTAGGCGTAATGTGGGACTGGACCGGAGTTCCAGCGTTCGATGCGCCTGACACGGGTAATTGTCGCATTGCCCCAGATCTGGAAGTTGTACGCTTTGGGAGAGAAGCGCTTTCGTCGCTCGGTGCAGGCGAGGGAAGTGTCGGTCGAGGCACTACGGGGGACTGCGGTGCGATGTAGTGCCAGGGGTGTTGCAAGTTGTTCGGGGGTGGATAGTGGTAGTTCCCTTGACTCGTCAAAGTGGGTACTTCCTTGGAAGCATGATGAGCAGCGCGACGGGGCTGGGTGGCGGATATCGGCGACGAAAGATCATTGCTGTAGGTCACCCATTGAGGGACCATCGCGTGGTCCGTTCGAATGGACGGTGAACCAGAGGGCGTGCTCGACGGCCGGGGAGACCATATCGGGGTCGTAGGCGCGTCGTTCGGTCGCTGCTGCGGCGGGCATAGCGAGGCAGAAATAGGAACGGTGCTGACAGTGCCGAGCGATGTGTGGTGCAAGAAGTGAGTTCTACCGTTCAGGTCGTACATGTCTCGCGGTGAGGTGGGATAGTTCGATCTGCACTGGAGGGCGCGAACGACATTGTCCGGAAAGAGGTGGATTCGCACGACTATTGCGACCGGCGAAGATCGATAAGTAAGTGGGAGGTCAAGGTGGAAGTGAAGGTAATGTGAGGGTGATGTTGATGTTGGAGATGTGTCAAGTCAAGTGAGTGGTCAGTCGGACCCGCGGCACAGCACGAGAGACGTGAAGTCGTAGCAAGAGCGATAGCAACGCGGTGACACGTGCAAACGGTGAAGGCTGCGAATAATACTGTACGTTCAGTTCACGTCCATCATTTACGACACATTCAATCCTTCGTACGGCTCGGTCAGTCAGGAACATACATGCAGGTCATGTGGTACAGTCATGTAGGTGCACGTGGGAATCCATGGTACGGTCTGTCCTAACATGAATGCAATGAATCTTAGGTATACAGTACCTATGGACATATCACGGAGAAAGCAAGGGATAAAGCGGCCTCGTCACGACCGCTCTGACACCAATCCTCACTCATGTTGAGGAACGGCCATGCTCCCTCCCGTCGTTTCACAAGTCAGAGTTGGTTGGCCTTGCAGACAACATCTCCTTACCGGTAGTCCTCAAGGCATGTCCAGGGAGATTCATCTCGGGACAAACCTACCAGGCTAGACTGGACGCAGACGACGGTGGAAAGAAGTCCAGTGAGTATGAAATGGTCGACGATGACAGCGAGACCGTGACAAGCCATCATATAGCATCTCCAAAGTCCATGATCCACCTGGTGTAGACTTTGCCCTTGTGCGCGGATGAGGATGCGGATATATGCCTCTCTGCCTACGTTAGGTTACGGTATCCATGTCCGTCACATGGATGAACATCTGACCCATGCTTTGGTCCGGGAAAACACCTGTCGTACGCCGAACATCTCTCCAGTGCTCGAGCCGTCCTTGATTGATAGTGGATGCCAATGGAACAGTAGGAGAGCAGCGATGTTTGTTTGGGATCAAATGAAAGCACATCAATGCAACACCTATAAGGCATCCGGTAAGGTCGGCCATATGATATACCGGGACGTCGTTCATCTCGCCTAAACAGATACGTTGGATGGGCATCCAGGGCCGGGACTTCGTAGTATGGGCGATCCATGTCATATGCGACGCCGCTATTGACCGTAATGTCCTGAGTCCGTCTGCGATGGGTCCTTCATCACCATCCGGTGCAACACATCCTTTTGACTCTCGAGAACATGTCGCATAAGGTGAAAGGTCAGCAACATTGAAATCATTATATTCTTAAAAGCAAAGTGATAGGAGAGGTAGCGTCAGGTCCAGGTCGAACTATTGCTTCCTCCGCATCCCCGCGTAAAGCCAATCCTCGACCAATCATCGCTGCCCGACCACGTCAACAATCTCTCGAGAGCTCACGACCAACACCACCACGACTCTCGGTGCGCATCTGAGCAACCCTTCACCACAGACATCTGACTCGCCTCCTCCCTCGCAGCCCCGTCCTGGCCATGTTCGCCAGATGACGAGACATCTGGACGCCCTACGATTCCCCGATCCTGCGTCGACTCGCCACGCCATATCCGTATCTGAGGACCAACAGCTCGTCCGGTCAACATGGCGGCGGTGAGAAGTAGTGGAGGAAGAGAAAATGCCCTCCCCGGCTCCATCCTGCTGGTCATCCATGATTTCGTCGCTAGGAGCGCCGACGAGCTGAGTCTCGCCAAAGGTGACCGCATCGAGCTCATCGAGAGAGATGATGAATTCGGCGATGGCTGGTTCCTGGGGAGACATATGACAAATGCGCAAACAGGGTTGTTTCCAGAAGGTGTGTGTGTGGAGAGATCCTCGTTCAGGCGCCAATGCCTGCCTTTGTGGAAGCAGCATTGGTGTAGAGATCAGAGGCGCTAATGTATACTCGCAGTCTACACCACGCCTGCTCCCAGAGGCACACTTCATAACATCCGCCGTGTCAGCGATGGCACTCAGCCATCCGCCGTCGCTCACCCAGAGCAGACACAGATGGCAACCATGTCTAACCATACACGCCACACATCCGGGGGTATGTCGACGCAGACACGTCCCACGAGCGGCAGCAGCACGACTTCTTCTTTGGCGCAAGTAGCAGCTCAACGCGCTGCGGTCCCATCCACCGTGCCGCTTGCCAACGCGTCTCGATTCAACGTGGACTCGCCTGTCATGAACGAGACGCTGTCCGTCATCGATGAACATATCACCGACATGCATACTCCACGATCCTCCTATGTCAACGGCAACAAACGCGCATCCATGAGCAGTGTCTACTCTAATCAGCCGCTCAACCGCATGTCCTACATCCCCGGCCATGAGACTGATGAGGATGACCACCACAGCTACAATGAGGTGGAAGTGATGGCGTGGGGCCCAGAACGCGTCGCGGAATATTTGGAAGATCATGGCGTGGAAAGAGCGCATTGCGATGTGTTTCGAGAGCAGGAGATATCGGGAGAAGTGCTGCTGGCAATGGATCAGAGTAGTCTTTTCATCAAGGAGTTCTCATTGGGGCCCGTCGGACGGCGACTGAAGACTTGGCACAAGATCAAGGCCTTACAAGATGAAGTCAAGCAGAGTGCGAGCGCGAGTGCGGCGCGGTCCTCGCAGTACTCCGACGGACATGAAGATATGGGACCGCCCAGAAACCGCAGCTCGACGGTAGGCGCCATTCTGCCTCGAGCCCTCGATCCTTCTACTTCTCGTTACGGCGGCGACACAGGATCAAACCGCAGAAGTGCTACACTGCCAGTTCCATTCGCCGAGTTGGAAGCCACATCAGTAGACGAGCCCACCGACATGCGATCGTCCTTCGGCCGCAACTCGACGATGACCTCTCCGCCGCAGGCGATGACATCCATGCCTAAAGCTGACAGTTCGTATCGACCATCCGCACAGAGCATTCGCGTGCAACAGTCTAGAAGACACTCCAGCATTGATTCTACCCCAGAGACCGGCTCCCTCAACCGACAAAGTCATCGCAAACAACCCTCCACCGACAGCAAGTGGCAACTGGGCCAGCCCGTGAACGGCAAATCATCTAACTCACATGCCGTCAGCACCGACTCCTCCGTCTCCCGGCGAAATGCCAATCTATTACCACCTACGTCGCCGAGTGAAGTCGATCGGGGATACTTCTCTTCGAACGAGATTGAGGGTTCTGCCAGCCCATCTCGACGCAAGAAGCTCAACTTGTTGACGAAACCGGCGGCTAGCACCAAGCCTGCTTCCGCTAGAACGTCAAGATCGAACAGTTTCGTGAGCAGTACCAACCAACGCACTTCGGCCAGTCCGTTTGCTCCATCGGACATGTTCAGCTTGCTCGGGACCGTGAGTGGCAGACATGACAATACTGCACGCTCTATCACATCCCCCACACTAGGCGCGAACAGTAGTCTTGCGGCCTCATCGCCCTCGCTGGAGACAAAGCCCATGACACAAGCCTCCACCCAGGAGAGCCCGATGGTGACAAAACTCGAATATCACGACAGTCCCACATTGTCGAATGGTGTCGCATCAATCGTGCCCAACAGTGAGCGGTCAAGTGTCAATACTACGACAAGCCCTTCGACCAGCCACTTCGGCATATTTGGGAAGAAGATCGGCGGCACGCGGCACACCAGTGATGTTGTGACGAAGAATGAGAAGCTGAACGCCCTGCCTGCGGACAAGGTCTCGTTGTCCAAAGAGGACTCACCTGCTCAGTCCACGCCAAGTACCGAGTCTCAAAGTTTTGATCTGCCCAAGTCGGACGCGCATTCTAGAGCATCGACCGGGACATCCGACAAGCTCATGCCACCACCCACGACTTCACGTCGGCCGCGTGTTACGACGAAGAAGAACACGTCTGCTTATACTCGAGGTTTGGAAAAGAAGACGCCGGCAGAGAGTATGGCTGCGTGCGACTATTCCGGATGGATGAAGAAAAAAAGTGGAAGTCTGATGACAACTTGGAAGCCTCGGCTCTTTATTCTACGTGGTCGCCGGCTATCGTACTACTACAGCGAGGATGATACTGAGGAAAAGGGATTGATCGATATCTCCTTCCATCGCGTTCTCCCCGCACAGAACGAGACTTTGACTGGCCTGCATGCTGCTATGACTGGTGCAGGAGGTGTGACTAATCCAGGAGCGCCCAAGGATGGTGCCCCTCTGACTGCCGCGCAAGAAGATCTGCAGCTTCATCCCGCACAGTTCGGGGATGATGAGGGCATTTTCATCTTCAAGTTGGTCCCTCCTAAGGCCGGTCTCTCCAAAGCGGTCAACTTCACCAAGCCTACCGTTCATTACTTTGCCGTCAATTCGCGACAAGAAGGACGCTTGTGGATGGCAGCGTTGATGAAGGCGACCATCGATCGCAACGAGCAAGACGGCGTCACAACGACCTACAACCAGAAGACCATCAGTCTGGCCAAGGCTCGCGAACGAAGGGAACGCCCGCCCGCACTCAAAGAAGACATCATCAATGCTCCCCTGGCTGATGACCAGATGTCTGTGTCCACCGCAGGCTTGGGTATCTCGGATGCCGCTCCACTTGTTGATTCTCCCACCCTCGCCGGCGCAGAGCAGAACGAGAAGCTCAGCAATCTGCAAGATCTGAGGGCTAGCATCAATAGCATCGGCGACACTCTTCCGAGCGAGAATGAGAAAGTCGGTTGAAGCTTTGGTCTCGCTCAATCATGACCCGAGCCTTGAAGACGGGCGATATCATGAGGCACGAAAAACCACATGACTGATCTCTTCTACACCCCAAATTTAAGACATCTCTTTAAAGGCGCCAACAGTCCAGGCATGATCCGCTTCCATGATCGGTCTATACACACCATCTTCTGCGACCTCCAAGTTAGGACTCCATCTTCTGCGCCGCCTACGGAACGACACACACGGCGCACTGCTCGCCTATCTCGGCCTAGATACTACCCACATCACCATCACCTAGACAAACGCCCATTGCCGGCTCTCAAGTTGTTCCGACACCTATCTATCAACATCTGACTTGGCAATCTGTGTATCCATATCAAGGGGGGAAACATTTACTTGCTACTCGCCTTCTTGTTACAACGCTATAAGCTACACAATCCTCGCCACCTATCTTTACTGATACCTGTCCCCACCTACCTAGCTACATCCATCTGAGTAATACAGGACCGCTAGCTTACTTTTCTTGCGTATATACCCCCATACATTGGTCTTTGGCTTCGTCTCACGTCTCATTCGCTTCATGTCAGATCCGTTCGTACTATCTGTCTGTTCTATACCCAATGGAAACTTTAGGAAGCTTACCTCATGTTTACTTTGTGAATGATGCTTCAGTCGCTCTAGCTTAGCCCAACGCAACTTGCTAGTCCTACTCCTATGTTGCTCTACCAATACCCCAATGCTGACAAAAATTCTCATCCGTCATCGGCAAATACTCATCCTCTACCACCTCTCCTCCTGTTCTCACGACCTGAAACTGCAGTAATGACATGAACTCGCAACACTCTGGCTTGTCGACATCCACCTAGGTACCGTATCTTCGCTTCACTTCACTTCCTGTGGAATCGTGCTGTTCACCTCGAACATCGTGAATCGTCGCGACTGGCACACTCAATGTGGCGGAACCTTCATCTCCAAACGCCCAAGGTTCATACAATGAGACCTGATCGTACACTCATCCCAGATTACCCGTGAGGAAATCAAACGCCATGCTAGCTTTCCCATGGCTCATCCCAGCCCCCCTTCCCCCAATCACCGAAATCCCCATCCAACCAGCACCCTGTAGGCGCGAACATGCCTCACTTCCTCCCCGCATGCACCCCCCGCTTCCCGCTCTGATTCACCAGCCCGCTGCAATCCACGCAGTTGGAGCAATTGGTCATGTGCGAGCAATCCCGCAGGTTCGAGCTGTTGGTGCAGGCGGTGGAGTTTGTGCCTGGACATCCTGATTAGTCTCGTCATCACTCATAACGGATATATAGCAGGAAGAGAAATGGAAGGGGAACGCAGCCCCGATGCCGCGTACAATTACTGCAGTTCACGCAATCGGAACAGTCGGTCATGTTGGAGCAGTTGCGGTTGTGGTGGTTCGCGGCGCCTTTGAGGTTGGAGCAGTTTACGTTGCCGGCGTTCGCGGCGGAGGATGAGCTGGCGTGAGCGCGGTCGCGAGGAGTCTTCGTGTCAGTAGCAGCGTCTTCGCCGTCTAGCGGAGTGGTCTTGGCGTCGTAGGTGTCGTAGGACGGCGGCAAGGTGGCGGTCCGGTCGGAGTCGAGGGTGTTGGTTGTGATGTTGGTCCCGGTTGTGACGGTCGAGAGCAGCGAGTCGGCGGAATCAGATGGGCCGGCGGGCGTCGAGGCTGTTGCGTCCTCGTAGGAGGGAGGCGGGTTCTTGGTCATTCTTGCTTAAGAGTGTGGGTAAAGTATTCTATCTGAGGCTGCTTGATGTTCAGAAAGCCTCGAGTCTGTACGTGAAGATGGTAAGGCAGGAATTGAATATCGGGTTCGAAGTGAAGGGATCGAGATACAGTGAACGTTGGCACGGACAGAGGTAGCTCTGTAGTTCTACCATGTTAGGACAAGGGCTGCTAGGCAGCGAGATAACCGTTCGTAGGATTCTCAATCTCCAATGCCATTTGACCGAGTACACGAATCAGAGACACTTTACAAGTCGATGATTTCCCCGCTTTCTGCTGAGGTGCCTTATGTACAGCATGCTTGGTTGCAGTGCGATTCCCTGGCATAGGTACGAATGTAGGACGATTGACGTGAATTGAGAAAGTGGTATCAGGCATAAACGAAGTCTAAGCAACCTAAGCAAAAACCATATGCAACATATTTACTAGTCAAAGCTCGTGACATAACCATCTACAACCCGTTCTTCGTCATATAGTCCAACCTGATCTCGACAGCTCGTCTATGGGCATCAAGCTCCTCGACCTTGGCCAACTGCATGACCGCCTTGCCCACGTTCTTCAAACCTTGCGCCGTCAAGCTCGAGCTCGTGATGTGCTTGACGTAACTAGCGAGATTGACACCCGAATACTGCTTGGCGTATCCATACGTCGGGAGACTGTGGTTCACACCAGCAGAGTAGTCGCCTACGCTCTCGGGCGTCCACTGGCCCAGGAAGACCGATCCAGCATTCTGCACCATATCCCGAGCGGGAAGGAGTGATTCAGGTGCGAGCTGGAGGATGAGATGTTCCGGTGCGTAGTCGTTGCTGAGCGCCAGCGCTTCCTCTAGTGATGGCACGATGAGTGTGACGGAATGCTCAATGGCACCACGAACCATATCCACGCGTGGAAGAGCCATGGCTTGCTTGTGCAGTTCATCCTCGATAGCTTGCATCTCTTCAGCGTTGAGATCGACGGCAATGCAGACGACTTGGCTATCGACGCCGTGCTCGGCTTGAGACAACAGATCCGAAGCAACGAATGCAGGGTTGGCAGACTTGTCTGCGATGACAAGGACCTCACTAGGTCCTGCGGGCATATCGATGCTCACGTTTGCACTAGTGTCGTTACTGACAAGCATCTTAGCTGCCGTGACAAACTGATTACCAGGGCCCAGAATCTTATCGACTTTGCTCACGTTCTCCGTACCGTACGCCATAGCGGCAACAGCCTGCGCACCTCCCGCAAGCACGATACTCTCTGCACCAACTTTGTGGGCCACATAGACAATTTCTGGAGTGATGGAGCCGTCCGCGCGAGGAGGCGAGGCAATCACAATTTTCTGGCAACCCGCAACCTTCGCCGGAACACCAAGCATGAGTGCTGTGGAGGGCAAAACAGCAGTACCGCCTGGGACATAGAGACCAACTCGCTCAATTGGGCGGACGAATCGCGAACATACCACACCAGGCATGGTCTCAACCTCCAGCGGCCGCTCTTCTTTCTGTGCAGCATGGAACTTCCAAATGTTCTCATATGAGATATCGATCGCCTCGATGGTCTCTGGTGGAAGTTGCATCAAGCTCGGAGGGAAGGGAGCTTTAAGCACAGGAGATGATAGTGATGTTGCCTTTTCGAACTTGTGTGTGTAGCCGAGCAAAGCTTTGTCGCCGCCTTCCCGTACCTCTTTGACGATTGGGTTGACGATCCCCATAATCTTCTCTGTCGACCGTTGCGAGGGTCTCTTCAAAACCTCGCGGATCGTTTCGGGAGTCTCCTGAGAGGTTATATACCGTCGCATCTGGATTCTGCCCTCCTTGTTGAGACCGGCAGGATCATCTTTACTTTTTGGCTGCGACTCAGCTTCCTTGATCATTTCCTTGGTTGCGCCGTTCGTTGCTGGTGTGTTCTGGACACCAAAATTTTCCGCGTACGGTCCCTTTGCATCACCTTTTCGTCGCTTGATCTTGACACTTTTCGCATCGAGGTTGCGCTCGATATCCTCCAGCGTAACTCCGGCAGCCGTAGCTTTGGTCAGTGCGAAATACAGCACATCTGCCGCTTCGGCCGCGATGTCTTCCTTGCTTGTTGCTTCACAAAGCTCAGCAGCTTCCTCCATGATCTTTGCATTGAGCATCTTCGAGTCATTGAAGAGTCGTGCCGTGTAGCTACCCTCGGGGGCGCTCTTCTTGCGGCTCTGCAAGGTCTTTTGTAGCTTCGACAGTCCTCTGTATTCGCCGAAGCAGGTTGATGTTTGCAGGTGACAAAAGCCATGTCCTTGTTGCCTGACAACAAATCTCAGACAGTCGTGGTCGCAATCCATGTCGATGTGAACCAATTCCTGCCAATCACCGCTTGTATCTCCCTTCCGCCACAGTCCTCGCTTACGGCTGAAGTAGACGCCACGGCCAGCGCGGATACTCTCAGCTACACTTTCTTCGTTGCTATAGACCAGTCCGAGGGCCACCTCTCGCTGGTCAACCACCAAGGTTGTGAACAAGCCATCCGGCCGATCGCTTTTGGCCTGTGCAAGCAACAAGGAGGCTACACGGATATGCTCATGGCCAGCATCGGCTTCCAAAGTGAGCATCTCCGCGGGTATCACGGGCACTGCATCTTGTCTTCGAAGCTCTACTGCATCGGCCTCGCTGAAAGGATGCTTCGAAACATATACCGGAGGTCTGTTCTTGCCCATCTCATGCAAGATCTCGCTTGTAACAGCGGCATCACCAACATTTTGCAGGAAAATACCAAAGGTCGTCCCATCTAGGGCGCTTATGGCTTCCTCTGTCGGGCTCCAGACGATGCGACTCAAGTCTAGGTTCGGCGTAGCTTGCAGCTTGGCAGCTTGTGTACTGGCGACGAACACTTTCGCAGCACCAGCATCCAGCAACGATACGATGTCGTCATGCTCTTTCAGTCTCGATACCTCCAGGTAGATCGAGTATTGGCCGACCGTGACTCGTAGCAGCTGCAAGGCGGCATCGAACGTTTCTGGCGTGACGGATGCAATCAGGCTCCCCGCGTAGGCAATCGCTTTGTTGGCCAGGATCTTGTCGACGGAAGAGTACGAGCCGAGATCAATTGCCGCCAGGAACGGCGGCAGATGTTCAGACTTCATGGCCATGTTCAGACGCGGTATGTTAATGTAAAATCCAGACAACTGCTTGACTCAATGGATGGTCTAGACATTTCTCCAAAAAGATTGGCATGACGATGACTAGACCCCGCGATCGGCCAGTGAACGGTGCCCCATATGTTTCGTTTGTCCTTCACATGCTTAAGTGCCCGCCAACAGAACATAAGCTGTCAAGTAAGTTACAGCGCATCCATTTGCAAGATGCTGTTCTGTCCTCGAATTCGATAGTGTGCATTTTTGTGGCAGCACTTGGACGAGAGCAAGCCTTACTGTACCAGCAAGTTGTTTCCTAGGGGCCAGCGCTGGTAGACACGGCATGCAGACCAATGTACACTCTGCAAGTTGAGGAGACTATCGCTAAGTGTGCAACAAAACTTCTCTAGCAGCATTTCCTAGCCGTCTCCTCCATCGTCCCTTCCACCCACTCGTCGGACGCCAACAAATCTATTCATCCTGTCATCTACTCGTCTCAGCATATCGAACATTTCATCCGACATTCTCCCATGCTCGTGGTTGTACGCGACAAGGCCTCCGACCTGTCTCGCCGTCCTCCTGACCTGAGCCCTGGACAGGGCTGCCATCAGACTCTGCGCATCAGGCTTGGACCAGATCCATCTGAATCGTTTCCACAACGAGTGTCTCCCATACTGCATTTTTTGCGCCCAGAACGGATCAGGCGTTTCGTCTTCGTCGTAAGTATCATCGCGTTCACGTCCCCGTTGCCCCTTCTCCATCGCCACGTAAGCAGAATGCGTATTATATGGCGACGTGCTGTCTCCTCGGCTACGTCTTCGCCGACTGTGTTTTCCGTTCGAATGGTGATGCGTGATCTCCTTGATCCCCTCTTGACCAGGTTCGAGGAACGGTCTCTCGACCCCCTCGAATTTCCTGATCAAGACGCGAATTGTATCACTCATCGTCTTCAATGATACCTCGTCCAAAGCCATGCCGACACCTCCATGTCGCCCCTGCTTTCGACACGCCTTCCGCATATATCGTAGACTCGACCGTTCCTCGAGCAGTTCTTGCCGGAGATTGGTCAGATAGCCGTGAACTTCGTGCGGTTCCTCCATCATGGTCTCGAGGTTGGCCCACACGACTTTGAGGAACGTGCCAACGGTAAAGGCGAAGGAGACTAGACCAATGACGCCCGTGGCGATACTGAACGGGGATAGTGTGCTGGTCGATATCACTACACCCATTGTGCTGTTTTTGCTACATTGACGGCGATGTAATCACTGGTCCGAATTCTGGTCGTCCTTGGGGCCGAATGGTCGTCAGTATGCATGCGCAAAGTTGACTGACACGTAGGAGACGTGTGAACTGAACACGAAATGGACAATCGTTCAGTCCTCTACTTGTTGAATAATCAGAACTCTTCTGGTACATGTCCTGTTCAACTGCGGACGGTTCTGTTTACTGCTAATCTCAGGTGTTGTGGTGACGGTTTTAGCTTCCGGATCCTCCGCTTGTGAAATTCAGCTGTCAGCTCGATCACATAATCGTCGTGTAAGCAGTATCGTCCTTTGACGAGATAGTGTTCAAACAACAGCTTGATTCCTACCAATCTGTGTGTAAAAAGGCTGCTATAATTTCTCGTGGATTGCTTTGGTGGCGAGTTCATTGCGGTTCATCCAGATAACCTCAGGGGCAGATGTGCCTAGCGTAAGTTCCACTTTCTCTCAGCACAGATATGTGATCAAAAGTACTGTAGGTAAGAAGATAGGGAAGCGAATCCGCACGGAACACTTTCATCACTCTTAGGTGACCACCATCGTATCTGGGACACAAATATGCATCTTAAGCTGGATCAGTTTGAGCTATCTGATTATAGATCAACTCAACCTCTTCCGATGTATGTACACAGCAGGGACGCAGAGCATCGCTGACCCAGCACAAATGCTCAGCCCGCTGAATAGCTGGCCCCACTTGTAGCTGTTTGTGCTGGTGTCGACCAGCACGCCAGCAATCGGGGCACCGATCAAGGACGCGAATGCAACGACCGTCCACATCATGCCGGACCTTGTGCCGGTTTGCGTGACAGCTGACAGACTGGTCACAACCGAGCTTGGAATGGAGACTGCGATACCGGACATGAAGCCGGTCAATACTGACCAGATCGTAATGCCAATCCTGTTGAAGATTGCGAGCCAACAGAGGACGAGCACGCCGAGAGCGAGTGACCCGCCGACTAATGTCCATGCAGGGCCGATGCTGCGGGTCTGTGCGATCAAGGCAGGCAAAATCCGTCCCACGACTGAGCCAGCGTTCAAGATCGCCAGGAGATAGAACGCATACCCAGCACTGGTGCCAAGAGAAAGCTGAGCGTACGGGGTGATTGTGAAAGGAGGAATCCAGTAGCCCAGTTCGACGAAGAACAGACCTGCGCAGAGGAAGGCGAAAGGCGGTTCGCGGAATGCAGAGAAGTCGAGAAAGGCTGAGGTGCCGGAGCTGGATTGAGGTTGCTGCCGTTCGTAGTTGGGTCTGCTTGAATTCAGAAGAATGATGGTCGCTATGGAGGTTGCTAGAGTAATGAAGCCAAAGACGCGAGTTGTCCAGCCCAATCCGATCCTGGGCTCGAGCTGTCGAAAGATGATCGGGAACAACGTGCCACCGACTGCAGAGCCAGTGGACGCGATCCCGATAGCAATAGGTCTCTTGGTGGTAAATGCATTGGACACGATTGACACCGCAGGCACGAACAACAGGCCGCTCCCTGTGAAATTCAGCATTCTGATGTAAAATCGTTTGACATGTCGTTCCTCCACTCACCACCCCCAATGCACAGACTTTGTGTCAACATGATCTGATAGTAGGTGCTCGAGATGCTGAGCAGGAAATTGCCCAACACGACCAGCGTGCAGCCCATATACAGCAGGAGTTTCGAGTAGCCACGATCGTGGAGAGGTCCAGCAACGATAGCCATGAAAAGCATCAGAAACACTTGCGTCGTTCCGATCCAGGAGATGGTCGAAGCTGCGTATGATGGGAAGGTGTAGAGCTGGTAATGTGACTGGTATACCCCGAACGATGTTGCCAGTCCCCAAGTGTTGACATAGATCAAGAAGCAGCCCGCAACTTTCGCCCAGGCTGTATATGCTCCATGGGAGACATGCTGAGGTGCTTCGGGGTGATCGTTCTGATGACTGGCAGCAGGTGGGGCGAGTTGTATGGACATGGTCTTTGTGCTGCTGGAGTAGATGCACGTCGAAAGCCGGTCTGCTCTTCCATGTAGCAAGCTGACCTCACACAGTATCATGGATTTGTGATGTGACTGAGAAGTGCAGTACATAGAGACATTCTATATATATAACAGTTTCAACTTCGTCACTCCGACATAGTCTACAGGTATCTTTCATACCCCATGTACCTGTGAGGTAGACCATGAGCATACATGGTATCATAAGTCTCAACGATAAGACTCGGTGATGACGGCAATAGTGGCATAGATATCTCATCAGGCATGCGCTCTGTAAGATATGAAGGGGATCTACGTAGGTTGACGGGCAACGTTCCTCTCCTTTCAGACACACGGTATATGCACATCACCCAAATATATGTTTCAAGACAGTGTCCGTGATTTTCTGATCAGTTACAGTAGGATAACTCATTCCGATTCATATGGAGGCGCACATGACCCTCCCTCGCGGTACTCTTCGCCTACATCACTGTTCGTCATGATCCCAAATGCATCCCTCCATGCCGCGCTCCAATCACTCCAGATCATCATCGCAACATCTCTATCAACCCTCCCACTCCTGACGACATTACCTCGTTGATCTAGCAACAACTGTAGCACACGACCGCTGTCATCGTCGTTGTTCTCCTCGATCTCCACGTACCCTGGGCCCTTGAGTTGCGGGCGCGCTTCGTACGTAATGTCGTCTTCTACAACCAGTGTGCATACCACCGGGTAATTCTGGACGCTTTGCTCGCAGCCCTGTTTATCTGTGGCACTCGTTTGTCGCCATTCTTGCTTCGCCGTCTCGATGAGCTCATCGTCGCCAGAATTGTCCTGCGCGGTGACAAGTTCCGGCAGAATCTCCAGGATCCGGGTGCATTCGGTAGTGGAGTAAGGACATAGCTCCTGCTCGTCAATGAGGAATACCTCCGATTGATACTCCCTCGCTTCGTCGAAGCCCTCAGTCTGAACTCTCGCGCTCGCGACGTCGTCAGACCAGTCGAGACGGAGCCAGATTCCTACTTCGAGGTTGCTGGCTATCGCACGGAAACGAGCTGGTCTCGATGGCTCCAGGATGGAGGCGATTTGCTCTTGGGTTGGTGGTGATGGATTTTGCCAGGATGGATCGTCGATGTACTCCCCACCGTAGTCCTGAGTGTATTCAGTTGCATCCAACTTGGATTATGTTCGAAAGCCTTGAAGCAGACCGTCCCAATGGCTGGGATACGCTGGACGACCACGATGAAACTAACCTTTCGCCCTTGCACCCCTAGATCAAGAAACTTTTGAACGAGCAGCTGACGCTGATCATTAGGTGACAGCTTACTGCATAAGTTCCAATGCCGCTATTCAAAAGACTGTGTGAGTATTGGGACCATCATTGGTAGCGGCTTCTTTGCCATATAGCATACCAGTAAGTAGATCTCTGATGGAAGTCCACCATAAGGTCTCGCCGTGCTTTCGGCAATTGTGTTGTTTCCGGCCGAGGTGGTAGATCCGAAATGTCGTGACATTGTGGGATTAAAGGTGGGAGTAGGTCGGCCAGCCAAATATCTCAACATCTGAATATTCTACAGCTGGAATTTGCGCGAGGAATCTAAGGTACCAAACAATTCAACTTACGACCGTCCATTTCAGCGGTCTGTAACAGGCGCATGTACATGGAGCTGCCCGAAGTCAAGTTGTACATGGTGTCAACTCATCATAACATCAGACTTGCAGCAGACTCGTCAAGGTACAATCGATCGGTGTTCATGTGATATGATGACATTAGACACATCTACTGAATGCCTCCTCCTCGACTACATATACAGGTCATGAACAGCTTCATGCCTTCGCCACCTCAAGCACGGCCTTGCCGAAGTTCTTTCCCGAAAACAAGCCCAGCAACCCCTCAGCGGCATTGTCAATACCCTCCGTTACTGACAGCTCCGACTTGAAGGAGCCATCGTGCAGCCACTGCTGGACGTTCTTCTGATGATCTTCGAAGTGCACGGGGCCCATGTTGGGATCTCCGACGATGAAGCCGCGGATCGTCAGCCGCTTGGCGACAACCTGCATCAGGTTGCGGATCGGGTAGTGCTGGTCGGGCGGCAGATTGTAGTTGGAAATCATCCCGCAGGCGATGATGCGGCCAAAGTCTTTGAGGTGCGTGATGGCTGCCTCGAGCTGCTCGCCGCCAACGTTCTCGAAGTAGATGTCGATGCCCTCAGGAGCGAGGCGTTTCAATGCCTCCAACGGCTTCTCTTCCTTGTAGTTGAAACCACCGTCGAAGTTAAGCTTCTTGGTGATGAAGTCCAGCTTCTTCTCGTCACCGACCGACCCAATGACGGTCAGACCTTCGTGCTTGGCGAGTTGTCCCACCAGTTGTCCCACCGCGCCCGATGCCGCGGAGATGAAGATCGTCTCGCCCTTCTTGGGCTTGCCGATCTCGTAGAATGATGAATATGCAGTCAGACCGGGCATGCCAAGGGCACCCAAGAAGATCTTCGGATCCAGGTTGTACTTGTTCCCCAGCGGTAGCTTCTCAACCTGCTTTGCCGACTCTTCATCGAAGACCTTGTATTCCGCTGTGTCGGACATGGTTCGAACGAGGTCGCCGGATTGGAATTTGGGGTTATCGCTCTTCAGGACCTTGAGGATGGCGGAGTTGGTGATGGGCTTGCCGAGCTGGAAAGGTGGAGAGTAGGACTTGACCTCAGGCGCTCGCATACGTCCACGCTGGTAAGGGTCGAAGGAAACATCGAGGGTCTGGGCTGTGATACCTCTGATGTTCTTGTTAGTCCACTTCAAAGACGTTTAAGGAACCGGTGATCGTACCCTGAAGGAGGCGCTTGATCAAGGTCGAATTCGGTCGCTTCGATAGTAAGATGTTTGCCCACCTCAGGCAGGCCGGTAGGCACTTCCTTGAAGATGAGGGCTTTGTTCTGAACCATGCTGACGGTTGATGTGAGTGGGAATGTTAGGATAGAAAGTGGGCTGAAGACAGGATTGAAATGCGATCAGAACAGAGGGGTAAAGATTTCGTCCATGAGCTCTTTTATATGTAATTATGAGATCACCGCCTTCACGCAAAGGTTTTCCCAAGCTGATTTGCCATGAAACAGCCGGAGTGATTACAAACCTGGCGTTGTTCCGGCCGTATATGATTGACTGGACTAGAATGTTGACGGCTGACGATGCACAAGGTGCCCGGAGTATCGAATGCCTCCAGTCGCACGCAATAAACAATTAATAATGAAGGGACCAGCGCCGCCACCACGAGACAGCCGGACACAATCCGCTATTGCTCCGGCACCTTCATGCTCGCGCGTATAGGCATGGAAGACTGCGCTCAAGCTCTTCAAAGGTGAGGGCAACTCGTTGTCTGTACCTCTGGCCTCTGGCCTCGGGCAATGTCTTGTTAGGGAACATGAGCCGGTGACGGGAAACACGAACTGACGTCGAGGCGGTTTGTGGGGTTGGATCGGCTTGGCAAGCAACCAGACGTTGAAGAGAGCACATCGGGCGTTTTGCGATCACGCCGCCGTCGTGGCTACGCGGCTCACACACTGCATAATCTCTAAGCAGCTGTTGCTGTCGGTGTCAACAGTAGTAAGCCTAAGCATAGGCATGTTGTCTTGGAATATGTCTTGAGGAGGATTAAAAATCATCAACATCACGTCAGATCCAGCACTGCATGAATCAACGACTTTGACGTCATGGCCGGCGCTCGGTATTCGGCGTTGCAGCGGTCTTTCTAGCTCTACCTCATGCATTCAGTCAGTCGGACTCATGTCTATGACTTGACATCCTCTATGTGATAGATCGGCCCAGTGAAGTATCCACCATGGTCGACGCAAAGACTCCTTTGGGGCCTCCGCCAGCCTACACAGACGATCCTCCTAAGCGCAATGGCGCCTCACCCATTCCCGGGCGACGTCCTTTGCCTCTGCTTGACCTTCCAGCCTTGACTATGATCAGAGGCAAGCGGGTCATCCTAGCATCAGCCTCGCCTCGTCGAAGACAGCTTCTCAGTCAGGTAAGCTAGACTGACGTCCATCCCGTCCGGTAGTACCTTGACTGAGCGGCAAAATAACAGAGGCCATGAAACATAGATCGGGCTCAACGACCTCGAGATCATCCCGTCCACCCTCCCCGAAAATCAAGACAAAGGTCTTGGTCCTTTCGAATACGTCCTGGCGACGGCCGAGATGAAAGCGCGGAATATCTATGCCGCAGAAATCGACAGTCCTAAAGGCGAGCCTGCGCTCGTTCTCGCCGCTGATACGGTCGTCGCAACCCATCTCGGCCAGATTCTAGAAAAGCCACGAAGTGAGCGCGAACACTTCGCCACGTTGAAGATGCTCCGGGACCAGAACAATGGCTGGCACAAGGTCTACACAGCTGTCGTGGCGATGGCGCCGCTCGAGTCCGCTATAGACCCGGGCTATGCCGTGGAAACTCATGTAGAAGAGACGAGTGTCAAATTCGACCAGAACGTGACGGACGAACTACTCATGAGCTACGTACGGACACGTGAAGGTGCGGACAAAGCCGGCGGATACGGAATCCAAGGAGTCGGCAGTGTTTTGGTGGAGAAGATCGATGGCACATTCGATAATGTGGTCGGCCTTCCTCTCAGAGCGACCCTACAGCTGATCGAAAAGGTCATCGTGGAGCCGATAGAGCCGGAGGTGGTGGATCAGGCCATCTAGGCGATGTGGTAGCATATTGAGTTTGCGGAATATAGAACACGGCAACCATCCAAATGTGCTTAGACTATGATGTAGGATTGACCATGATCACGGACTCTGCAATACAGCCTAGTCTGGGCACACGAGGAAGGACTGTGTTGGGGCGCAGCAGTATACAGTACATCAATCGCACAGACTGCATCCCTCGTCTACCAAGTTTCGCCAGTGGAGGCGGACCTCTAACACGCTTGCTGAATTCAACGAACGTTCTTGAGTATATGCATCCGCTCAAATATGATTGGAATCAATCTCCAAAACTGATCATCTGATGATAACATGCCTATGTGCCATTAGCGCGACAGCGCAAGCAAGCATATGGATCTAGCAGTCTGGGCTCGTCCAGGGAGACTATGCGAGAGAAATGACCAATGCTCTGTGCCCGATACTAAGACGTGGTCATCGATGCTATGAAGGTCCCTGATGTAGCAGACTATATTTCTCTGCATCTTAAGACTTTGAAGGTCTCTCCGCATTGAACAAGACGAGATCCGCGGACCTGCATGGCAATCGGTGCACCTCTAGACACTTCTCGTAGCTGGCATTGATTCGAGTATTCCCCCCTGTATACGTGTGTAAAAGCAGAACATCACAACCAATACGAGCAGTGATCTTGATTGTCGGCACCACATGAGGTTCACATTAAGAGTGTCTGCGGCTACCAAAAATAGACGCGGACGGGGCTGACAGACCATCTCCGTTTCTTGACTTTACAACAGGATCCGCAATCATTATATACACGATCCAAGTGAACTCTCCTCAAGCACTTGTGGTTTAGATGAAATATCAGAAGTGACCGATCCTGTCAAGGTTTCACCTATTTGTATATTCTATGCACGCACGTGAAACCCCTACCACTGTCAAACAGCTCCCACCCAAGAGCTCGCGCACGCTGACCACCTCGGCCAAGCCGCAGCGTCCACGTCAGCTCATCCAGCATTCGAATCCTTCCTGCGACCTCTCTGTCCACATTCCGTTTCGGAATACGGGCGGTCGGTCAGTGTGGACGTCACGAACTGGTGCACAAGCGCTCTCTCCGGCAACGTGCCTCGAAACAAGCGCCGACACCCTTGCGCGCTGGTGTGGCGGAGCAGGTTGGAGTGTTTAAGGTACCGCACGTGAAAGCGCGCACCTGCACGCGATTGCTACCGCTGTAGGCCAGTGTCTATATGCTTACACTCTTAAGTTAAGTAAGGGATCACATGAACTTTACTGTACATATCCCCTTGCTCGAATTCACCCTGAGCATCATCCTTCCCTCTGCTCTCCAACCTTTCGTTGCTATTGCGATTCTGCAAGGTCCCGTCCGGGAGACCAATATATGCACTTGGCGCTCTTGTCTTTCTATTCTTCAGTTGCGAGTCGCAGCTTTCTCTCTCATGCAAAATGAATGACTCTCTCATCATCTTCCTCGTCATTTTGGTCGCCGGCGTCGGCGTCTTGCTCGTATATGCGGCATTCAATCCGTCGCAGCTCGCGCGCATTCGCCAGCGCCAGCCCGAACGTGATGTCGAGGATGTCCGGACCAATTCGACCATGCAGGATTCGTACATGCTTGGAGTGCGTCGCAAGAACCAGCAAGACATGATCCGCTACAACGGCGTCCGTGGTCAGACCGGCGATCGTCGATTGCATGAAGCTCATCACAGCTACGGCTACAACTCTTCCAGTGGATTGGTAACCCCGGCTTCGATACAATATAACCCAAGTCCTAACGATCCCTCGCCATATGATGAACAAGCGTATGCGCCGCAACATTCCAACCTTTCTACGTCAAGCAAGGCTGGACATCTTGTCCAGACTGCCGGTGTAGCTGGACCATGATTGTACTTCGAGAAGTTGCGTTCATCAACTCCTTTTCAAGCGCAATGACGATACCGGAAGCGCTTCGCCCTAAGCTCCATCTCGTACTTGCACTGCACGAACGAGCTCGATCTGGTGTGCAAAGTGCCATGAATTCTGGTCATACTGTGGCTTGCGATTGGTTCTACCTCACGCGAGTAGACCGCGAGAGTCATCAACAACCGGGTTGACACGACAGCCTCATCCATGCTGAGTCAATTTATCCTTTGACATCTGTTAGACGAATGTTGTTTATGACGGGATGACCTGCAATGACACGCCAGAATATAAACCTGGATCCCGCCTGGCCACTCCCCTTGTCCGCCCACCTTCCGAGCAGCATGTTTCGGCACCACCTAATGTCGCTGTAACAGTGGAGGGTCACATCGCAATGACGAGGTCGACGCCAGCGCTTTTCCGGACGTGATACAGCTGTCGACGGTCACGTAGGTGGAGAGAGGTCTATGCGGAACCCGCTAGACATCGCTGCAACACCAGTTCTGCTATTGGTCTGCGAGCCACCCCAGACCTACTTCACCTGCTGCCGAGCCCCAGGATCCGGCTCAGGTGCCGCCACTAGCAAATACACATGCTAGAGATTGAGATTTAGATTGAGGGTAAGGCCGGCCCCTTTTTGGCCCGAAGCTGAAATATTTTCGAAGCTGGAAGTTGTGAAGAAAGTACACTGAAGGCTGCCACTTCAAAGACAAACCTACCGTGGTCGCGTCCAGCGCAATAGATGCATGATGCATTCATGGCTTATAGGCAGCGGGGATACTTTGCTGATACCGTATACACTATGTATACAGCTATTTGCACGAATCATCATTTGGGCATGAATTCGTGAACTCGTGTTTTCCTACAGCTATGCACAGCATGACTCGTCCAATCATTAGACAGCGTCACTGCTATTCATGCTGCTTCATCACCATCCTTCAATTTCCCTTCCGTCCCAAACCTCTCCTTCCGCCTCGTCTTAACCCATTCCCCAAACGGTTGCCAGATCGCCAATTTTTCCGCCGGCTTCAGACTCGCGCTCAACCCGCTCGTGCTGCTCGTGACGAACACCTTTGCGCCTGGCCATGCATCCTCCTCCTCCTCCTCCTCATTCCCCTGCCCAGCTACACTCTTCCCCATCCGCTCCCCCTCATCCTGCCACCCCCATCTGAACTCCTCCTTCTTCATCTCCCGTCCATACCGCCATCGCCACACCGCCTCCCAGATGCCCTTGCCCACGATACAGACCGCCTCCGGCCGATACGCACGCACCTTGGCCTCCAACCCCGGCGTCCCCGCCGCCATTTCTTTCTTGCTCAGCTCCCCCGCGTCCCGGCTCGCGCGCTCCACGATGTTCGTGTTGCCCATGGCATACCGCCGCGGCAGCGTCGCGTCCTCTTCCGGCCGCAGCCGCGTCTCTGTGCAGCCCGACGCATGCAGCAGCTTCCAGAACAGATTACTCGGGTGCGCGTACGCGTGGCCGGCGGTGGCGGTGCGGATCCCGGGGTTCGTTCCGACGAAGATACAAATCAGGTCTGGCGCCAGGATGTCCTGCAGCGGCGGCAAGTGGGCGTATTTCGAGGGCGGCGCATAGCGAGATGATGGCTTTCTCTTCTTCTTCGCAGCAGGCGGGGAGAAGTCTGCCGATGACGCTTCGGTGGAGGCTTCTTCGTCTAAGTGCCGCTTGTGACGAGTGCGTGGACCGGAAGCATGACTTGCTGCGGATGGAGAAGGTGAAGGTGGGCCGTCAGATGTATAATGGAAGCGTTGTAGATGTGATTTGAATCGCGCTTCGCTGGCTGGCGTCACTGCGGCTTCTTCGTTATCCGCGCTTATGTTTTCATGATCAGAACCATCAGGCGCGGAGCCACTGCGTGTGCTGCAAGGCATATCGGATGAAGACAGTCGCGAATCGATACGCAATGGTTGGGGGACAGAGAGCTTTGCGGGGACCCTCCGCAACGTAGCCAAGACTTTCACATGATTGTGAAGCTTTGTCGTATTTTACCGTGCATGACGAAGTTGGACCCCGTACGCCACATGTATCTTATATGTGATCAGGTGAGATAAGTGCCACCATGGATTGGGAAGAGCTGTTGCTGTTGAAAGTGGTCACGGCATGTTCGGATGTGAGGTTCCGCTTGGTCTCAAGCGGTGTTCAAAGTCCATCACAGGTTTAGGTCCCACTCGTAGAAGCATGCCAGCCAATATTGCCAAGGACATTCATCATGGCTCGGCCGCAGTGCAGCAATGGCTTGCTCAAGCAAAAGCTGTTCGTTCCATAGCTGATTGTGCAATCGTGTGAGGCAATTTACGTGATAATCTCGCAGTGGTCTTAAGAAACATAAAATAAATCAAGGCGCGGGGCAGAGGTGGGCGAAGCAACTAGCAGTGACGCGCTTTGGCGGCGAACTTGGTTCTGGAGCTGCCTACAGCTTATGCTTTATCCTGCTTGTGTAGGTCTCTCAAGGTCAATTCGTGATTATTGTCCACTTCAATCATTCCTTATATAAAGAGCCGAATCAAGCTACCACGACGCATATCAGCACCGAGCTCGAGGCCACCACTGTTCATCCCCGCTCTCCCCCTCTTCCTACCCTTATAGCTATGAGCGGTTCCGCACACCAAGCTTAGCACCTACAAAGCCTGAATATGGCGTCCTCACAAGATCAGCAGGATGGAGAGCTACCAGAGGTACCACATGTAATGGTTCAGCAGGCAGAGGCAGCAGCAACGGCGAACAACAGCAATGCTACCGAACGACGACATATGGGCCACGATGTTGCGCCAGCCCCGAGGATACGGAGCGTTGCTACCGACTTGGATGCAGAAGGCGTACCGCCGCCTGCATATGGCGAACATTACGGAGAGGTCAACAACGAGAAGGACGGACTAGGGACACAAGCTCAGGTTGCTGACGATGGACGAGTCAACATTCGCATCAGACAGCGCGATCGAAGGGTGTCAGAGTTCTTGGTGCCCACCCTGAAGCAGCTGCAGACATCAGCGGAGAAGGAGGACGCCTTGCCGCCGCCATACATCCCACCTGGCTTGGGAGGGTCGGAGGATGTGGCCCCTCCTCCTCCTATGAATGTGGTAGTACAGGTGGTTGGCTCAAGAGGTGATGTGCAACCGTTCATTGCCCTTGGCAAGGTCCTCAAAGAGACGTATGGGCATAGGGTCCGACTGGCGACACATCCGAACTTCAAAGACTTCGTCACAGAGAACGGACTGGAATTCTTCAACATTGGTGGTGATCCATCCGCACTGATGGCGTTTATGGTGAAGAATCCTGGCCTGATGCCCGGGTTCGATACGCTACGGAGCGGAGATGTGGGAAACCGCAGGAGGGAAGTAGGCGAATACATCAAGGGTTGCTGGAGAAGCTGTTATGAAGCCGGCAATGGTCTTGGTGCTCCGGCAAACGATGGTTCGATTCAGGACTGGACCGCAGACGATTCTGTCGATCGCCCATTCGTCGCAGATGTCATCATCGCGAATCCGCCGAGCTTTGCGCATGTTCATTGCGCTGAGAAGTTGGGCATACCTCTTCACGTCATGTTCACCATGCCGTACTCCCCGACACAAGCATTCCCACATCCCTTGGCAAACATCCAGTCCTCGAACGCAGACACGAGCCTGACCAATTACATGTCTTATGCACTTATTGACATGCTTACCTGGCAAGGTCTGGGGGATGTCATCAACCGCTTCCGCGAAAAGAGTCTTGGCCTCGATCCGGTCTCTCTCGTATGGGCGCCAGGCATGCTAGCACGGTTACGCATCCCACATACATACTGTTGGAGTCCAGCGCTTATACCCAAACCCAAGGATTGGGGACAGCACATCAACATCTCTGGCTTCTATTTCCTCAACCTGGCCTCAAACTACGTTCCTGCTCCAGAACTGCAGGCCTTCCTGGATGCTGGTCCACCACCTGTGTATATCGGGTTTGGCTCGATCGTCTTGGATGATCCCGATGCCATGACTAAGCTCATCTTCGAGGCAGCGAAAAAGACGGGCCAGCGAGTGTTGCTTTCAAAGGGTTGGGGTGGCATGGGCGCAGACGAAATGGGCGTTCCCGACGGAGTCTTCATGCTGGGTAATGTCCCCCATGACTGGCTGTTCAAGCATGTTTCGTGTGTCGTCCACCATGGTGGTGCTGGTACCACTGCTGCAGGAATCACAGCCGGAAGACCTACCGTCGTCGTTCCCTTCTTCGGTGATCAACCTTTCTGGGGTGCTATGGTGGCAAAGGCTGGAGCTGGTCCTGAGCCCATTCACCACAAACAATTGACAGCGGACAACCTGGCTGAAGCAATCAACACCTGTCTCAAACCAGAATCCCAACATCGAGCGCAGGAGCTTGCTGATAAAATCCAACACGAACGAGGTTCCGACAAAGGTGCGCAATGCTTCCATCAAACACTTGATGTGGACTCACTTCGATGCACTATTGCGCCATCTCGCACAGCGGTCTGGCGCCTTCGACGCACGCAGGTGAGGCTATCTGCCTTTGTCGCGTGCACCCTCGCCAACGCAGGGCTTCTTGATTTTAACGACATCAAATTGTTCCGACCGAAAGAGTACGAGACGGATGAGGGGCCGTGGGATCCAATTAGCGGCGGCGCAACAGCTCTTGTTGGAACCATGAGTACTATGATGTTGGGTGTCGCAGACTTCCCCATTGAGACTCTCAAGGCCCTGAAGATCCATCCTGATGCTACCAAGAAGGACACCAAAAAAGGCAGTGACCGGCCAAGCTTATCTCATCAGGGTTCAATGGCAAGCTCAAGCGCATCTTTCCAGACGCTCACTAGTGGTCGTAACAGTCCTCGGGAAGGCAGCTCCATTGATGCTAGCCGAACCTCAGGTGAGATGACAGTCACTAGCAACTTTTCGACTCCCATCACAAGCCGGAGAGGATCAGCGTCTACGATAGCCACTACTGCCACAGCTCCTACCCCTGCTTTCAACGTGCAGGAATCTCTGTCTCGCATCAAGACACCGCCCACGCCATCAATGCACACGCCTCGGAGCAGCCAGAGTATGTCATCATCTATGGCGGACGCACTACGAGGTCAACTTGGAGTGGTGCAGAACACAAGATCACGCTCTGGCAGCGGGTCTAGAGCTCCGAGCACTTCAGGTGGCGGTGATGTCAACAACAAGATGGAGCAGGCGATGGGCACGGTGAAGGGAGTGCAAAAGATCGTGGGTGCAGGCTTGGCAAGCCCCATGGACTTCACCATGGGACTCACCAAAGGATTTCACAATGCCCCGAAGTTGTTTGGCGATGACACTGTTCGGAAGTCTGAGAACGTCACGGACTTCAAGTCTGGAATCAAAGCTGCGACGAGAGAGTTTGGCTTTGGAATGTATGATGGTATCACTGGTCTGGTGACACAACCCATGAGGGGAGCACAGAAAGAGGGTGCAGCTGGGTTCTTCAAGGGTGTTGGAAAAGGCATAGCTGGGATTGCACTCAAGCCTGGCGCTGCCATCTTCGGCATTCCCGGCTACACGATGAAAGGTGTGTACAAGGAGTTGCAGAAGATGAACGGCAGCAGTGTGCAGAACTACATCATAGCTGCACGCACAGCCCAAGGCTATGATGAATGGATTCGTGCCTCTGATGAAGAGAAAGCAGATGTCATCGGGAGGTGGCAAGTCATCCAGAAGGACATCAAGAAAAAGAAGAATCCGGATGAGATGGTTCGAGATATCCTGGAGGAGCAGGTGAAGAAGAAGCAAGAAGCCCTCACGAAGTGGAAGACCAACATCGAGAGTCGAAGTCGCTCAAACTCGGCGGCCTCTTTCCGTGGTGGTCGCTCGAGTGCAACGCAAGAACACGCCGCAGTTGTTTCTGCCGAGTCGAGTGCAAACAGACCATACTCTGGCACTGCATCTGTCTCCAGTCATGCTGGGTCTACCTCAAACGCTGCACCTACCATGGAGCTAGACGACCACGAGCTACACGAGGCCATAAAGCGGTCCGTAGAGGAGACGTCGAGCGGCAATGCCGAGGAAGATGACGAAGTCGAGCGGGCCATTCAAGCCAGTCTGGCGTCTTTCCAGGAGAGCAGAGCTGCGCAACACGATGACTCCGAAGACGCGCAGGTGCAAGCGGCTCTTCGAGCCAGCCAGCAAGAGCATGGCCGCGTTGCCACCCACGACGAAGAGCTGGAACGTGTCCTCGCGCAAAGCTTGCGGGAGCAACGAAGCCGGCGAGGGGGCGACCACATGTGGGAAAACGACGCAGGGTTCCATGATCAGATCGACGCTGCGCCGCCGCCCGAATATACCGCCGAAGACTCGAATCTGCACCTGACCGGGACCACCAGGGACGAGTACGAACGCACCCATACACGAAACGACACGTCTACGAAGGCTGCTGCCGGTAGCGACGAGAAATCCGCCCAAGGCGCGAGCGAGGAGCAGATCGTGCTGGACTACATCAAGAAACAAAGTCTGAGGGAGGAGGAGATGCGGGCGTCGCATGGCAAAGGCAAGACGCGCGCGGCTGCAGAGACGGATGAGGATGACGAAGAACTGCAGCGCGCGCTGACGGAGAGTCTGAAGGGTACTGGTGCTGGAGCGGATGAGACGCAGGGCGCTTCTGGGTCATGAGGGCGCTTTGGGCATTTGCGATGATTGGAACGGCAGAGCACTGTGTCACGGCAGGATATCATGATTGAGTTGGATGGGACTAGTAGATGATGTGATGAGCGATGATTATAATGATACCCCTCGATTATGTATAAGCAAATATCATTGGAGAGCAACATGAGGAAGCATTGAGCAAAGTCGTCTCTAATCATGTCTGCTATAGGCTGTCATGCCATGTCCTCGTACTCTTGGTCTCATATCATTCGCTGCTCATCCAGTCCAGCCTGCCCCCGCTACTCGAAAATCCTCATATCGACAGTTTCTTCCGAGTGGTTCCTCCGCACGGCCAGGAATTCTAAGCAAAGCCAAATCAGTGAAAGTTCCACGTACTTGCATAAGTGGTCACATTGTAGAGGAGCAGGTGGAGGATGGTACGGTCAGAGTGTGAATATGTTCTCAACAGTCGTCTTCAGACAGGGATAACTGTATTTGATAGTGTTTTCTCATCATATGGTGTGTTGTCCGAGGTTGCGTTTGGCAGGGCAAGACGGGTGGTGGACGGGAGGGGAGATAGGGATGTGTGCTTACTTGTTACGGCCGCTGTGTATGAAGGCGTTGTCCGGTAGCCAGGAGGCAAGATCGTCGCCCGTTTCGTTGCTATGTGAGTACGCTGTCGAAGTATGGCTTTCAGGTCTCTGGCGGTACAGACCATTGCTGCATTTCGCGATTCCAGCCGATGATGGACAGATCAATGTTGAGTGAGCGGAGCATCATATCGATCGTGAAGGCCTAGCAAGTATAAAGTCAGCATAAATCCGGCAAGTGTATTGTAAGGGACGGGCGGCACAAAACTCACATCGTCGTCCTCGCCGCTCTCGCGCCAGAATTCCTTCCCTCCTCCATCCGAGACATCATAGCCCTGCTCTGGCTCGTCCGGAAGGTCTGCCGCGTCTTCGCGCTCCCGTCTCGCCTTGACCTTCTCGGCTTTGCGCCAGGCTTTTTCTGCTTCAGGCAGTTCCTCTCCGTCCGAGTCGAACTCGCAATCCGCATCGTCGTCTTCCGGCTCTGCGAATCCGCTGCTCTGCGCGAACTCCCCACGGCCATGACTGCGGTCAAACTTCTGCTTCTCGCTCTCCTTCCACGCCGACACCCCGCCCATACGCATCACACGCTCCTTGAGCTCGCCGAAGAGCTCTTCCGCCGCTTCTTGGGATGCCGTGACCCATTTCATCCGCAGCGCTTCGAGCTCGACATCCTTGGATGAGGCGGCCAGACGCTGAGCTTGGGTCAACGCGTCAAGGTCGTTCCGCACGCCTTTGATCTCATACTCTAGTGCCGTGATGGCTTTTTGCACGGCTTGTTCCTCGGGAGTTACCTTGATTCTCTTGGAGGAGGTGAACGACGATCGCGTAGTGGCGAAGCTGGGCCTGGAAGAGTGAGGTGTTTTTCCTACAGCTGCTGATGTGCCACTTGTGGGCCTTGCATCTGCACTCAATGCTAGATGTGATGGAGTGACGGAATGAGCAAGCGTGCTAGGCGTGTATGCAGAGGTACTGCCCGCAGCTGCTGAGATCAGACTCGGACGGGACTGCTCGGTGTCCCCATCAGCAGTCTTCGCATCGCGACGGACAGGCGAGACGAAGGGTCGAGACAATGCGTTGGCATTGTTTAAGCGACGTCGCTTGGGTTGTGAAGGAGAAGACATTGTTGGGTGGTTCTGTTCGTAAAATTTAAATAGTAACGCGTGTGGTAGGGGACGCGTTGCACGGAGCTCTAGAGGGCGCATTCGCCGGTTGGACGGAATCCGTGCACCTTTGTCCCCAAATTAAACATGTATGGAGACCATGCGAGGCGAGATGTACTAACATTGGTTAGACAATTGATATTTTTGGAAGCCAGACTTGTGCAATGTCTATAGTGATCCGAACAGGCGACTCTTCTTCGAGTCGCAATACGCAAGTTAGCTCTACAGTCTAAAATGCTGTACCACGGACCTTCCAGTCACTCCCCCTTTCCTCTGCTCTGTCGCCCTAGAACAAAGAACGTACATCTATGAAACTCGGTCATCACCTGCCCACGACGACCAAGTCACAGTATGCTCGGTCAAGTGTGTCATGGTGCTTGATTTCCCACACTCCGATGTTCCTGTAGTAATGGTGAAGTTATGGCCTGTCCAGACAGACGCCTTCCTACGTGCAGGATAAAGTCAACGATGTAGTATCGTCAGACGTCCCCATGGCTTTCAAACGGTCAAAGAAAGACAATACCAGGATCTGTCCAGCAAATTCTTCACCGCGTTACCCAATGGTAGCATCTCGACATGGGAGCGAGTGACCGTACTGAATGACTTGCAAACCATCGGGGGGGTCACCAGCTCTTATTGTCGTATTCGCGATATCCGAGCCGATCTTGGGCCTTGTTCGACCCTTGGAAGATCTTATCTTCGTATTGGCAGCTGGGAGACCCTCCAGAGAACTGTCTTTGTGCTTTTTCCCCGTTCTTGGTCTGCTGTGCCTGTGGAATCGAGTCTCTCTAGGTTCGAGTCACATTCAACATTATCGTTGTTCGAACCGCACCATATACGAAACAACACTTAGCCTCTGTCTCTATGTCATAGCGCGTCCCAACCACCACTTCCCCCAGAAGACTGCTGGCCACAGGCTGGGATGCAAGAGAGGCTTGTGGACGACCGACATGACATCGACCACGGCATACCGCCGCGTGAAGGGTTGGAGACGACAGAGCCTCGATCTGGTCCGGTCATATCAGCTGGTCCCGCTGCAGCAAGTCCAGGTGCGGGAGCTTGCATCGTTTCTTTCACGAATCGACGTGAAACGCAAACTTCCAGCTGAGCCATGTAGGCATCTCTGCATGCATTACTGTCTCAACCCACGTCGAGTCAATTCAATCTGTTCACCAGCTCTTCTCCCGCAACCCACTTCTGCACATTCTCCGCCTGCTCCTGATACCACCTCCCCAGCGTCCCAGCATGTACATATCCCATATGCGGACTGAGCAACACCTGCGAGCGCGGCGAGACCCATTCGTCCACTTTCCTCCACGCGCTCTGTGCACCCAGTGGCTCCTCCCAGAACACGTCCATCGCCACACCTGCGATACGCCCTGCCTTCAACACCTCAATCAGCGCTTGCTCGTCGATCAGCCCTGCCCGCGCCGTGTTGACCAGCATCGCCGTCGGCTTCAACCACCCCAATTCCCGCGCCCCTAGCATCCCCCGACTCCGCTCCGACAGCACATAATGCAGACTCAGCACGTCGGCCTCACGACACAGTTCCTCCAGACTGCCCGCCAGCCGCCACCCCATCCCGCCACACCCCACTTTGCCCGCCTGCTGTTCGACGCCGTCAGCCGTGAGATTCGCCGACCACGCCACCACCTGCATCCCCCACACCTTCTGCGCGACCGCCGCGAACAGCGCACCCAGCTTCCCCAGCCCCACGACCCCGAGCGTCTTGCCCGCCAGACTGACCAGCGTCCCCGTGCCGGCGCTCTGCCACGCCTCGCTGCCCGGCGTCCGCAGCCGCGCATCGCACCGCGCGACCCGCGAGCACAGCCCCAGCAGCAGCGCGCTGCTATGCTGCGCGACGAGGTTGCCGGCGCCCTCGCGGTCCGGCGGGGGCAGCTCTCCAACGAGCGCGAGCAGTTCGTCGCGCGCGGCGGCCGACTCCGGGATCTCGCCGCGGGTGCCGGCGACGACGATCCCGAGGCGCGTGGCGGCGGACAAGTCGATGGCGTTGTTGCGGAGCCCGGTGGTCAGCAGGAGGCGCAGGTTGGGCAGGGCGGCGAGCAGGGTGGCGGGGAAGGGAGTGCGTTCGCGCATGGTGGCGAGGATGGGGTAGGGCTGGAGGGCGGCGATGAGGGCGGGGGAGGGGGTGAGAGGGTCTGTGGATGGGGGGTGGGGAGGGAGGGATGTGACGGCGTCGAGGGCGGAGGAGGCCAGGAGGGACTGGAAGAAGGGCGGGGCCAGGGCGGCGTAGTCGTCCAGAATGGCCATGGAGGGCGGAGGGGTGGGAGTTGCTTGGGTCATGGTGAGGGTTGTGCTGGTGTTCTATTCTTTTTCTCAGGATGCTGTCGTTCAGTCGCGACAGCGTATTTGCCAACTATGCGTCCAAGCAGCTGTTCGTGACAACAAGTTGACGGGTGGAGGGAGATGACCGTTGAGGTGGACATGGAGTGAAGTCGGATGAAGGCAGGGTAACTAGTTACCTGCAGTGGGGTTCTACCCGAAGCGTTCCCCTTGCTAGCATACCATGTACGATGATTCAGGCACTTCCGATCATAGAAGCTGATGTGCTCCGTCGCTGAGTACCGTACGCATTAGCAACAGCTCGATGGCATGGAGGCGAGGTTAGGGTAAAACTTTCTGCCGATGGAATTGCCGCAGGGACGGGGTCATTTCGACCAGTCACCACCATGCAAGGAGAAGTATTTGGCTACTGTATACAGCACGACATATCAAGCAAGCTACCTAGGTCGAGGTACCAGTAACTAGATCATTAAGCAGAAATGTGGGGAGCATACCCGGGATCGGCTGCAACATTATCACCGGCAAATCCACCGCAACATATGGCAGTTCTCCAGGTTCAATCCTCATGCTCCCGCTGCGCCGCCCGCTCAATCTGTCGCTTCATCTCCTCGAGCCGGCGGTGCATGCTCCATAGCTTTTCCTTCTCGTCCTCGCCGACCATGCTCCCGCGGTCCTGTTTGATCTGTAACGCCTCGTACATCTGCTCGTAGCGTGGGTAGTACTCGCGGAACTTCTCGGCCAGGTGAATGCCCTGCGTGTAGCTGATGGTGTCGAGCACTGAAGCGGCGCTATCGCTACTGCTGCTGCCATTACCACGCTCAAAGACAAAGTCGGGCGAGGTGCCGGCGGTGCTGTTGGGGAGCTGGCTGAGACGGGAGGTCTGCGACTGGGATGAGTCGGACTCGGTCTTGCGGTGCTTGATCGGCGGAGTCATGTCGGACGGCGGATCCTTGCGCTTGTTGCTGGGCTCTGGTTTGCGAGTCGCACTAGGCAAAGCTGGTGACTGGCCAGCACCGCCATTCGTAGCAGGTTTGCGAGTCTTCGTCACATCAATCCCATTCTTCTTGTCCGACTCTGACGAGCGGTTCGAAGCAGAGCTGGTGATGGTGCTCTGCCGCTTCCTGCCGCCATTGCTGATTCCCAACCCCGTCGGCGTGTCGGCGCCTTGTCTTGTGCGTTGCACTCCTATTGCAGCTCGGTCGGAGACGTCCGATGCCACCCGTGGTCGTGCTGCACCGAGTGGAGATGGAATCGGAGGCCTGCTGCTCCCAGGCTTCTGAGGGCTATATGGAGGTTTCTGTTGTGAGTTTGGCGCGCTCAGACCATTGCTGGCGGTGATGTGAGGCGTTACTTTTCCGGTGGTCCTGGCAGGCTTTGGTGCGGATGCAGCTGCCGCCTTCGCAGCCAAATCAGCCTTCTGCTTTGCGGCTGATCGTTCCGCAAGCGTCTTCGTCTTGTTGCCAGCGGTGCTCCTGGTGTTGCCTTTCGAAGTCGCCGTACCCTTGATGCTCGTAGTGCCAGTCTTCGAGTCGACCCGAGTCAGCGACTCCTTTCCTTCCTCCTCATCCGCACTTGCTTCATCAGAGCTTTGCACAATCTCCGCAGACTTGAATCCTCCCGCAGGTTTTTTGTTCGTGCCAGCACGTTTTGTAGATTTACCCTCCCGATCTGATGCCGCGGCAGCTTGCCGATCCTCCTTCTCTTTCCGCTTTCTCTCCTTGTCCGCCTCCGCTGCCCGTAACTTCTTCCCGCCATCCTTGGATAGAAGTCGTTTCATCACGTCGTTTCCTTTCGAACTGTTCGGACGCGGCAATGCACCTAGCCGTGGCGTGTTTGCGGCACTCACCGGCTTACTTCCAGGATCCAAGTCGGCAGGACTGCCAACGTGACTCGGAGTGAGGCCTTTGCTCACACCCAAGTGAAGCCGTGAAAGGATCTTGCCCTTGTTCCTCTCCGCTTTCGGTAACAACGACTGCCAGATCTTTTCTTCCTTCCCTATCCGCTGCCGATCATATGCTCGTATCGCGTTGTCGATCGCAGCTTGCCTATCGTCTTGTGACGAGTATTTGAACTCCCAAACATCCAAATCTCTGTACGCTCTGTCGGTCAGCTTCCACTTCCCGTCACTTTCTCGAGTGCCGTTTCTGAGAAGGAGATAGTCGAGATCGGCTTTTGGAATGTGGGTTTTCGCACGGATGTCTTCGGTGGATGCAGGTCCGAGCGCTAGCAAGTGAATCAAGGGTGTTCGCATGAATTGCTTCACTGCGGCATCAGCGGTGGGTGTCGACGTTGGGGCTGCATCTGATCGAGGTGTGCCGGTGACCGAGGCATTCAGAGGTTGTGAAGAGTTGATCAGGCGACGATCTTGTTTCTGCTTGCGGGCAGCATCGAATCGGTTCCGATATGCCGGCAGGACCGATTTGGTGAGGTGTGTGGAGTTGGCTTGCTTCTCTTTTTCATGATTAGCC
This sequence comes from Microcyclospora pomicola, assembly GCA_002786065.1. Lineage (NCBI taxonomy): Eukaryota > Fungi > Ascomycota > Dothideomycetes > Capnodiales > Microcyclospora > Microcyclospora pomicola. The sequence goes on along the minus strand of NHNY01000008.1, from coordinate 111,467 downwards.
AGGCTGTTCTCCAGCGCTGCAAGTGCTGCATCCGACCCAGCCACATCGTGCGTGACCTCGACATCTTTGACGGCACCGCGATGGCTGATCAGACCGATCAGGTTGAGCTCGGTTGGGGATCCTGCCGAGTACAGCTCGTTCCGAAATGCTTCCGGCGAAAGAGTGAAGTCGATGGACTTTCCGCCGATGCGTAGTTTCTGGCTGGAGTTCAGCGACTGGAACGAGACATCTACAAGGCAACACTTCTTACCGGTATGGTACCTGCTACGAACTGAACGCCATTCTTGGTCTTCGAGGCTTTCTTGACGTCCTGCAGGACCGAGTCGGCGAGGCGGAAGGTGACGGCGGAGACCAGACCTGGTCGGAGGGTGTCGATGGGGCCGAAGCAGCCATTCAGTGAGAGGTTGGAAGTGGAGAGCATTGCAGTCGGCAGGTCGAGAGCTGGAAGACGTGGGCAGACGATGCTGGCGGTGGACGTCGGAGCAGCGACGCCATATGCTGGGAGCTGGACTCGACCGCCGAACTAACGTTGGAGGCCAGCCAGGAATGGCGGTTGGAATGATGAAGCAAACCAACAGGACATGGACCTTGCCGGAACAGCAGGGCGGAATGTTTGCTCTGGGCGGATCACCACATGCTACATTAGTGGGCGGTAGTGACCGTATCCAAGACAGGCACGGGCGCCGGGAGCTGCGGGGACCAAGGGAAGAGGGCGGCGCGGGAACGGGCGAGGATATGCTCGGTAGTTGATGGCAGGGTGCTATATCGTGAGCAGGAGGGAGGAATGGAGATTGATTAGGTGGGCGGAAGAAAGAGTGTGGTTGGTGGATGTGCAGACAATGAGATGAGGGCGAGTGAGTGAGTGCAAGGTTGCAGCGGAGGAGAGTGGTGGTGCATTCACCTCAACCTCGATGTATCACGCATGACACGCTAGCGGAGGATGGCGCCGGCCACTACAGTACTACATCATTCCCCGTTATGATTATTCCCCGTTCACTTCACCTCGCCTGGCCTGTGTCTGTTCTGCTTTATGCTGGACTGGAGTGAAGTCATGATCCTTCCGAGTCGCCAAGTCTGCACATGTCAGCTTGTCCTCGTCCCTGATCATCATCAGCCGGTGCCGTGGTGACAGACATACGACAGGTCATCCGCGCCGACAGCTGTACATACAGTGCATTGCGCATCTTGTGCTCGTCGGCCGACTGACGTGGCGGGGCTCTTAGGCTGAACGTTCGCGTAACCGAGAACAAAGAACGCGCTGCAGCTGACCGAGAACACGGCAATCATCAGCCGCGAGGGTCTGACAACGCCCTATACGCCGCTGACCACACGTCTACATGCAGTATCCGGGCTGCCTCACCGTCCCATCCGCATTCAATCACACATAATAAGGTAGCTGAGGTTCTCATGCAGTTCGGTCCAGGTCATCGTCCCGTCACGAGCCAGCGCCAGCCGACGACACGAGCCGATGCGCCCGCGGGACGATAATGCAAGCGCTATACCTCGATCCTGTACGCGCTGCCTTTTACTTGGACTCGGTCTGCTTGACAATCCCTTAGTGCTGATGACCGTGCTGGGAAATGGCCTGAGCCTGCCACACACACAAGGCAGACCATCAAGACGAAACACCGCCATGCCGTGTAGCAATCACTATCTTGGGTCTCCGGACTCGGTCGTAGGACCTCAATGCAGGAATTGCACCGACTGTGATATGCCCAACCCATGACCATAGCGCCACTAAGGTACGCAGCAATAGCCCTGCGCTAGCACCTGCTGCTACTGAAGGAACTCGTCAGCCAGCCCCATTCGTCTGAATATCAACTTGTCACGCCTTTCGACCTGCCTTTGACGTCTACCCTCGACGGACGACTGACGCCAAGACCATTTGCTGCCGCTTCACCGTCCTGGCATGTATATTGCAGGGATTCGTTGGATAACAGTCGGTGGTTACGGCTCGGTGCACCACAATGAAAGCTCAGGGAGACACAAGCTACTACCACCTATCGAACTCAAAATTTTTGCCACTAGCGCGCCTTGGCGATAGGGAACTTTTCCACTGACCTCCAAAGTTTAAATATCACATGCACCTTCAGACATACACTTTGTCTTTACATCAACATCTACAACAATTGTACTAGTATTCAGACCAGTATATACAGTCGTTGCAAAGCAAGCTAAGACATTAACAACCTTAGGACTAAAATAAATACTAGTTCGATTCCTAGTACGAATACTAGTTTAGTTACTAGTATAGCGACACTATAGAATGTAGATCTTAGGATTTGAACACAAGTCCTAGATAAGGAGATCTTTTATCAATATCATCCTATTTATCCTACGTTAATTAAAGAAGGGCTTGATAGTAATAGCCGACCTCTAAATTTAACTTAGCTTATAGCTAGAAAAAAGCCTAGAACAGCCCTTACTACAAGATAGTTAAAGTATACTTTTCACCTCCCTTAATACCTAACTTTAGATCCTAAAGGCTTTACATACTATATTAATCTCGATAGGGTCCCTATCTAAGGCGAAGACGGAGTACCTCTATTCTAGCCTACTATAGGGTCTTTCTTAATAGTAATATTCTACTAGTATGTCTACTAGTACTAATACTAGTATAGCATTAATACTCTTATTCTTAGGTTAAAGGGTACCTAAAAAGCTCTTCTTTACCCTTCCTTCGTATAGTAAAGTGTAAACGCTAGAGATAGAAATGTACTAGAATTAAAAGATGCGAATATATGCCCTTAGAAGTAGCGACAAAACTATATACTAATGTTAATACAGAAACATAGGAAGCTCTTACGAAAACCCGACATCTTCTTAATAGAAGTAAGCTAAATATATTGGTTATAAACGCATATACAACTATCGTAGCAATCTATAAAAGATATAAGAAACAGATTACGTGCACCCTATAAAACGAGACTTATTATCTAGTCTTTAATTGGCTTAGGGAGGTAATAAATGATTCCTTACTAGTTTTTATACTAGTATCGATACTAGTATAACTGCTAACCTAATATAGGACCTCGATAGCCGACGTAGAGCCTATATCTATTGTACTAACTTTATTTAGGGACATTTAAGTATACACGAGAATTATTAATGTATAACATATTAAAGAGAGCATCAGATTAATATTGATCTCTTACTAATATACTTATAACAGTACCTTAAAAACAATATGCTAGATTATACTTCCTATTGCCCTATCTACGAGAATTAGCAATTAAGGATACCTAACTGCAGTATGTATCTTATTAAGAATACTAGTATTAATACTACTACTAATACTACTATTTAGTAGGTGTCCTCTATAGCTATAGTAAGAAGGGCAAGCTCGTTAAAGTTAAATGTACAGTCGAGTTTGATCTAGTCATTCTACTTAACCTTACTATTGTGCAGAACTAGTATACACTATTTACATCAACTAGTATACACTTACATCTACTACTATTACTATCTCGGACTCCTTAAGACCTTTTAAATAAGGTTACTTAGGTAGTGCAAAGAGCACAAGACAGCACTCTTACAAATAGTATAAATAATACCTCTACTAGTACGAATACTAGTATACTTATATTAATATCTATCTAGCAACCTTCCTTCGCTCTAGCTTCTTATAGGAGTTCCTTTAGAGTAAAGAAGTAACATCTTTAACAGAGCTTCACCCTTTATTTGCAAACAAATCACGTATACAGGCAATGATACATTATTAGAGATTACTCTTTTACTCTTTTAGAGAACACTTTGCGGGTGTTTAATTCGAGTACTCTTAATAACTACTTAACCTAGATAAGGTTCGTCTGATTACTAGTTCTTATACCGGTATACTAACTAGTATCTAGCAATACATCTAGGGCCTCTAGGACGACGAACATAGCCCTATAATAATCTGCTTCTACCGACGATAGGCTAATATGTTCCTTAATTAAGGGACATTTAAAGTCGATATGTCCTTTAAGCGAATTCGGCAAAAAGATATAAATAAGATTATCTTCGTAGTATTAGAGCAAGAGCAAGGTAAAAGTAAGCTTCTAATACTAGTCCTAATACTAGTATATTAACTATCTAAACAGTTTGCACTCTTATACGAGCATATATAGTTAGAGAGAGTACAGAAGTTTATTAAGTAATGTTTGAAAGAGTGTTTTCGTTAATTGCAACACAGACTAGCAGAGTAGTATAGTAGCGATTTCATCGCCTAGAAGGGGACGGGTTTTAAGCAGTAACGATAGATATAGGCGTAGGTCAATTAAAAGGTACTAGTATTGATACTAGTATTGATTAAGGCTTGCTAACTAATAAGCTAGGTTTTAGTTTATACCTCGCAACATAGGATCCCTTACATCGGAGCTAGATAGAACAGGTCTAAAATACTATTGTTTTTTGCTGTATCTACCTAGTAAGATTAATTAATCAGGTAGCTTTAGCTAGAGAATTATCTACCCTCTAGAGGGAGATGTTCTCTATTCTTACAGCTCGAAGTGCGGACTTATACTACTAGATTCTATAACAGATTGTATGTAAGCGAAGATACTATTCTCTATACTAGTATTTATACTACTTACTTACTAGTTAATAGTATATAACTAAAGGTGTTAGGATTAGGCTCGGCATAAGGCTTACCTAGCTATTGTAGCTAGGTTGAATAAAGTGTGTTTAAAGATACTAGAAATCATCTTTAAACATATCAGAAATCAAACAAATGCAGTAGAGCAATCTGCATAAAAGAGTTACTTAATAGGTAAAAGACAGAACCTTCTTCCTACAATACTAAGGTAGGTACTAATACTGATACTAGTATTAGTAGTCTAAATCTAACTAAGCTAATAGTATTACCCTTCTTAACCGCCGCGATGTTGATAAGTATTACTCCTTCAAAGTGTATAGTTAAAAGGACGAAGACCGCTCTATAAACATCGTTAACAGAATAAGTAGAGATCTAGGGAGGCTAAGTATATATTAACATTTTCAAGCTAGTTACTAATTAGCATACTAGTACTTATACTATTATACATACTAACTATCTCTTGTTTAGAAAGAAGGCGTAAGCGTAATAGGGAGCCCTTATCTATACCCTTAGGTAAGCTTACTAACGATGAGTTTGACTATATATATGTAAGTAGGTAGCGTATAACGACCCTAACAAGGCGACGAGGCTTATCTAGCCTCCGGTCTACTCTATCACGCTCTTAGACAGGATCCTAGACACTAAGTCTCCGCTATGCCCTATCTAATTCAACATAAGTAGTATTTATACTAGTATTTGTAGTAGTATCTAACTCTCTTCTAGGCTACGCATAAATGCGTTAGAGCAATCTCGAGTAAATGAAAATGCACTTACGACTAAAGAGCGGCAATTATAACTTAAGGAACGTAGATTGCAAATCTAACGTAAGAGAGATAATTATATAATTAGGCAACGTAAGAGGCTTCTTGAAATTTCTTGTTAAGAGCATACATTTAAGATAGAGTAGATCAGGATTAGAGCACAGCTTAGAGAAGAGCAAGAATAGTATAATATATAGAGTAAGAACGATACTAATAGTTATACTAGTATAATATTAGTAAACAAAGTGATATTAGTTGAAAATTTAGCTTTATAAAGATAACTAATAGTCTAATTAGTAGTAAGTAGTTTCTAAACCTAATACTATTATATACTAGTGTATATAAAGGCTATAGCTATAGGAGCTCTAAAGGTTAGTACTAGTATAGATACTAGGATTTAGGGTTAGATAGCTATAGCTAGTATAAAGGTCGATACTAGTATAAATACTAGAATATAAAGAAGTTATAGCTAATAGAGTAAATACCGGTATATGTACTAAAGTATAAAGAAGTTATAGATGTACATGCTATATAGTAAATACTAGTATAAATACTAGAATACAAAGAAATTGTAGCTAGCTATAGCTAGTATAGGATAAATACTAGTATTAATACTAGTTTTGCTAAGCTATAACAGATATCTATGTTATAAAGTAAATACTAATTTGAATACTAGTATTGAAACTAGTAAAAAAAGCATTTTAAAGACTAGTATTTGATCTATATACTAGCTCTTAGAAACACCTAAAGTAACCTTTAGTTACTAGTACTTAAACTAGTATTCAAACCAGTTCTTTTACTAGTAACTATACTAGTAAGGCTTGACTCTGCTAGCTACCTTCTTATAAAATGCCTAGGTGTAAGGCTTAGTAAGAACATTGCTATTAGCATTATGCTTAAAGACCTAACTAAAGTTGTTACAGTAAGAGTTAAAACGACAGTCTAATACTAGTTAGTATACTAGTATTAATATTAGTATAAATACTAGTAACTTACCTTTGCCTTTTCCTTTTCCCTTATAAGTATTGCAAGGAAACTAGTATCCCTAGGCCTTAACGATCTTTCTAGCTACTACTATATTAACTTTGTTTTTTGCTGTAAGTAGGAAGTAGCAAAGGTTATTACTATATATTAGTTAGTAAAGTAGTATTAATACTAGTAAAAGTACTAGTAGTATAACTAGTATACATACTTATCTTTCTTAGTAGGTCCTAGCTCTTGCTCTAATTCTTCCTTACTAGAAAAATAATTAGTCTTAGCATTATTATTATCTTCCTTATCTACGTCCTTAAATGCTAATCTGTAACTTCTATTATTAGTTAGTATACTAGTACTTATACTAGTAGGGGTATTAGTATTGAAACTAATATACTTACCTTTTACTACTACTAGAGTTGTAGTAGTCTAACTAAGGAGAACCTTAGGTCTTTTTCCTAGACTTTGGTATTGAGTTTTTAGCCCTAGAAACTAGTTAGCAAACTAGTAGAAATACTAGTAAAATTACCATTCTAAGTACTACATACTTTTTCCTTGCCTTTTCTTCTTCTTCCTTTTTCTGCTCTATCTTTACTACTTTATAGCGTTAGAAAATCTCTTAAAAGTAGGCTATAAATAGTATTAGTACTAGTATAAATACTAGTTAACATACTAGTACTTCTAGCTTACCTTCGTTATCTACCTACTAAGTCTTTAAGGGTTTTCCTCTATTTCTCTCCTTAAGCTTAAGGTGCTTGTTAATATGCTTACCTTTAATATGCTTACGAAGGTTATTAGTCTTAGTATAGATAAAACTATAAATAGTAGAGGAACTAGTAAGCCTATTAGTAAAAATACTAGTTAGCTAACTAGTATTTTTACTAGTATAATCTTCTAACTTACTTATTCTTAGAATTATTAGAATCTATTTCTATAGTCCTAGGACAATAACAGATCTTTTCCCTAGCTCTAATTTTAAAGAATCCCTAAATTACTAGTTAGTATACTAGTACTGTAACTAGTATATGTACTAGTATAAATTTACTTACTTTGCTATCTGCTACCTAAGTTTTTAAGCCTAAAGGTATTTCTTTCTAGCTAACTTTTTTCTAGTACTAGTCTAAGTAAGGTGTGTCTATTTTACCTAAGTTTTGCTTAAGGTACTAGTATCTATACTAGTATTAGTACTAGTATGTTTACTAGTATATAGGAACAAACTTTACCTTTGAAAATCTTACTAGTAGTTAACTAGTAGTCAACTAGTAGTGAATTGGTAGTAAACTAGTAGTAAACTAGTAGAAAACTGGTATTGCTGAAAATCTCGAAAATTGTGGGGTGTGATGTAGAGAACCTTCGGAAGGTGCAGCTGACCTTTTAATGTGGTGCATTAAGCTTTCGCGCTAGTGCGACGCTAGTGACCGTTGGTGATGTGGGGCACTGACCTTCACATGTGGTGCACCGAGCTGTATACACTAACAGTCGGTCCCTGTCTCCCTCTGGAAGGACTGCAAGGAGTCAAGTTCTCCAACCCTGCAGGAATGCGGACATGCCACCATGGCACTGCATCGGCTGACCCGTACGGCCAAGCAAGGTACAATAGGAATTACTTACCTGCTTGTCAGACTGTTCGTCCGCTGTCAGAGACTACAGCATCAGCTTCATATCTCCTGTCTCTGATTGTATATTCCTACCCATCTAGTGTATCCCTCCATGATCCTCGTCCTCACATCTCAGGGTTTCGCAGCAGAGTCGGATCTTATAGAATGTCGTGAACCATGTCATCAGCGAACAGGACCTGCGTCGCCCGGCGCCACCTCGCCATGCCTTGCCTTGCCTTACATGCCGTACCAGGTACATGCATGCGATACTATGCATCTTTGCTTCCCCAGCCATGTGCAGGAAGAAGGGGTAGTGAAGTACAGTGATCGATGATCCCCCAGTTCTCTTCCATGCACAGAAGCCGTACACGCCACATCTATGACTTGATTCAAGGCCCGTACAGTATGGAAATTGATCAAGCTGCTCACGACTTCGATCCCCACGTTATCATCTCACGCTCAGTCCGCCTAGTGTGCATGACTGATACCTCAGGTAAATCGAATGCATTCTCCAGTACCCCATCCTCACCACCATCGCAGCAACGAAGTCACAGCACGTGGTGCCAGCGACGCATGAGACTCGAGTCGAGTCGAGACGGGAGACATAGGATTGAAGGACTTGAGGGCTGCCGCTTTCTCCCCCGCCAGGAATTGTTTGTAGGAACTCACTACTACTACTACTACTATTACTACTACCATACGGGCTTACGATGACATGTGGACATGCACAGCGGCAGATGGTTGTAGGTTCTAGCCTTTATGATCGAGGCATTGAAAGCGTGAGGAACATGTTGTAGCCTGTTTATGGAAGTGTGAGCCGGAGATCCTCCATCGTCATCATGTTACTTGTGGTACTGTTCACGTGTTGGGAGGGATCGTAGAAGTCGACTGCCATTAGTTCATGCGCATTCCGCCTATCTGCTTCTACTGTATGACGCTCTGGTCTGCCATTTGTGGGCGGACGATCTGATGCTCCCGTCGTTCAAGAATACGCCCCGGAAGGAATCCGAAGGTGAAGAAACCTCCGCCAGGATTACTTCGGTTCCTGTTCGGACGGGAAATGTGCAATGAATCTTACGCTCAACATGCAGCCCTCACAACTCTGAACTCCCCACCCCGACCATCCCCACGCCTTCTCCCCCCACCAATCCCAGCTTCGCGAGAACGACCGCCGCTCCCTTCCCTTCCTTGCCTTTACCGGCGGCCAAGATCCCGAACCGAATGAACACCTCCGAGCACGTCACGAGGATACTCAAGACGATCAACACGATGATGATCCAGGTGATGCGCGTCATCTTGACGTCGGCGATGGAGTCGGAGAGGATCTCGGCCAGGTCGAGGAAGACCTGGCAGCGTTCGTTGAGCACCTGGATGCGTGGTTTGATCTCGAGATACTCTCGCACGGCACTGTAGAGTGGGTGAAGCGTGGGCTCGGCTTCCCAGAAGAAGGTCGGCGTGTCTAGCATGTTTGAAGCTGAGGGAATGTGTCAGTAAAGTGGCGGCTGGTCAAGTAGGAAATGGTTGTGGCTTACATAGGTTGACGTCTACTCGACCTTCAAACAGCCGGCCGACAAGAGACACGACCTCAGCACGGGACAGCCCGAGTCGTCCTTCAAGCGCAAGCTGCCGCGGGACATACTGTGCATCGCTCATCGTCTTCTGCATACGTTCCTCGAAGAACGACAGTTTCGTAGACTGACCGATCGCATGCGACATCGCCAGCTTGATCATATGATCGCTGGTGCGCAGAGTGATCATATCGTTGTAGATTCGTGGTTTCTCCGCGTTGTTGTCATACTGGAAGTGGAACTCTTCCGTCTCAAAGTCACTTTCGTCCAACGGGCGAGTCATGAGAGGAAGCGTGGACGGTGGGGCAAGGGCCGCGGCCTTGTTGGACAAGATAGAAACTGGTCCGTGGGGTGTTTTGGTGCTTTGCGAAGAAAACACATTGCTCGAGAAGGTGAGGTCGGCGAGAAGGTCTTTTTCCTGATTGGGGCTGAAATTCCACAGCACCGCGACACCATAACTGAAGATGAATAGCTCGGCGACGGTATGAGCATCAGGCGAAACGCCGGGCGTGGGCGAAGGGATCGAAAATGAGGAGGAACCATTACTTCGTCGTCTGTTGTGTTCGTCGTTGTGGTCTGTCCACGTCTCGTCCTCGGCACTTCGTGTTTCGTGAATCTCATTCTCCACGGCATAGTCGACTCGTCGCCGTTCCTGTTCAGCGACCTGCTCCTCTGTCGGCGGGACTTCCTCGTATCGACCAGTCTCATTCGGCACCGAGTACTCCGCACTGTCCTCATGCCAGCCTTCTCTATACGATCGCCGTTCGTTCGCTTCGATCTGCTCGTCCAGCACACTTCGTCCGCCAGGATTCTTCACGACTGGTGAACTTCTCACGCGGAAGCCGTCGCTCCCACCGAGTAGCGGTAGTTGATATACGCAGTACAAACAATCGTCGTACAATTTGGTTCTTGCTCCGTGTTGATCCCTCACAAATGCCGCCGTACTCCGTAGCTTATAGCTTTGTGCGGTGCAATAGGCCGTGACGCGCGCGAGTTGTGCATCTGCTTGTCGCTGTGATTTTGGCTGCCGCTCGGCCTCGCTCTTACCGCCCCTTTTTGCGCTCAGCTTTCGTCTCCGGAGCTCGTCGTCTCGAGGTGGCGCGCTATCATCTTCCGTAAACTCGTCATCCTCGTCCTCATCCTCCTCCGTCGTCTCTGGTAGCAACACCAACTTCTCGCTGATCTTGCTACTGCGAGCTGGTAGATTTGCTCCTCCACTACCAGGTCCTGCTCGTCCACCTCCCAACGGTACTCCGCGGCCCGACAATTTGGGATCTAGAGGATGTCGTCCTGATGGGGTGCGGTTGTGATTCGCTGGTCGAGCGCCGGGCTTTTCGCGACGTTGCGCAGATGGGATCTCCGAGGCATATTGTAACACATTGTCGACTGATATGATCCTTGTCCCTTGTCTGAGGGGCGTAGGTCGAGGAGGCAGAGGCTTGTTCTCGCGCGTGTCGGTAACCTGTTTCTTGGGTCAATGGTATGATCTGTGATGTGGTGTAAGAGGCATCATTTACAAGAACACTCGGACTACGTTTCGGTCCTCGAGGACCGGCGACAGACATGTTGATGAGTGTCTTGAGTTGTTAGGTCGTTCTGGCAATCTACGCGAATAGACTGGACGACATGATGCTGGTCTCTTGAATGTTTCGCTACCACGTGCTTGCAGCTCCGGAGCTTAAGACGCTCGGATCATTTTAACATCGTCATTCCATTCCAGCCAAGTCCAAGTCGCGTGGGTAAGTAAAATTCACGTAAGAAACACTATGCGGCGTACTACATATGGTTGCAGCTGGGATGCTCTATACATTGGAGACACTTCGTGAGGACACGACCTTACGGAGATCTGGGTCATAAATAGAATGAATTTCTCGTCAACATCACTCGGCTTGCCGATTCGTAGTCTCGAATGACTCTGGCTCAATATAACTCCACTCAGGAACCTCCCTCACCTTCCGCCACATCTCCTTCTCCAACTTGTTCGCCGCCTTGGCATACGGTGTCGTTTCGGCGTTGTACCGTTTGCAATTTCTGACCAGCAGAAGCACGTCTCGCACGAAATCCTCTACACTCTCATACTGATCTTTGTCCAGCTTGGTTTCCATGGTACCTAGATCCATAGGCTCCTTGATCACATCATAGTAATCATGAACTTCGTCTCCGTTCACTGGTACCAAGAAAGGCCACGCCGATGAGCTGGTCTGTAAGGCTGAAAGTAGTGTGATGAGAAGTGAGTGGCTTGGATTGCGACGTGGCTGGCGCGCGAGAGCATCCATGTCCGGACTCCATCCTGTAGCCTTGATCGCATCGATATTCAGAGGGTCTATGGCGGGAAGCGCTTGACCTGGTTTGAGCTTCCGCCATTGTGCCGGAGGCTGATGCACTTCGTAGCTCTTGCTTACTGCGCGAATCTTGGCATGAACCGCGGCCTTCTGTTTCAAGAGCAGCCGCCCACTTTCTAGATATCTGATTTTGGGCAGCATAGAACACTGCATGATCGTGCCGCCTTCATAATCTTTGATATAGCCCATCCACTTCGGCTTCTCCAGTGTGATCTCCTTCGTGAAGCCTTGCTTTTTGAAGTATCCAATGGCGTAATTGTCGGCATAAGTCAAGAAGTGCATGACATCGCTTGTCGCCTTGACGAAATCCTTCAAATGGCTCATAAGATGGGCACCATAACCTTTGACTTGTTGATCACTCGAAATGGCGCAAAACACAATCTCGGCGAATTGTCGACCTTTGAACGGTCGATATGTGATGCCGCCAACCACTTCTCCCGGCAAGCCCGAAGCTTCAGCATGACTGCCCGCGGGTGGGCGTTTCACAATTGCAATGCTCATATGTGTCCGGTCGTATACAAGACGCGCAATGTAATCCTTGGGCATTTTGGGCAACTGCTTTTGGAATATACACTTCAACCCAGTCATGATGATCATGGATCGCGGCTTGCCGTCATTGTTCACCACTTGGAAAGAGATGTCGCCATTCCTTTCTTCAAGCACAGCCGGTTTCTCGGGGAAAGGCACCATGGGTCTGCGTGGCTCAGGGTGATCGTTCGCGGTACCATTGGCGTGCTCGGGGGGAGGAGAGGTCGACATCCTCGGTCGTTTGACATCGTGACCTTCGGTTTCATCTTCCTGTTCCGAGTCTGCTTTCCGCTTGGCTGTCATTCCCAGGGTCAGCATCGCATCCTTTCCTCTCGAAAGGTGATGAGAAGGGTCTTCGGGAAGCGCAAATGTCACGTCAGTGGCGAAAAGAAGGATTGTATGCGCCTACCTTCGTCTTTAAGTATACCTTGCGCCATGCTCGTTCAGTGTGTTGCCTTCAGGTTGAAACTTGGACAAGTGGAATGGAGATGATGGCGCATCTCACATGCTAGCGTGACGCCCACGTGCTTACTGCCGTTCAGATTCACCGCCTGCCCTTCTTGGCATCTTCAAGCTACAGCTCCAGGTGTTCACTCCAGCATTGAATCAACTTCACTCGATCAAACATCCATCCCTCGATACTCGCAGCACAACGCGTTGAGGACTCATGTCGGCCACACCTCTTCACGATATCTGGGAGGCTGCTGCAAGCCAGCCCTTCACTCCATCTATCGGCAAGGATCTTCAATTCACAGTCGGCGCCGTCTTATTATTCATCGCTTTCTTCTTGTCCGCTCTTTTCGGATTGAGTAGGTCTATACGGTAGCAATGCTGTTGCTTGGTAATAGGTGCTGACCGAGGTCTGCTAGACAACTCCTTGAAGAATCTCCCGCTCTACGGCATTCCAGCTTCATTAGCGTTTGGGTGAGCACCCACTGCAGTCTTCTGCACTCTACCCTTGCTAATGGCTCATGCAGCTTTGGCGCTGTTTACATGATCTGTGCAGTCGGCGTCTACGTATGAACTCCTCAACGCATCAGTATAGTCGTCACCGCCGTCCGCAGGTGCCCAGCGATCGAATTGACGAAGCCGAACCACGGCCAGCACAACGACCACCGCATCCTCCACAAAAGCGCGCAGAATTTAGGAAGTTCCACCCGGTCACCTCTACGCTCGTCATTTTATGGGGCGGTATCTCGGCCTTCCTCGTCGTCTACAATCTTGCGTACTATTTTGCACGATACATGCAAGGCCGGTTGAGTTAAAAGCTAGCGCGGTGCAATTACACTTATCATGGCCTCTTCTATACCAATGTTCACAGCAGTGACATCCTCTACCCGCCAGTTACTTCTACTCCTCCGTTGCATCTCTTTCTCTAAGAGAGCTCATGTACGTATCACTGCCGAGGGGTTGCGCTTCAGTTCTTCCGAGTACAGTTCTATGGATGCTTTCGTCGTTCTCGAGAAGTCATTATTCTCCTCATATACGTTCCGCGAGGCACAGCCTGCATCTTCTCAAGACGACCCTCCAGATCCACCAACCTTCGAGATCAGTCTTGAGAGTTTGCTTGAAACGCTCAACATCTTCAGCTTGTCAGACCCAGCCACTGCCACGAAACGAGCTGGAGGGAGTGATGGGTACGATGCCTTTGCTGCGCATCGGCTCAATCGCCATAACGCGTTTTCATCACACACGATCGGAATGAGTGGCGTCTGCACCTTCGAGTATGATGGGGAGGGCAGCTCGTTGAGAGTGCATATGTCCGAATCGGGAGTGACCACAACCTGCGATCTTACAACCTACGAAAGCCAGACGACTGAAGACATTCCCTTCGCTCGCGACGCTCTAGCATTGAAGACCATCATGCGCTCTGCTCACCTGCTCGATGCTGTCACGGAACTCGGGCACCTTAATCCGTCCGCTTTTACAATCATAGCCTCGCCAACATCGCGAACTGGTCCCAACCTCTCACTTTCAGCAACGGGAACGATCGGCTCAGCCACCGTCGACTTCGCACTAGACACTGCCTCGGAAACTCCAGTCCTCGAAACCTTTCAGTGCGCAAGCCGAACAATTGCAAGCTTTCGATACGAAATCATCAAGTCGACCCAACGCGCCATGGCTGTGGCGTCCAAGGTCAGCATGCGTCTGGATGATGAGGGAGTACTGAGTCTGCAATTCCTTGTCGAGGTCGAAGCCGCGGGAGGAGATGGCATAGCATTCGTCGACTTCCGCGCCATCCCCATCGTGGAAGGAGAAGTCGAGGCTGAGCAAGACGATGATGACGCTAGTGCTTCGGAGTGAGGCGGGTATGTAATAGACGTGTTGCGAGATTACAATGTAACCACTCCTTCCTTTGTGTCCTGCAAGCGGTGTCACAACAAGACATCGACTGTGATTAGATCTTGCAACGCTTCCCGGCGCCCACTTGAAATACTGACCTGTAGATACGTTCCCAGCGAGACTATCCGTCGTCGATGACTTTCATTTCACATACCACAGTAGAGAACGTAGGGGTGAACAAGCATAAAATTCATTCGGTCTATACGTGAGCTTGCCGATCAACCATCGCCCTCCCGGCGAACATCTTCGCTCACACCAGTATCAGCATCGTCGGCACCATCTCCAGGTCGCAGTAGCCCATGCTCGTCTTCCCTTTCCGGGTGCTCTTCTCTGAGCACGCCTCCATCGTGACCACCTCTGCCACCCTCATTCTCGTTGAGGACATACCAGAGATCTTTCTTGGTCAGCAGGCCGGCAAGGACGCCCTGGTTGGTGAAGACGATGTAGCGCAGGCCAAGCTTCTGGAACAGGTCGTTGGTGATCTGCAGGCTGCTCTTGCTGCTGAGAGTGATGGGCGTCTGGTCCATCCATGGACGTAGATCCAGAGTCACGGTGGGGTCGGCGAGTGGTTGGTGCTGGAAGTAGCATTCCGTAGTAATGGGCAAGGCACGCGAAGTGGAGGTCGCTGAGTCAAGTGCGAACTGCAACTCGGTCCGTGAGATGTACCCAAGCAAGAGGCCCTGCCGTGCAGATGTGATGACAGGGAAGCCACGGAAGCGGTGTTCGCGGAGTAGGTCGCGGAGGGTCTCGATAGTGTGCTCGGTGGCAGTGATGCAGACGAGATCATCCAAGCGGGTCATGATCTGGCTGACGGGGACATCTGCCACGGGTGTGTCGTCGTGGTTGTCCAGGAACGGGTAGCCGTTGAAGTGAATCCAGGACTCGTAGATGCCTCGTTTGCCAAATGCATCTGCTACCCATTTGGAGATCATGACGGCGACCATGATAGGTAAGACGTAATCCAAAGCACCAGTAAGCTCGAACATGATCACCACGATCGAAACGGTCATTCTTGTTGCGCCAGCTAACGCTGAAGCCGCACCAATGACTGCGTAAGTGCCAGGCGTGACGCATGGCTCATCCGGTATACAGCTCGCGAAGGCGATCCAGCCTGAATGCTCGCGCTGCCAGACTTCCACTATCAGTCCAACGAGGCGACCATACAGAGCTCCGACCGCCATGGAAGGGAGCAGGATTCCAGCTGGAATTTGCAATCCGAATGTTGCTGTCGCAAGGAGACCGCCAAGCGTCGCAGAGATCAGCAGGATGAAGATGACACCCGTGTTGGCCACCCCAGACTTGCAGAGACCTAAGTAGTCGTCGGTAATATCGCGGCATTCGGCGAAGAGATGCTCGACTAGCTCACTAGACTGTGCGCGTAAGAATGTGACAGGAAAGCTGATGAGAGCTGTGATCAGTGCCACGACAGCAACTTCCAGCACTGGCCGCTTGAGGAACGGATTGCTCGGCGAAGCTCTCCAGGCGGCCACCCGCATGTTCAGTTTGATGAACATCGCGCCATATATCCCCCCAATGACGCCAATGATGGCGAACGGGACCAGCTCGAATGCGTTCCAGCCACTGTGATAGGTGACTTGGTATAACACCAGTTTGCCGGTGCGGAATGGGTCAAATGCTTGCAATGTCACCGCGGCGATCATCGCGCATACGAATGAGGCCCACATTGTGCGATCCGGGAAGTAGTAGCTCAATTGTTCCAGACTGAATAAGACGCCACCAATGGGAGAACCGAACGCAACAGATATGCCACTTGCGGCGGCAGCTGACAATACCTCTCGTTTCCGAGCCTCATTATGGTTGATACCATCGAAGAGCTTCATGAACAGATTCGCGCAGCAGCATGCAACGTGTACCAAGGGTCCTTCTTTGCCGAGCCACATCCCTGATGCGACTGCAAGACACAGGCCCAATGATTTGGCGGCAAGAGTCCAGCTTCCGAGGAATCGTCGGATCACAAATCCTCCTAGAACGGTCTTGATTTCCGGAATTCCACTCTGTTTTGCGTAGAGAGAATACTTGTTGACCAGCAAGCTCGCGCATGTGGCGAAGAAGACCGACAGCAGAACGAAGAAGATATACTCGACAATATAGCTTCCACCCTTACTGTTGACTCGCAGAACGGTGCTCCAGGACCGCCAGTCGGGACATTCGGCGTACGTGTCGGTCTCCCAACAGCAGAACACTCGATTCAGATAGAATCTCCCTCCATCTTCGACGTTGCTGCACATTCCCTGTTTGAAGTCGCCCATCCAGTCACTAGCAATGTCAATACTAGCGGCGATTGTCCCCACGGCTAGACCAGTCGCAACGAGTATCCACCATATTTGACTTGCGTCTGCGAAGATCTTGAGTTGCCCGAGAAGGCCTGGAGAGTTCGTGACCAATTGTCTCTGACGCGTGCGCTCTTTTGTGTACTCATAGATCCAGTCGATCGCAGTCAGGTTGTCGTAGCCGACTCTGCGACCCGGCCCCTCGACATACCAATCCAATCCGTTGGCATCCTTAGTGTCCTGTAGACCCGCCCCGGCGTCTGATGAAGCATTCAGATAAGAGAGGATCGCATCTGTCGAGGGGTTGATCGTGTTTTTAATGCGCTCCGTGGGAGGAGTAGGCGTGCCATTGCGACTCCGCTGGAATGGCGAGGATAAGAAGCGCGAGGCGAAGGACGACGGCTGTGCTTTTTGGGTTCGTTTGAAAGATATATTACTGCGCACTCTCAGTGACTAAACACTAGCAACATGATGTCCGCCTCACATACCCACTATCTAAGACTCCATTTGCATGGAGCTGCTCGTTGGCGGGCTGCTCGTCAGGTTGTATCTGACGGCCAACCTCAAAGATGTGATCTTCTGCCGGAGACGCGTTCAGTGGGCTTCGACTTGAAGAAGCTAGGGCGGGCGCAGGTCCTGATGAACTCGGCGATGAGCTTGACATGAGAGCATTGGTGAGGTTCTGAGATGCTGTCGCATGCGCGCCTCCAACCCTGGGAGCTTGCGAGCACATGTCACAGTGTAGTATAGTTGAGCATGGATGGCATATATCAGAACGGCAGTCGGCAGGTCAGGGATCGTCGACCACAATGATCAATGGCCTACTCGATTGCAAGTAACCATGTTTGCTAGTCGTGATATGGACATTTCCCCCATTACAAGGTGCGATCGAGGATGGACGCGGTCCATGGTGCTCATGAGACGACGAGCTTACTTTTCTCCTACATGTGACAACCGCTCGCAAGCAAGAGCGCGACCTAGCTGATACCAGATCATGATCTCGTCCTGTACCAGGGAGGCCACTTCGGCAGGCCATCACTGTGATTGATAGCATTCCAGCTCGCTCGTCATCCTGCCACAGCATCTGGCAGGTCGAACGACGATCATCAAGGCATGATATGTGATCTTGAGCCACTGGAGATCATCATATCGATTGGACATATGGAGGAGAAAGCGTGCAGCAGCAAACGATCACGCGACCAAAACCACGAAGGCAGATACAGCCCGTTTTCGCAGCAACTACAGCTGAATCCATCATGAAGTTCTGCTTGGGTGATACAATCACACTGCATCAAGTCAACGATCAAGGCCCTCGGGTATCACGCTCTCACTGAGACATGTACTTCCATATGACATCACACCTCCTGAAGGACACATAGCATGTCGATCCTACCATATAAATGCGACGAAATACAAGATCAAGTGTCTACTGTTTACATCTCTCACCTTCAACATAGAGTCAGATCCTCGAATTGACGAAACTCAATACTTCAGGTACCATCTCATGACTCCTGTTCACTCTTTGGCAAGGCCACTAACAGGTTAAAAAGATCCACCCACACAATCAACTCATCCTCAGCCATGTCGAACTCCGGATCCAGCAACTCCGGTATTAGTGGCTTTGCTCAGGGCATCACGTCCACCGTAAGCTACTGCCATCGTCCCCAACAATATCTGCATTACCACTGACGCTTTCGAAGCTTGGTAATGCCGCAGGTGGTGTAACCAAGACTGCAGGCGGCATTGTTGGTGCCGCAGGTCAAGGTCTCGGCGACACGATCAACAGCACAACCGGAACGAAACAGGTCGGCGATGGTCTCAAGTCTGTGACTGGCGGCGTCGAAAGCGGGTCTGCACAGGTTGCCAAGGGCGCAGAGGATGCTGGGCAGTGGAAGTCATCATAGACTTGTTTCTAGGTCGGGTTAACATTGGCTTATGGTATGCTGCTGTTTCAAACGAGCATGTTCTTAGGTAGCCCTCGAAACTATCAAAACAAGTGGAGTGTGCAAATTGATGACATTACCTACGAGACTGTTCCGGCAGCCATATATCATCATTTTACGTTACCAAATGTGTACAGCTCGTAGCATTTCTTCACCGCAACCGGAATTCGAGTACAAAAGCGCTGGTCAGGCAAGAAGACGGCTGCAACACGCTGAATGTTGTCATGTAGAACTTTGCTTCGTTCTTAGGACCTTGAAGCGAACGGTGTTGTTGTCGCCGCACACCGTGGCGGCTTTCCTACTGGTCGGTACAGCCCGCCGCGATCTCAGTGGCGTTCTTATGTGGGCAGTCCGAACGCAATTGAGAGCATGTGGCTTGTATTGATGGAGTGACCGCGAATGGTAGCATAGTACTGTATTCTTTCACGCGTATGCGAGGAAAACTCCTAGATGACATGCAAGCGGTTGCCAAGGTCTTTGTTCCGCCCAGTGCTGTTAGCAGCCGCCTTGGTGCCTGGATGCGAGGTCATGAGAAACAGTTGCGTTCAATTTACGAGCGCTTCTTCTTTCTTCCAATCACAGCTGCATGCTCTATCAATCCACACAACGTATTTCTTTCCGATCTGCGGTCGTGAGTAGCAGAGTTGCTGGACCAAACCAAAAGATCTCATCTCCTTGTCTCGTTAGAACGAGTTCATAGGTCCTAAACAACGATGGCTCACATGGGATTGCTCTTCGCTCAAGGCAGAGGCGCAGGCTATGCATCCAATTCCTCCGAGGTAGAAAGGATCCACGATCTCAACACCTTCTACGATCTCAAGAAATGGGGCTGGGTGATCTTTCGTTGCACATATGGAGATGACGATGCCTGGTCTCGCTTCATCGACCGACTGGACCGCCACAAAGACGCTGTGCTACGAGACGACTACCAGACGCCCGACCTGATCGCGTCGTATGACTGGAACGTCCAGGAGGATCCTGCTTTGGATGGTGCTACGAAAGACGAAGTCCGCCAGCGATTCCGTCAGCTTCGTGCTTCTCTCATCCAGGACGAGAGCGCCGCCGATCTCGAAGACTTCAAGAAACAGGCTCTGATGCGCGAAAACCCCCGTTTCAATTACTGCATCCACGTGGATGCCGAAGCACTCCACGCAGTGTTGCAACGCGCCTCGGACTTCTTTGAAGGCTCAATCACTGGTCACGTCAATCTGGTGAGAGCCGACGGATCCTGGGGGATGCCGGATTTCGATCGCTTTGATTGGGACAAATACGAATCCGAGAAGAAGGGGCAGAAGTCCGACGAGGAGCCTGGCGACGATGATGACGAAGGTGATGATGACGATGGGGACGAAGACGAAGACGACTATGACGAAGATCAGCCTGAAATCGAAGGCAGCCGACTTTGCGATGTAGGGTGGATGATGGTCAAGGTCGACTCTCTCATACCGGAGACTTATGCTACTCTGATCAAAGGCTTCATGTGGGACAATATCTACTGCAGGCCGCCGCAAGTGATGGAGCGCTAGGCAGAACAATATTCCGACCTGCGTGTTTGAATTCACCTCCATTTCCTGCGAAGTCTACCTTTATCTAATGCGCTACATCATCCATCTCTACTGAGGACCGTCCGCAACACAAAACAGCGCGTCACAGTTGCTCCTGATGTTTGCAATCTACTTGCACAGGTCTGCGAACGTCACCTCAAACTGATCCTCGATCGTTTGACACGAGTCTCAGCTGTCGACGGTGTAGTAATCACTACAGCCAGATGCGGTGCATGTACGGGTGAAGGCTATGCTAGTTTGTAGGGCAGAGTCACTTGACTGGCGACTTCCAGACAGACTCATTATCAACTCACTTGGCATAGTGAGATGTAATCCACGCGGTCGAATTCGAGGCGTCCGACCGGCAAACTCACTGCAGGCTTCGGGACCAGGGACAACCCGCGGCCGTTCTTGCTCACAGATGTCCAAGTCAACGGTACAAAGGTATCATTGTTTGGTCTAGAGCCTCCGCTGACCCTGAGAAACATTAGAGATCCATGATGGACCAAGTGATCAAGGATTTGATCAATGAAATGTGTGCACATGTCCGAGCAGTATGCCGAATCATGCACTGATGGTGTCGCACAACTAAAGTGTTCCGTGCCAGCAAAGCAGCATCAAATAGCACGGAAGCACCGGTCGCGGTCTCGTACGTCCCTGTTAAAGGACAAGCTTCAAATCACAAGTCTCGTCAATGGTAAGCCTCCTCCGCATTTGTCTTGCGCATATACTGCTTTTATGGTTCGAGTTTGACATCAGCAACTTGTCGAGTACGATTGCATTGCGACCTGTAGCAATTAGTAACTCCTCAGCTTGGTCATGGGTAGCCTGAAACTTTGATGCGAAATCGTCGAAGCGGTATAATGGGGAGCTCGATCAGATCGGATGGCTATGGGAATAGGGAGACTATGCTCAGCACATTCCTCTTAGTATCACATGGTGACGATAAAGAAGAGAGCGCGGGTCGGTGCTTCACACGAATGAATAGAGTTCGTGTTATGCTTAAACCCATGACGCAGCCTAGCGCTCCCGCCTGTCCCAATCATGAAGCTCAGTAGTGTCGAGCAGCAACGGTCGATAAAGCATAGACGCTAAGACGCGGATTAAAGAACTCCAACTTGACTGCAATACTCCTTGCGCTCAAGTACATTACATTGCTCTCCAGAAGCTCACCAGAGCAGCCTGTCAATTGTGTCGTCTGCCCTGCCCGAAGCGTGGGCTTCCATATCACGAGCGAAAATGGATGCCTCCAATGCCATTCCCGAAGGTCCCACCTTCATAAGCACAACCACCGTGCTCTCCCTCCTGTCCACGGTCGCCATCCTTGGAGCAGCATACTCCGCATCCATCGCTCTCCTCCCGAAGACTGCTACCACAAAAACCCGGATCCTCTTCATATGGCATGCATTTGATGCGCTCATCCACTTCATCCTCGAGGGCAGTTTCTTGTACAACTGTTTCTTCAGCTACACCACCATCACCCAACTAGACGGCCTCTGGAAAGGCCGAGAAAGAGCGACGGCCGTGGTCTCGGAATATCTGCCTCCGAATGTCTTCTTCCTGGGCTACAAAGATCGTCTCTACGGCTCCGCCTATGGCACAAACCCGTTCGCAGCGCTGTGGATGGAATATGCCAAGGCAGACGCGCGATGGGGCGGCAGCGACCTGACGGTGATCTCACTCGAGCTGCTCACGGTCTTCATCGCTGCGCCGCTGGCGGTCTGGGTATGCTATTGCCTGAAGAAAGAGCGAAGCGACGCATGGTTCTGGATGATCGTGATCGCGACTGGGGAACTCTACGGCGGCTTCATGACCTTTGCGCCCGAGTGGCTGAGCGGCAGCCCGAACCTCGACACGAGTAATTGGATGTATCTGTGGCTATACCTCTTCTTCTTCAACACGCTTTGGGTGTGGATACCGCTCTGGATTCTGTGGGAGGGCTACGGCAAGATGACTTCTGCCATGGCTTTGCAAGGTCAGAGCGCAAGCGCAAAGAAGCAGAGATAGACAAGATTTCATGTGCTGTTCAGTGGTCTCGGTTGCGGTCTATTTGCGGTGGAAACGTCTACAAGATCACTGTTCCCTTGGCTCATCACAATGCGCTGGCTTCACTTACATTGCTTCAATCTCCGAAGACAATGTCTGCGTAAATGAAGGACGAAACTCTTTGTTCTCATGCTCTACATGTGCCCTCCGTTCGATAGCTCGACCAAGGATACTAATCGCGACCTCTTCTCCGTCCATGGTGTTCACCTGCCAAATGTTCTGGTAAGATATTACATGATCACGTCACCACACTCCTACCGTGGCTCAGGTGGGCATCAATTGAACCGTGAGGTTACACCATCATCCTTATCCTGCAGCGTCAGCCATTGCACAGTGTCCGATCAGATGACTCAAACGCAAGCGTTGTGCACATCTGGCCCGCATAGAGCTCATTAAACCTGATACAAATTCGGTCATGTCCATCGAGAATGTGTGCTGAGTGGTAATATTTGTTGGATGTGAAGTGTGATGGGCGATAACTAGGCAAGGTTGAGTTCCTTGTGTTACACTTGGTACTAATTTGGTTGTCTACGTGTAATGATGTGATTTCTATCGTCCTTTTGTAGATGCTCCGGTTGAGATGCTACGCGATATTTGAGACTTCATCTGCATGTCTGAGTTTGCTCTCGATCTGGTATGTGGCTCTGCAAGGGAGGAGCTAGCGTGAATCATAGGTTCCTCGTTGGCCATCGTCCATATCTGAAATCTGCCCCTAGTGCAGACATGATCCCTAGCGCGCGCCGAAGCGTGACTTCTTTTAGTTTCTTTGGCTTGACTTCTTAGCTTCTATGGCTAATCGAGCTTCGCAGACGAGCGCAAGGGCAAGATATCTTTTCTTGGGATCGCAGCGAAGCATTTCTCCATTTGAATCCGTAAGATCTGTTCGTCAGGTCACCCAGACGTGCTCCCTGATCGATGCCGGTGGTCAAAATGGCCTGGATCTGGCTTCTATAGCAGTCGAAGTCCCGTGGCAGTGTTGGCCTCATTCTAGGGTTGTGGCAAATGCAATGGTGTTGACGTATCAGACGTATGCTGTTGCCTTGTCAGATGACAAAAGACCCAGCAACGTCACATGAATCGCGATCCATTACTGAGCATGGTTTTTGGCAAGAGTTCAATCTCCTCCTCAAAAGTCATCACCCGAATCCTTCCTCTTCTTTGACCTTTTCTTGGCCGGCTTAGCGTCTTCTGAATCACTCCCTGTCTCTTTCTTCGCTTTACTCGGGGCGTCCGGCACTTTTCCCGCAATCTCATGCAAGAAGTCGAACGTGTCATTTGCCATGATCGCCCGCTTCATATGTTGGCACAAGATCCGCTTTTGTCCTTTACTGGCTGCTGCTCCGCCGCCACCCTGCGCTTGCTCGGCCGACGCAGTGATGAGCTTGATCATGAAGAGCTCTAGCGCGCGGCTGACCACGTGTGGGGTGACTTGAGCAACTTTGCCAATGTCCTCGTCTGCTTGCATGATGCGTTTGATGCGGGCGACTGGGAACTGCGTTTTGAGGACGACGCCATGTGTCGGATCGGTGAGAGGTTGCGGCTTGTAGTCGGCATGGTATTGGTGTTGCATAGTTGCTCCTTTGCGATTGCGGGATTGTGCGGGTACATCGGGCATGTACTCGTCGTGGTCCTCGGTCTTCATGTGCATGTTGGGATGCATGCCTTGTAGTAGCTGTTGCTGATGCTGTTGGTACTGTGAAGGTTGAGGGAGGTACTGCTGATCGTACTCATAGGGATATGACGAGGGCTGTTGGGGGTATTGAAGGTATGCGTTGTTTGTATAGGTCATATCGTATGGGTTGTTGGACTGCGGGTGTGGTGGTGGTTGGACGAGGCCAGAGAGATCTGGGGAACGCGGCGCATATGCGTTCGGATCCATGACTGGGATCTGGATCTGATATCGCTGCCGCGCACTCTCGTTCTCTGGTGACCGTGAGTCAATGATCCTGGATATCAATATGCTGCAACCCGAAGTGAATCGATCTTCAATGCTGAGGTAATAATGATCTTGCCGTCCTGCAGGCGCAAATCGCTGCTTCTGGCAAGTGGGGCAGATGCAGCTTGTGGCGTTGATTGTGGCTGGCGTCGTGGCTGTGCAGGCTGTCTTGGCGAAAAAAGGAAAAGTGGTGTGAGGGTGGTTCGCTTCGAGCGGGCAGCGCGTCGGCCTTCTTTTGTATCCCACTCGCGCGCTCCTTTGATCGCATTCTGCCTGCATCCGCTGCGCTAGCGCTACATCGGGGAAAGGCTGTGCCCATCACCTCATCTCTCTTTCGTCATCTTATCGATAAGTTCGCTCGACTACACGTGTTTCCCATCAAATCAACCTCACATGGTCCTGCTCATTTCTCTGCTGAGGACACTGTATTCATGGCTTTTTGCACAGGCAGAGCACCCGTCCAAGGGGATCAATCCTCGTTCGTGGCATCATTCCAAGGTTCACGCTCCAGTGTGCAGTGTGGCTGAAGATCTGAGCTTGCCGTGGCTTGCTTTATGTACCAGGTACAGTATGTGCGCAGGCACGCCAGCCTTGTCCACTGCACTGCCCACCAGAGCTCGCCGCTCAGTAAAGTAGAGATGCACAGTCTATGACATGGATCGCCAGTGCTTCTTTCTTCCAAGTTGTAGCAGTGTGTCGTTTACCACTATTCAGAGGGACAAATTACTACTACCTGTGAATCAACATGAACGAACATGAACAACGAGATCTCGACCCTGTCAGTGGAGACTATGATCTAGATTATGATAGCGACGCTCTGAGCGTCTGGTCTGTCAAGCTTTCTGATGAGACTCCAAGAGCCGATCCAAGCTGGGCAACGCCATCTCCCGTTTTGTATTCAATGGGAGGAAATCGCGACATTTCCCAGGAACATGAGGCTGAACGGCAACACTATAGCCCTGTGTATGAGGAGTCCCCTCTGCTGGATGCTTCTGTTCCTCTGGAAGGAGGTCCTCGATTTCGACTTCTACAGATATACCCAGGCTCATCTGACCAGCATATCTATGGTAGGCTCATGTCACGAGCTGTGTTCGACGCACCAGTATACACGGCGATTTCGTACTCCTGGGGAACTGGCCCGCTTTCAAACGAGATATTCATCGGGAGGGGTAGGAGTCCATTTCCTGTATCAGCACACCTTTGGTCAGCACTTCGACGTTTGCGAGACAGACACAAGATCATGAACGTCTGGGTCGATGCTATATGCATCAACCAGCAGGATCTGTTGGAGAGGACATCTCAGGTCCACATCATGGCGCAGATTTACAATCAGGCCGACGCAGTCAAAGTCTGGCTGGGTGAACTCGACGGTGCCGGCGACGATAACATGTCGGACGTGCAACTGGTGTGGTCCTTGTGTCGACAGAAGAACCCATGGTGGAGCCGACTGTGGGTCTTGCAGGAATGCGCGTACGCCATCGATTGCCCAACGATCATGTTTGGTCCCCATTCCATAATCTTGGAGGAGTTCATCGGGAGGTGGAGGTCTGTCAACATGCTCTATAGGGATTGGCACGCCCAAAGCGTATATGATGTACTTGCAAAGAACCTTAGCTTCTTGTGTACGCTTCACGAAGCTTGGAAGATGCAAGCGAGAGAGAGCATTTATCGATTGCCATTGCTGCTCAGGCTTCGACAGACTTCTGGACGCAAATGTACCGAGGATCATGATAAAATTTACGCTATCTTGAGCTTGATCGATGAGCAAGAGGCAGTTCTTATACAAGCAGACTATCGAGAACCTTACTCACAGCTAAAACTAGAAGTGTATGAGCTTTTGGCGCGATCTCCGCTGTGGGACGAAGCAAAAGACCGGAGCCTTCTGGAGGTCGAATCTTATGACCCATCGACCGAAATAACGCAAAGGGTCCTGCCCGTGCTTCACACAATGTTAGAGCGGAAATATGGTGAAAGCGATGAAGGGACAACCCAATTGCTTTACGAGACAGCTCTATGTACTTTAGGCGACGACGATGGACGCATGCTCCACTACGCGGCAAATGGAGGACACCAAATACTTGTTGAGCGGCTACTAGACGATGGCGCGGATATCAACGTAGTCAGAGGCCACTATGGTAGTGCACTCCAAGCAGCATCGCTTGGAGGTCACTCAGAGATTGTGGCCTTGCTTCTTGATCGCGGAGCAGATGTCAACATCGAAGGCGGACAATACATCACACCGCTTCGAGCTGCAGCTGTAGGAGGTCATGTGGAGATTGTCGAGTCATTACTGAGCAATGGTGCTATCGTTGACCTTGAAAATGGTCGTAATCACAGCAGCGCGCTTCAGTTGGCGTCGCTTAACGAACATGAAGAGGTCGTACCGATGTTACTCGACGCAGGCGCCGATGTCGACGCTCAGGGAGGTTCCAAGCCCAGCGCACTACAGCTTGCATCATGGAGAGGAAATATCGAGCTGATCAAGCAATTACTGAACAGAGGAGCCAGAATTGATCAGGGTAATCCGCTTCACGGTGCAGCGTTTCATGGACATCTGGAAGTTGCGGCGCTGCTCATTGCCAGAGGTGCAAACGTCTATGCAAATTCTGATGAAGCACTGCAAGCTGCCTCAAGGGCAGGCTACATCGAAATCGTACAGCTGCTCCTCGATGCTGGCGCTAATGTGGGAGAAGCCAAGGCTCTGTATCATGTAGTATCGCTAGGTCACCTGAAGACAGTCCAGCTGCCATTGAACTATGGCGCCGATGTACATGCAGAATCAGATAGTGCATATTCGATTGCCTGGGCAGCAGGACATACAGAGGTCTAGAGACTTCTCCTCGACAAGATGATCAAAACACAGAGGCCTTAGAACGCGTCTTCACTGCTGTACGTTCAGGCGGCCGCGAAGAAGTTGTGCAGCTACCATTTGATAACATTGCTCAAACGGAGCTAGAGACATGATACAACTGCCGCGCAACCCTGAACTTGGTTGCATTGTGGACACATACTGAAAGTAGGCTATCGACACGAGAGTCGGGATGCATGATGAAGGGACAACATGATGGGACTGTGAACAAGAGCTTCCAAGTCCTCAATAACCGTATAGTGTGATATTCAACGGCAAGAAGAGCAGATATCCTACATCTGATCACCCCGTCTGTGGCTCATTGACCGCGGCAGACCCGGTGAGGTGGTCGATACCTCTGCTATCACTCAAGATGTGGTCAGTCAACAACCACCCTAACAGTCGGGCATTACCACGTACGCATCGTCAGAAGCGATTTTGCGTTATGATAGTCCGCCTCATGATGCTATCTGATCGTCTAGAGAAAATTGATGATTGCACTTTGCGTCCATTCGCCATCACCAGTAGAGCTCGCTTGCTTGATTAGGTACAGCTCATCGATAAACGCTGGGATGAAAGTTCCAGGACCTCGTACGCCGCTTGCTTGCGCCGCTCTCTCGGCTGCGATCTCGTACATCAAGATAGCAGAAAGAGTAGCCAGCAGCTTGTCCTCTCTTTCGACAGCCAAGACACTGGCAATCGTCGTCCCCAGCGCACAACCACTGCCGGTAATCTCTCCCAATAGCCTGTGGCCATTTTTGATGATGACTGTCCTCTCGCCGTCGGACAAGACGTCTTGAACACCTGTCATAAGAACAACATTCCTTTCTCGTGCGGCGATTGTTTGGACCAGCGTAACTTTGTCGTCTAGCGAGAGCTGGGAGGCCCCACTGTCGACACCGTGTTGTTTGACTCCCGCTGCTCCCGAAATAGTACGAATCTCGCCTTCGTTGCCTTTGATGACATCAAAATATCCGCCGCCCATCAGCGCTTTTACGCCTTCTCGCCGCTGTGCCGTCGCACCGGCGCCGACAGGATCGAGAAGTACTGGGCCTCCAATGGCATTGTATGCCGCCAAAGCTTGAAGATGGTTCAATCGCATTTCAGGGGTCGTCGTACCCATGTTGATCACCAGACTTCCGCCTAGCGCCGCGAGATCCCCTGCTTCGAGTCCATTGTTTGACATGATCGGTGACGAGCCCACGGCTAAGGCGACATTGGCAGCGAAGTTCTGCACCACTAGGTTCGTCATGTTGTGGCATAGCGGTTTCTTTTCCGCCATGCGTTTGATGATGATAGGTACTCTGGCCAATACAACATCTCGTGACAGTTTCGACTTGGTGGAAGATGATGCGAAGGGTGGTGGCAAGGCGATCAGTTTTGACAGCGATGCTGCGGCAGCTTTGGGATCTTGGGCGGCCATTATCGCGCTGACTACTGCCACACCGTCGAGTCTCTTTCGGGGCGAAGTAGTCTGATAGAGCACTCGTTGAGTGTTGGTTGCGTTAATCCCCCCTATACATACCGTCTTGACATGACCCAATTCCTTGTCCACGAGCGCAGTTAAGATCTGCTGTACTCCCGCCGTTCCGATGATTGATTTCGTGTTCTCCTTTGTCGGCGTCGCAAACACTGTCCCCACCCCGAGGTAGTCCGCGCCATCTCTCGCAGCATCGATCGCCTCCCTTTCGCTGTTCGCCGTCACGCCGATGATCGCATGTTCGCCTAGGATCGACCGCGCCGTCTTCAGATCCAGATCATCCTGCCCGACATGCACACCTTCCACCCCGGCTGCCAATGCCACATCGACCCGATCGTTGATCAGCAGCGGCACCCCCGCCGCCTTAGTCACTTTATGCAACGCTTTCGCAATGCGGACGAGCTCGCCTGTGTCGGCGGTCTTGTCGCGCAATTGCACGATGGTCACGCCTGCGGTATCGATGTCAGCAAACTGGGATGAAACGAAGACAGTCTTGATGTGCTCGCACCGCCTTCGATCGCGGCCTGCACCACGGACACGAGGTCTTTCGCGCCGAGGATCGCAGGCGTGGAGTCGGTGACGAGGTAGAGGGAGTAGTCTACGTTGCTCGTGGCCATGGTCTAGGCATTTATCGTCTGGCATATACGGGATTGATCTGAGCACCGAGATCTGACTCGTTGAATATTCGAGGTTTGGTGTCTTTGAGCTATGTCATTTTCATGTGATGTCAGACAGGATGCTGCATGTCCTATGCCTCAGCATTTATACTGCGGTCTCTCTAGGTCTATAAAATGCTGAACTCGCTCATATACTGTTGATACCATGGAGGATCACTCAAGAAAGAGGTACATCGCATAGACCGACCTGGTCAGGTCTATAGGATACATACATGAGGCGAGGCAAGCATTCCGAATATCAACATCGGGTTTGAGCCCACTCTCAATTCCGACGCTGGAACGTTATTGACGGCCTTCATCGACTCGTGAACAAATGCATCATAACATCGCACCAACCCACAGGGATGATTGTATTCAAGGTTTCACGTACGGGTGAAACATTATCACGCCGATGATATGAAGATGATTCTGTTCGGTGTCCTCGGCAACACGCAAGGCCACAACACGTGCTGCAGTCAGGCCCGGCAGTGACTCGCACTAAGCGGGGGACGGCATCTGCGCGAAAGCAGAGAAAGTCTTTTGTTGTCCGCATCACCACCGCCGTCTTTTTCCCCTCGCCACCAGAACCACAACCACCACTCCGCGCCCACGACAGCCCTCCATCAACAGACTGCCGTCGAGCAATCCGTCCATCAGCATTCACGCATCGACTCCCATCGCCACCCATCTGTGCACATCGTCGACCCCGCCGACGTTCACCACTCCACCCACAAAAGCCCCCCCACCTCCGAACAAAACATCCAACCGCCGTTCCGAGCAGAGGACAGAGTTTATGTATTCGTCCCACGCGCACGCTTCGACAGTCGACCCGCCGCCGGTGCAGCAACCATTTCGTATATTGCGAAGACCTCGTAGTAGCGGCCACGAAAGAAACAACGGCTGAATCGCTGCCTTGACCTTACCGCACGATTCGAGAGACTTTTGTCATAGCTCCGTTTGCTCCAACCGACAGGAAACGCATACACAGCACACATCGCTGTCAGAGTACTGCATGTCTTTGCCAGCCTGCAAACAGTCAACAACCTGTGCTATACAGCCGTCCGAGAATTACGCATCTGTTATATAAATCACTACGACAACGTACAATACCGCAATCATGGCTTCCGTCAACATTCGTCGCGATGTCACCGACCCCTTCTACCGATACAAGATGGAGAAGCTGCAGTCCAAGATCGAAGGCAAAGGTAACGGGATCAAGACCGTGATCGTCAACCTGAGCAACGTGGCCGATCAGCTCGCCCGGCCTCCCAGCTATGTCATCAAGTACTTTGGCTTCGAGCTTGGCGCTCAGACCAACATTGACCCCAAGGACGACCGCTGGATCATCAACGGTTCTCACGAAGCCACCAAGCTCCAGGATTACCTCGATGGATTCATCAACAAGTTCGTCCTGTGCAAGCAATGCTCGAACCCCGAGACCGTAGTCAACATCAAGGATGGCGACATCATCTTCGACTGCAAGGCCTGCGGTCAGCGCACGCACGCCGACCTGCGCCACAAGCTCTCTTCCTTCATCCTCAAGAATGCGCCCAAGAAAGGCAAGAAGGACAAGTCGACCAAGAAGGCCGAGCGTCGTGCTCGTAAAGAAGCTGAGCGCAACGGTACTGGGGACGGCAATGGTGGCAGTCCGGGCGAGAGTGGCTCGGACAACGGGGATGATGATGATGACGCGGGCGATGCTGGCAGCGAGGAAGACGATGCTTTGACGCGCAAGATCAACGCCGAGGCCAAAGAGCTTAACGAGCCCGAGCAGGAGAAGGAGGTTGAATGGGCCATCGACATGTCCGAGGAAGCCATCAAAGCCCGTGCCAAGGCTCTTCCTGAAGATCTCAAGCAGTCGCTTGTCATTGAGGGTGACGAAGATGGGGAAGGATCTGGTTCCAATGGATACGACGCGCTTGGTAAATGGATTGAGGAGGAAGCCACTGCCAACGGCGGTGTCGGCGAGGTTAAGGACGTCGACATCTACCTCAAGGCCAAGGAGCTGGGTATCGATAGCAAGCACCGCACCCCTGCCGTTCTCGCCCAGACCATCTTCGACGAGAACATCGTCAAGCAGATCCCCGGACGTGCCAGCATGCTCAAGAAGATGATCACCTCCGACCGCCACGAGAAAGCTTTCCTCGGCGGCATCGAGCGCTTCGTCGGTATCGACAAACCCGCCCTCATCCCGCAGGTGTCGGCCATTTTGCTCAAGCTCTATGACAACGATCTCGTTTCTGAGGAAGTCTTGAAGTCCTGGGGCGGCAAGGCCAGCAAGAAATACGTCGACCTCGCCACCAGCCGCAAGGTCCGCAAGAGCGCCGAGCAGTTTCTCGAGTGGCTCAACAACGCCGAAAGCGAGGACGAGGACAGCGAATAAACAGAAACACCTGGAAAGGTGCAAAAGTTTGCTTACCGACGCTGGGTTATCGTTTATCTTAGCATGATTCGATGTGCTTCAAGGTAGTGAAGTCCTTCTTTCCTTCCTATAAGCTTCTCTCCGCTCCGCGATGAAACTTGTTTCCATCGTCTCCTCTCCTGTCTTTACCACCTCGGACGATGTCCTTTCTACACTCCACTCCTTGTGCAGTTCCTGCGCGACGTCGGTGTTCTATATGAGTCTACCGCCTTAGGGCAGGATAGATAGAAATCTATTCTGCTCCAAAAACCTTATTGAAACAATGTCGTCTTCTCATCTCTTCTGTACGTACTCGGTCTTGCTGCCGAATTGGATGCGTGCGACCTTGCGCCTTGTTCTTGTCCTGCATGACACCGCCAGCTGGATGTTGACCAGCAATCTCCTTCTGCCATGCCCTGGGACTGTGAGCATAGTTGAGTGCAGCGATGAGATGCTGCTTCCCAGGTCAAAGATATCCAGATTGTGCAATCACACCGCGACAGGCAGTGAGGCATTGAGAGACTTCAGGGCGATATACCATGTGTAGCGTGACCATCTGCCACTGTTCGAGGTCGTCTCTAGCAGACAACATCTGGAGGCCCCATCAGAGCTCAATCGCCCTGATTCGCCGCACTCCGCCGCGCTTTGTTACGTTGCCGCAGCGCCTCTTTCTCCGCTTTACGTGCCTGGTTCAAACTCCTCTGCCCGCCGCCATTGCCCGTCTCTGCGTCTGCGAGCTGCCAAGCGCGTATACCCGCTTCCGAGACATCGTCGAGCAGAAAGCGACCGAGATGGCCGTTGCGCCACCGCTGTATCAGCCACAACGCCGTCCCCTCGAGATCCGGCGTGCCGCCTTTCTGCAAGCGCCCGGTCTTGCGCGCCACGCCCTCGAGCAGCGCCATGACGTCGTTCGTCGGACGGCAGTATGCAGAGTACAGCTCGGCGCCTTGGGGTTGCAGGTTCAGGTGGAAGAGCAGATAATCGGCTAGAGTGAAGGGCGGAATCACCGCATCCTTGACGCTGCCGCATAGTGCGAGCTTCAGCATGTGGTCGGCATCCGGCACGTAGGGTATGAAGACACCTGGAGTGTCGAGCAGATATACTCCACCTGTGTCCTCGTCCGCCAGTATCTTGACGTTCGTTCCAATCTTGCGCGTGATGCCTGGTTGCGCGCCGGTCGAGGCGACCTTGCCTTTGCCAACACCTTCGCGGCGCAGGGAGTTAAGAAGCGAGGATTTGCCCACGTTCGGCATGCCGACGATCATCAGGTGAGATCCTGTCAGGGTCTGATGTCGAGATGTGGTTTCGCGGATGTAGGACAGCAGGGCACGGGTGTCTTTGGCGGATTTGTGGTCGGAGATCAAAACAGGAGAGGGATAGTGGAGGGTGGAAAGGAGGGATTGGGTAGTCTACTTACAGATATTGAGATGATCAGAAAGGAATGTCTACCATAAAGAATCAAGGAAGAGAGGAATAATTTGAAAACGGGAACGAAATACGATTGTTTCCAAGAAGACCTACCTTGACAGCCTCTTCTCCCGCTCGATTCTTCTCCGCGCCCAAGTCGCGTTTGGTATACACGACCACTCTCTGTCGCCCTCTCAAGCTGTCTTCAAACATCGGGTTCCGCGAGGTCAAGGGGATGCGATAGTCTCGACATTCGATGACCAGATCGATCTGCGAGAGCATCGACCGCATCCGCGCCAGCCCAGCAGCATGATGTCCGAGATAGTACGACCGTGGGAGAGAGTCCAGTGGCGGGAAGACATTACGAGGGATGAACGCGGACATCAGAAATGTCCATTTGATGGGAAGCAAGTAAGTGTACTCACGTCTAAGGATGTTGCATGCTCGATGAGATGCACGTAGATAATTGTAGCTGAGCTGTTCGGGGGACGGCTGGTGCCGAGAATGCAATGACGACACGTGATGGTCCAAATATTCACATCATGATGGAAGCATTGATCTGTCAATGTCTATATCTCTTGCCACTTACATACAGTGACGCTTTGGAATAGATCTCAAGGGTGAGTGTGAGAAAATGACATGCTTGCTTGCTGTTATGCGCACCACAGCCACGCGCATTCGGCCTCCAGATTTCAACAAATGAACGGCCTATTGGGAATGGCTGCATGAGGTACCTCATATCTGAATTACGCTCTTTAAATGTGTACAACGATGAGCGGAAACAACACATCGTTCCCAGAGGACCCGGTATCCTTGGAAACACACGTCGTGGCTGCGCTGGACTTGAGTTCAATGCCACCGATCTACCTGTCCAACTCCCATCTGGACAATGATGAGCTGCATGATCTCGAGGACGAGCTCAGTGAAGCTGGGGCGACCTTGACATACAACATCCACGAAGCGAAAATTGTGCTCAGTAAAGTGACGAAGAAAGCCAGGGCGCGGTTCGACTTGCGTGAAAAGGGGCTCTGGACGGACGAAGTGATTGAGCCGCAGATCGCGACTACGCCAGATGATGTAGGTGTCGATGCTCGACCAGAAAAGCGGAGGAGGATCGAACTGGAGGAGAGTGTCGGTAAGAACGAGAAGCAGGCTATCATTATCGATGACAGTAGCACAGCCTCGGAAGATGAAGTCGTTGCTCGCTCCACGTCTGATGCGCCACAGAGATTAAAGACGACGTTACGGCAAGCAGTCCCATCAACACAGCAGTCTGGGACTGCTGGTCTGATTACAGTTGTGAGTACTGCCTGGTTCGAAGCGTGCAAGGGACTTGATGCGGTGGTTCCACTGGACCAATACATAATCTATAAAGGACGATCCACCACGCCGCCAAAACAGAGTCAATCCTTGGTCATCTCCAACACCAAGCACTCGCAAAGGTCTATTGACACGGCCTACCATTCTAGTCCCACGAAACCTGTAGATCAGCATGAGATTCTGGAACGCGCGCGAGAAGATGCTTCGAAAGCTCCGTCTTCTAACGATAGATTTGGAAGACGCAAACTGGGACCCGGCCCCAAGACGCTCTCGGCCAACCCAAGCGCAAGCTGGGCAGCTGGTCATGGAACCGACAGTCAGTACTCGCATCTTCTTCAACAGACAACGACAGGTGACGACGAACCACAAGCATCGGAGCTTCCTGAAATGCCAGAGTGGGTGAAAGAAGGCGTTAAGTACGCCTGTCAGCGGATGACCCCGAAGGACTCCCCGAATGAAGATTTCATTGCTTTGCTGAAGAAGATCAGTACTGCACGGTTGTTGACAAACGACGAAATCGGTGTGCGGGCGTATGGCACAAGCATTGCTGCCATTGCAGCTTACCCCTACAAGCTAAGTAGTCCTCTGGAAATCGTGGCTCTTCCGGGCTGCGATCGCAAGGTGGCCAATTTGTTCGTGGAATGGAGCAACACCGGGAAGCTGAAGGCTGTCGAAGATATCGAAGCAGATGCAGACTTGAGGATCCTCCATACCTTCTATGACATCTGGGGAGTTGGTGCGACCACCGCACGAGAATTTTACTACGATAAAGGGTGGTACGATCTGGATGACATCGTTGAATATGGATGGCGCACCCTCACTCGTGTCCAGCAGATCGGCGTGAAATTCTACGATGAGTTTTTGGACCTCATTCCTCGCGCCGAAGTTGCGCAGATCGGAGCCATCATCCATAAACACGCCGTCCGAGTGCGCGACGACGGCATCCAAACCACGATCGTTGGTGGATACCGTAGAGGTAAAGAAACTTGTGGCGATGTGGACATCATCATATCACACCCAGATGAGGAGCAGACCGCAAATTTCATCAACGACATCGTCGCGAGCCTCGAAGACGAGAATTGGATCACACATACTCTCTTGTTGTCCCTCCATTCGTCCCATCGAGATCAGCAGACTCTTCCCTTCAAGTCCGGCGGCGGAGGGCATGGCTTCGACTCGCTAGACAAGGCACTTGTGGTCTGGCAAGATCCCGTCTGGCCGACGCAGCAAAGTGACCTCGCTGCAGACCCGAAGGCGAAAAATCCCAACATCCACCGGAGAGTTGATATTATCATCGCTCCGTGGCGGGCGGTTGGGTGTGCTGTAGTGGGTTGGAGCGGTGGCACAACTTTCCAGCGAGACTTACGAAGGTATGCAAAGTATGCCAAAGCTTGGAAGTTTGACAGCAGCGGGGTACGAGATCGAGGGAATGGAGAAGTGGTCGACCTGGAGCGCTACCATGTCAACGCAGGACGTGAGCGAGCGACGACAATGCTGGAAGCGGAAAGGAGGGTGTTCGAAGGGATGGGGCTGATCTATCGAGAGCCTTGGGAGCGGTGCACCGGTTGAGGCGATCTTTGTTGAAGAACTACTATGTTCTGCATGATATTGGAAGTCTGATGTCTAATCTACTAATTCGGTCTACCTCTACCAAGGATACACACCCTCTGCGTGACAGAACTTTCCAACATCCGCATCCCGCTCTCCATCGACAATGCTTCTGAAGAACTCTCCCGACGTGTCTGCGCTGATTGCCTGGCCACCTGCGCTTACTTGCTCGGGTGCCTCGCCTCGCAAGTTCGACTCGACCAATCCCGGACAGACGGCGAAGACTTTGATCCCCGTCGCTTCCGATCGCCGAGCGTCCTCCAATGCCACCATGTTGAGTGCGGACTTGCTGGAACGGTAGCCGTCGGAGTCGTAGGTGCCTCTCAACGCATTCCCCGGCGAGGCCAGGGTCAACGAACCCAGGCCACTGGAAACATAGAGGATGTAGGGGTTGGAGGATTTGAGCAGCAGCGGTCTGAATGCCTGGCTGACTAGCGAAGGACCAATGACGTTGGTGCGATACGACTCGGTCAATTGGACCTCGAGGTCTGGATCGGTGACCGCAATGCCGGCGTTGTTGATCAGCACGTCCAGCGAGCCGATCTCACGTGTGATCTGAGCGGCGGCGGCGTCGATGCTCTGGCGCGAGTTGACATCGATGATGACACTGGAGAGCTTTCCCTTGGGGCTTGTAGCCTGCAATTTCTCCATCGCAGCGCGGACCTTGGCGAGATTGCGGCCGGCCAGGACGACATGGTTGGTCTCGGATGCATGGGCAAGGATCTTGGCGGCGGCGTATCCTACACCGGAGTTGGCGCCCGTGATGAGGATGGTGCGTGACATTATCGTGGCACAGAGATGGTCTTGTCACTGTTGGGTCAAGTTTCAGTTGGTGAAGAGACAATTGAGCAATTCGTTTTAGATACAATGCTTCAGTTTCCTCAGGCGGCAGACGTGCTTTATATACCTGCGTGGATGTGCTGTACATGTAGTGACGGCGGTGTTTAGGATCCACGGACATAGAGCTGCAGCTCACCCTAACTCCGTCTACGCGCGATCGTACCTTTTCCCTTATGCGACCAGTCCATAGCACGAGCTCCATCGGACAGTCATGAGTAGAGAGTCTCGGACATAACGCCTCTACAGCACTCTCCGGCCCGAAGCATCTCATACCGGGCTACATCATGTCGCAGGATCGCAGTGAGGTACAGTCGATGTGGATTATTGTATGATGAAGCTACCCATGTAACGCCACGAGATCACATCGTAAGCCTGTCACTTTTTCGTTCCCAGTTATGTACCTCTACATAGAATTACCTTAGGGACATATTAACATTGCATGCTTCTAAGCAGATGCAACTTGTAATGCCTCTCTGCGTTTCTCCCAGTGTTATTGATGCGATGTCGTGCACTACGTAATGACGCAAGATCGACGCGGTTCATCGCTCCATATCAGCGGTACTAGAAGATCAACCTTAGGGTTGTGCATTTCAAGGATGTATCAGCTACAGTCGTGACAACGAATTCCGATTTTCATTGAAATCAGTGACAGTACGCCAGCGTTAAGGATCTCCGATGGTGATCGACATGTACCACGATGCATCATAAGACAAGTAGGCAGAATGATTGTCCACTGAATCTCTTCATTTGAACCCGCGTGGCTGTCACATGCGTACGGCAGTACCCGCAATCGCAAGTTCATCTGTTGCTCTCTCTACTTTGTTCCTGTCCCACGTCATGGAGATGTTTCACCAGTGCTGAACAAGCTACCGTCACTTGCAGGACTTCTGGAGTTTGATCCCGGCCCAAATCAGGAGAATTTGTGAAGGCAGCTTGCCGAATTCAGATGGCAGTAACGGCAACGATGGACTCGCCCGTCACAATGTCTGCTTCGGAGTTGAATGGTTCACAGAGTCCAGGTGGCTTGAAACGACGCCTCTCCGAAACCGATGAACGCGACGAGGAAGGGAAGAGGCCGCGTGTCGATGCTCATGGTGACGGGAATGAAGCTCGCGATGCTGCAGACGAAACGAGAATGCCATCGGAACCGTCAGCAAATGCTGAGCTGCCAGCGACCAAGGACGAGCCGATGAGCACGCGCGAACCACGTAGGAGAGGACTGGCGGTGGATGACAAGAAGCGCGGCAAGCGGCTGTTCGGCGCATTGTTAGGCAACCTCAACCAGCCGAGTGACCGCGTCGCAAAGAAGAGACAGGAAATCGAGAGTCGGCGGAAGGCTGAACTGCAACGACAGGATGAGGAACGACTAGAGGACAAGCAACGCAGATTGGAGAAGCTCGCAGAACATCGCAAGAGTGTGCAGAGGAAGGTGAATGAGGACAACGTATGTCGAAGACGATCAGCAAACACCAATCATACTCATGTTGACCCTAATCTAGATGCGAGTACGGCATCGGCATATGTTGCATGCAGCGAATTCTCTCCAGACGCTCGCCGAGCCACGTTTGGTATGTGTGCCAATCTAGCCAAGCATTCAAGTCATATGCTGACGACTGTTCTTAGTACTATCGCCCATGGGACCTCCGCCCGGATGAGGAAGACCGCATTGCGGATCAGCTCAGAGACACTCGAGCACAGATCGACCGCGAGCTTCAACGCTTCGAGGATGACAGACGCGACGCTTCTGACACCGCCAGGAACGATGATGGTATGTCTCTGCCCAATAGCACCCGAAACCTCGTGCAACGTTTAGCTGACTCGACTGTTCCGGTAGATCCAGCCACAGAACACGCTGCCACCAACCATGAAGCAGAAGCCGAGCCGCTAGATACGAACATGGGTGGCCACGATGCAGGTAAAACTAACGCAGATGCAGGTGCACAGGCTAAGTTTCCTGAAGACGCGCAACACGAACCCGCTGGGGCTTCTAACTCTGATTCCGATAACGAAGATGCTGACACAAAAAGTCCGTCGCCAGCTGCTGATGGCAAGGAGGTCTCTGCAGGTGAGCCTCTGTCGAAGCCGCACTTACTTGCAGACGATGAGGGAGACCATGTCGTGGAGGGTGATGAGGATACCGTCATCTATTGATGCGTTGTAGACTTGTGATCTCCTAATGATGATTAGATAGCGCTGTCAGTTAATAGCGAACTCCTAATCCACTTCTTCCACCACGTAGAGTTTCCAGCAGGCCAGTGGCAGATCATGCCTTTGCGAGCAAGTCACCACGAATACACCGTAGAAGCCTTCACATCAGCGCATACGGCCGTCAATATCAGCAAGACGGCTTTGGCGTTGTCTGATGTCGACCTAAGCTAGCACACATGAGGATTTGTGACCGCAGGCAGCAATCACTCCTTTAGATGCACCATTCGTGTACGAATCCGGACAATGTGTGTCTTCATCAAAGATTGTACTTTTGCTGAATCTCACTACGATCAGAATCTATCCTAAGACCTTTATAGAACGATCCTTCCACCCCAATCACGACACCGTCGTCCGACCGTACAGCCATGAGCGGCCTTTTATCCTGGGCTGGCGCCGCCATAGGCATTCCAGCCGAGGTCATGGCGCTAGGAGCCAAGGACTTTGCGACTCTGGCCACGCTCAAGTCGCCATTCTTCTCGGGGCTATTGGCAAAATGTGAGCTCTCGTGAATCGCAGTCGCCTGCCATTGATTTGTCTTGTCGATTTGATGCAAGCAAAACGCGCGTAGAAAACATCTTCAAGGTTGGGTGAATGGCTAACAATATTCTCGTGGTTCCCCCGGCTGAAGGCAATCTGAACGTCGATCGGCTTGCTGTCAAGGACGAGAGATATACGCATGGCTATGCTAAGGTCAATGGGACGCGATGGCGTGAGTGAATACCATGTCCTTCAATGACGAAGTCATACAACAATAGTGCTGATTTAGCTTCACAGACTACCTCGATGCTGTCCCTAAGGTTCCTCAACGCGGGACCGTCTTCCTGGTCCATGGCTGGCCGGATCTCGCTCTTGCCTGGCGTTACCAGATCCCTATGCTGCTTGATCTTGGCATGAGGTGCATCGCCATCGATTGCATAGGTTATGGCGAGACGGTATATGCTCCCTCCCAGCATCATTGCGGCCATCACCTGACCAGCATTCGTAGGGCGTGTCTGAGGACCTCGCAGACTACACGTTCAAAGCACACGCCGATGGCATCGCTGGTATCGCAAAGGCCCTCGGAGTGCACAAGATCATCCTCGGCGGACATGACTGGGGCGGCATGGTCGTGTATCGCACCGCGCAATGGTATCCCGAGCTCGTCTCGCACGTCTTCAGCGTGGCGACGCCGTATATGGAGCCGCAGAAGGCTTACATCGACCCCGTCGCGGTCCGCGAGAGGCTGCCGAACCTTGGCTACCAACTGCAGCTCGGCAGCGAGGAGCAAGTGATCGAAAAGGCGCTGGCGGGCGAGAAGCAAGTGCGGAAGTTCCTCCAGGGGATCTACGGCGGCCCAGTCAAGAGTGGCAAGCCCATCATGACGGCCGAGCAAGGGATCAATCTGGAAGTGATTTCAGACGATGACGAGAAGGTCGGCGATTCGCCGTTGATGAGCAACGAGGTATGTAGCCAGCCACGTCCCCTGTCTTTTCCTACGTGCAGCTAATCGTCGTCGGTCAGGAAATGGACTTCTACGTCGCCAGCTATCTGAAGACCAGTTTCCACGGCCCCTGCAACTGGTACCGCACGCACCGGCTGAACTACGACGAGGACCAACAGCTGCCGCAATCCGCACGCACGGGGTCGAATCAGATCACGCAGCCGACGCTGTTCATCCAGGCGCTGTTCGACTTCGTCCTGGTCCCTAGCATGAGCATCGGCATGGGGGCCAAGATCCCGCAGCTCACGCGCGGCGAGGTCCACGCCAGCCACTGGGCGCTGTGGCACACGCCGGACGAAACGAATGGGGTCATTCGCCGCTGGTTCGAAGGCGTCGTGTTGGGTGGAAAGAGTAAGCTCTGAGATGATTGGAGAAATAAGAGATTGTATGAGCAATGATGGCGATGCGATCTGTAACTCATGAAGCAACCCGAAGTTAGGGTATAGCGAATATGCGAACGACGATTCACGTGCCAAACAGCCTACTATCACATGCTCATGCTCCTGGACGTACATTGGGCCCAAACAGCAGACTTTCCCACCGTCTCATACCAGCCATTGGCTCCTCGTCCCTCCACGCTAACAGACATAGATCCACCTCAACATTCACTTTCCTATCTAGGAAGGAGGAAAATTTGTCTCGTTATCACGTGCTTTGACATGTGGCATCAAGTTCATGTGATCATGTGGGATGAGGTAACGAATCTACCACGTCTCCTGCTTATAACGCCCTTGTTTCTCCATGCCGTCTAGATATGTCTCTGCCTCAGCACGTGTCATGCCATCTTCCCCTTCGCGCTCCAAGACGTCCAACAGCGCCTCACGTACACCTTTGGGCATGTTCCCGGACGACCCGCAGACGTACACTTTCCCCCTTTGTGCGATCAGCGCGTCACGGATACGCGGTCCGTTGGCGCGGATATGGTCCTGCACGTACTGCCGTGGCTGGTGCTTGTCGCGCGAGAAGGCGGTCAGCACAGTCAAGCCTTCGTCACGACAAAGAGGTTCCCATTCATTGTGAAAGAAGTAGTCGCTGGCGGAGGCGCGGCAGCCGAAGATCAGTATGTCGTCTGCTAGACCTTGCCCTGGTGCGCGGGTACTTGACGCGCGTGCCCAGGCAAGACGCTGGTAGATCATGGAGCGCATCGGGGCGACACCTGTACCGGGTCCGATCATGACTACAGGGGCGGCAAGCTCGTCCGGCTGGACGTCTAGGTATCCTGGCTGGATGCTGATGTTGATCTGCTGATCGGCCTGCAGAGTGGCTATGTAGCGCGTGCATACACCATAGCGACGACGCCATTTGATAATCGGACTGGGTGGGTCGGCAATGGCGACGAGCAGCTCGACTTTGGTCCGGCCGTCTTCCGTCAGGAGAAGGTCACCTCCGCTGGCGATGCTGAATTGCCTGCCACGTATGACCGGAAGGACCGTCAGTGCGTACTGCCAAGGTATCTTTATAGTGGTAAAGTCCATCATCACCTCAAGAATGGTCCGCTTCGGACGGGTGGTGTAATCCCAAAGCTCGTCGATAAGTTCCGGATTGGCCAGCTCCATCAATCGTTCTTTCTGGTAAGCTTCGTCTTCGGACGCGGTCCCCGCGAAGTAGACCAGGTTCGCAAAGAAGGAACGGCGAGGAATCGACATGATATCTAGCACGTTTTCCAACAGCCACCTCATTTTAATGGTGATGTTGTCGAGATCAAGGTGTCGCAAGGGCGAAGGGGAGCCGCTCTTTGAATGGACTTTAGATGTGAGATGTATAGGCTGATCGGCAATGGAGTTCCATGCCATCAAATCGATGAATTCTTGCACGTCTTGAGGGAAGTTTTTGGGATATATGACAGCCACAGCACCTGGACCATACTTTATTGACCCTTTGACGCGAAGATCGAGAAGCCGTACATCTTGAAAATGGTCATGTGTTGTGATGCGATCGTTCTTTACGATGTCAGCACAGCATGCTCCATGGATGGGGATCAGGGCTGGTGAGGGATGCAATGGCTGCTCGTGAGGAGTCTTTCCATCAGGGGCAGGCGCAGTGATGGGGTTGAGCTCTAATCTCCACTTCGGTTCCAGGAACTCATCGTCGGCAATGGGCTGGAGTGATTCCGGCAAAGCATAGGAGTTCAATATTTCTTGCTTCAATGCGACCATCCAC
This sequence comes from Microcyclospora pomicola, assembly GCA_002786065.1. Taxonomy (NCBI): domain Eukaryota; kingdom Fungi; phylum Ascomycota; class Dothideomycetes; order Capnodiales; genus Microcyclospora; species Microcyclospora pomicola. The sequence goes on along the minus strand of NHNY01000008.1, from coordinate 68,608 downwards.
ATTCGTAGTCCAGCACTGTGGCCTTCTGGATGTTGCTCGTTGCCTTCGCCTCGATCACAGAACGTCTGGGCGCCGAGCTGCGTCAGACGACCGTGAAGCATCCGATGAGCAACGTTGAAGCGAGCGTATGAACTGTCTCCAATACCGAACGATGAGAAGCGCAGACGGCGCAACAGGCCTGGCTTGAGAGCACTACTCAGCAGAGTTTTCCAGAACCGCCGAGCATTCTGCGGCATCTCTCCTTGGCCGGTGGTAGAGATGACGAACATGATAATGGTTGATCGAACGACTTCCTTCAGCTGGATCGAGTCCATGTCGAGGATAGTTGTGTCGAAGTGGAGGCGAGCGGTCATATTGCCTACTTCTTCCGCCGCATCCTGGGCGTTGCCTGTTTCTGATCCATAGAGGACCAGCGCCGTCCGCTCGGCATCCTTGCTGACTTTGTTCCTGATTCAGATGTTAGCGATGTGGTCAGATCATGATCGCCGGATCCCACGTGGGAGGATACTTTTGTCACATATCGAGCATGTCACATATAATCTAATGACACAATACGACATACCTCTGCTTCACTGCTGTTACGCTTTCAGAGTGTACATCCGCCTTTTCCATGAATCACACTTGGATGCCGATCAGCGGTGAGTTTATCTTAGTGTATAAGCATCATTCACGGTCGAGGCCTTGAAGTTGAAGATGAGGCTCAACCTAGTGCACAGGACAGAGCTAATGACGCGATCGGCATATGTCTACAACAATACTGGTCAAATCAACATCATACTCGATAACGGGTTGATACATCAGACAACTAGATGGATAAGTATCGTAATGGTCTGTCGGTGTATAGCTACAATATCCCATTCAACGTCGATATAAGGTCTCGGTGTCTGGATTCATGAGGCGGTGGTGTCGTGTGCTTCCCCATGCGCTAGGCCCGCGGTCCAGCCAATCATCGCGGGACCCTTGCCAAGCCCCGTCCCAAAATTTGGGAGCTGCGACTTTCCTGACGTCTCGGGGTGAAACTTGCCTGGTGCGTGCTACAAGAACGTCTCTTCTCCTTTTCTCGACTTCCCTTCCTCCCTCTCCTCTTCATCAACCTCAGTCAAGCCCGATCACGACAACCTCCAATACCCGTCAAACGACCACCCCGGCCACCTAGCTAGCCATCAACCCAACTCTCCGTAAGTCTGCCTCGAGCACGCGCTGACCTGCCCGGCCTTCACACATGCCGCAAGCTTCACTGCATTCCGTCACCCATTTATTCCGATGGTCGCACACGTGCTAACGTGACATTTTCGCCTTCCATAGCTTGTCAACCACCTTCCAGCAGCAACACCAGCGGTTCTGCATCCTTGGTCTCTCAAGTTCACCCACGAAGTACTTCATTCCCACCGAAGTACTCCCCATCCACACAAGTACTCTTCGTGTTCTCGACAACCGACCGACCACCGCTATCATGTCTCTTGAAGCTGCAACCACCGCAATGGCCAGCACCTCGCTGAACGAGCCTTCCACCACCGCCGAGGGCGCCAACGTCGGTGCTGGCGGCGACAAGCCCATCAACGCTGCCCAGAACGAAGCAGTCATCGCCAGTGCTGCCGAGGGCAGGCGACTATACATTGGAAACCTCGCTTATGCGACCACTGAGGGAGAGTTGAAGGACTTCTTCAAGGATTACCTTGTGTATGTCTAGAATCTGCAGAGCTCAGACAATGGCCTTCTGACTGACAATGTGTGACAGCGAGACGACCTCGATCCCAACCAACCCACGCACCACCCGCCCGGTCGGATACGCCTTCGTCGACGTGTCTACACCATCTGAGGCTGAGCGCGCCATCAACGAGCTGAACGGAAAGACCATCATGGAGCGCAAGGTCTCTGTACAACTCGCACGCAAGCCAGAGCAGAACGGCGCTGAGGCAGTCGAGGGAGGCGAGGGCCAGGAGCGTCGCCGCAACTCGACTCGCGGACGTGGCCGTGGACGCGGCGCACGTGCTGGTCGTGGGGGACGAGGCGGAAAGAAGACCGGCGAGGACGGAACTGATGGCCCTACCAATGTGCCCGGCCAAGTCCTCCCCTTGACAGCGACCACAAACGAGGCTTTGACTACCGAGAACGGCGCTGAGGATGCTCTCACCACCGACGACGCTGGCAAGAGCGCGCAGCGCCCTCGTAAGCAGCGTGGACCACCCGAGGACGGTGTCCCCAGCAAGACGAAGATCATGGTCGCCAACCTGCCGTACGATCTTCGCGAGGACAAGGTAAGCAATAAATCAGCCAAGTTCATTACTCTCCCACTGCGCATCCCATACTGACTTTGCTTCCTCAGCTCCTCGAAATCTTCGCTGAATACTCGCCCACCTCTGCCAAGATCGCCCTCCGTCCCATTCCCAAGTTCATGGTCCGCAAGCTCCAGGCTCGCAACGAACCCCGCAAGGGTCGTGGCTTCGGCTTTGTCACGCTCTCTAGCGAGGAGCTTCAGCAGAAGGCATGCTCCGAGATGAATGGCAAGGAGATCGAAGGTCGCGAGATCGCTGTCAAGGTCGCCATCGACAGCCCTGGAAAGGAAGATGAGGACCCCTCGGCCCCACTCGAGGGTGGTGCTGAGGTCGATGGAACCCCGTCCACCGCCGAGGGCTCTGCCAGTGTGCCACCAACCGCCACGGCATAGACGAGCCACGGCTCATCCTTCAAAACAGAGCAACTCTCATCGACACAGGAAGAACAAGTTCCTAGATGCTGAGCACTCCTCTCCACGGATTATTGATTAGCTGTGCGATGTTACATACATGCAACGAGGTATGACAACAGCGAATGGGAGGGCAAGTGTAGCAATACACCAGCCGACATCTACATGCGCATGTCGTACCCATGACTTTTTTGTTAAAGTCAGTTGTATTTTGATGTATTTTAGACAATATTGACAATGCGGAGACCAAACATGTCTGCTATCTTGCTGTCTTGTTGCTTGTTGCTTGCTGTGAATGATGAAAACGTGTAGCTTATGTGACTGTATTGTATCATACAGAGGCTTGCATCAGCAACATGAAACAACATGGGTTCTGGGTTGTAGTCTCAGCAACATTAGATATACAACAAGAGTGGTGTCTTCGTCATAAGTAGAAATGCCATGTGAAATGTCGGGAAGCCGTTGCCGAGGTGGACCGTAACAATCCGATCTCGCAAGCTAGCAGTCTTTCGACATGTCTTTGATGAGCTCTATGCACACTTGACGATACTCTTTCTCGGAGTTCACATACACATCGACATGTCAGGACTGAGAATATTAGTACCCGTCAAGCGGGTCATTGACTATGCTGTGCGCACCCCTCCTCCCAACTCCCTTCAGTCCAACAACGAGAATCCCCACTAACCACGAGCTCTCCCACAGGTCAAACCTCGCGTCAACAAGGCGCAAACGGCCGTCGAGACCGCCGGCGTCAAGCACAGCATGAACCCGTTCGACGAACTCTCGATCGAGGAGGCCGTACGACTGCGCGAGGCGAAGAAGACCCCCGTCGAGGACATCCTCGCCTTCTCCGCCGGACCCGCCAAAGCGCAGGACGTGCTGCGCACCGCCATGGCCATGGGCGCCGACCGCGGCATCCACGTGGTGGAGGAGGGCGAGCTGGAGCCGCTCAGCGTGGCCAAGATGCTGCGCAAGGTAGTCGAGGAGGAGAAGCGCAACCTGGTGATCCTGGGCAAGCAGAGCATCGACGACGACGCCAACCAGACGGGCCAGATGCTGGCGGGCCTGCTGGGCTGGCCGCAGGCCACGGGCGCCAGCAAGGTCGCCATCGACGGCGAGACGTGCACGGTGACGCGCGAGGTGGATGGCGGCGTCGAGACGCTGCGCGCCAAACTGCCCATGATCATCACGACGGACCTGCGCCTCAACGAGCCGCGCTACGCCAGCCTGCCCAACATCATGAAGGCGAAGAAGAAGCCGCTCGTCAAGAAGTCGCTCAAAGACTACGGGCTTGACGCGGCGGAGAAGCGGCTCAAGACGGTCAAGGTGATCGAGCCGCCGGCGCGGCAGGGCGGCGGCAAGGTGGAGGATGTGGATGGCTTGATCGGTAAGCTGAAGGAGCTTGGCGCGATATGAACGTCATTGTCGTGGTGGAGGGAGAAAAGTGCAGAGGGGCAGCATGTATATATTTCCTGTAGACATTGACACAAAACTTACGACATCCTGCAAACGAAATGATCCGAGGCACTGGGGGAGATCATCTGTGCTCACAGCGGATCACGACTTCTTGAGGAAGATCGGAACGCAAGATGCCATTGTTTATGTCTACTGGTTTGATGTACTGTACGGTCCACAACGATACGGCGACATTGACCAGCGTTGCTCGATGGCTAGAAGCTAGGAGAGTCTCCATCTCTCGTCACATCTTGAAGAGGGTTGAGCTGCGTTTTTGACAAGCTATAAGATTAAGGCAACATAAAGTCATACGCATCCCTGCGGCATGCGTTTCGTCTCATCGTACAAACCGCGAAAGGGGGAAATGCCTCCCACTTGTGAGGCTTCGTGATGTCCGGAACCGGAGGGTGGCTCAGTTCTACAGCCGTGCCATGTCGTATCGATCTCGGAACTCTCTCGCATACTTTCCCATGGCACTGCAATCGCTCTGTTCCCATTTCTGCTGCGCCTGCGGTAGCCACTCGCGGATCTTCTCGAGCCGGTTGTGATTGCTCGGATGGGTGCTGAGGAATTGCGGAGGGGCGTTCTTCTCCGCCTCCTCCATGCGCGCCCACAACCCCATGGCGGCGGAAGGGTCGTAGCAGCTCTCGGCCATCATCAGCAAGCCAATGTAGTCCGCTTCGGTCTCATTCGTTCGTGAGCCGGGGAGTGTGAATGCTAGGCTGATACCGAGATCTAGAATGCGAGGGCTGACCTCCAAGGTCATTGCGCCGAGAAAGGCAAGCGGCAGGAAGACGAAGGCTTGCGACATACGCTCGGCGGCATGGTGGGCGACGTTGTGCGCGATCTCGTGGCCGAGCACCGCCGCCAGTCCGTCTTCGCCCTGGCAGATGTCGAGGATGCCACGAAAGACGAACACTTTCCCGCCCGGGATGACAAAGGCGTTCTTATCTTCGGCGTCGATGACATGGATCTCCCATTGCTCGTTCTCGAGTCCGCTATGAGGGATCAGCCGGTCCAGCACTCGCTGCACCATCCGATGCTCATAGGTGTGGGGACCCATGATCTGCCGGCCGAATTGCTGCATCGTCTGCTCATATTGCGATTCTGCAAGCTGGACTTCAAGACTTGGAGAGATTACATTGAACCGTGAGCGACCTGAAACCTGTGACACACCTATGAGTATAGCTCCCTCTCACGTGGTATGTTGATAGAGGGCGTCTTACGGGAACGCGCTCAAGATTGAAAGCGTAAAACCCTCCGCATGCGACGGCAATGCCTCCGACTTGATAGTAGAACGTTGGTTGCGCCGCCCATCTGGCAAACAAAGAACTTGCGCCGCGATAGCTCTGGTAGTATATAGGTGACCCTCGTGAATATGGTGCCCTATACCCCCGGCGACACTGCTCTCGAGAGGCGCGAAACCTTTCCTGCCAATTTGTCTGTGTTTTCCGCCGCGTCCATGTTTGGTATGTGCGCTGTTTCTGTCCGGCAGGTCTGCAATGTTGGGAGGATAGCTGCACCCGAGGTGTTTGTGGGAAGGTCGTCACGAAGCCATTTCTCAGGTTTGCGGTCGTAGCTGTGGATGCCGCTGCTCGTTGGGTGGTCGAGGTTGAGAAGCTCGAAGGTGATGCGCGCCAGACTGTTCGCAAGAAAGAAATCATCACTCATTCAATCAATGTCTCGCGCTTTCGTCAACGGCGCATCCTGTGTACTCGCAACTGTTGCACTTGTAGCAAGGGATGTATAAGGAGGTATGTTGTAGTGTGTCGGACAACCCACGTCATTGTTCAGTGAGGGTATTGGTCGTCAGCGTGACAGATCCGGGGTGAAGCTGGAAGCTCAGGTAGCTCTAGTCAGCGCCATGATTATTGTCACCGCAACATCCTACCTGTACATATACTAATCACAACACTACGTCTTCAACAACAAGCTGCTCAAGGAAGCGGTCACTCTTTGATCGCAGCGCTGGCAATGTCCCTGCGGTCTGATTCATCGAGTTCCCGTCAGGCTGAGGTGAGCGGTTGGGTGAGTATGGAACAGGACCTTGAGCCACCGAAGCAGGAATGATACAAAGAGCTTCAGCCTGAAGCTGTCAACTCTATCGTACAGTCTATAAGGTTTCACCCAACATGCTGATCAACGACGCTGCTTCTTCAACAGCCTGTTCTTCTTCACATCAAATGCATCTCCAATTCCACTACCCCGAGGCCCGTCCTCGACAGCTCTGCGCTTCCTGCTCCTATCCAACGCACTGTCTTTCGACTTTTTCCGCGTCAGATCTCCAATGCGATCCAGACTATCCCCGAGACCTCTCCACTCCTCCCCACCAAACCCGCCACTTCGATCCTGCCCTTTCTGTCGTTGCAGATCCTTCTTCGATTCCTTCGGTAGACGTACAAGATTGGTCTCTTCGTAGTCGCGCCTCTCCTGCTCTTTGGCCAATTGTCGTTGATCCTTTGTCGTTCGTCCGCCGGCAATGATATTGCTTCCGATACTTGGTTGAGCAATTGGGGCCGTGGACATTTCGGTGCTGATGTACTCGTCCACGGTTCGCGATCGACCGGGGCCGCGGTCTTTCTTCTCCCGACTCTCTGTGGTCGGCATAGCAGTCGCGGAGATTCGTGGCGGTCGGTACACACCATCCTCTTTACTCTTCACTCTGCTAGCCGCTTTGGCAGCTTCTGCGCCTGTCGAGACTTGGGCCATGTTGGCCATGTTCGCACGAGGTGCAGCCATCTCCTCGTCCTCCGAATCATCGTCCTCGGATGAATCCATGTCCTCGCCGTTGGCAGTGTCCTTCCCATGTTTCTTATTCGGTAGCGAGGCCAATGCGGCCTTTCGCGTGGCCAATCTCTCCTCGTCATCAGCAGCCTTGACCGCTCTGTCCATCTGGTACTTCAGCTTCTGCTCCAGCGGCCGCACACCTCGTTCAAGATAGACCCGATGTTCTACTAGCTTCTTGGTGATGCTATTACTGAGCTTGAGCGCATGGGCACTATCTTCGCCATCTTTGATACTTCGAATGACGGTCAAGTTGCGTAGTGCAAGCGCCTGGAGGTAGGATAGAAAGAGATCGTTCTTTACGTCCAGTAGAGAAATGCCATTTTCGGAGGGGAGAAGTAGGTCTCGCTCTGGTAGACCTTTAATGGCAGCGTCTGTGGCAGTCGTGAAATTCGTGAGAACTTCGCCAAGATCGACTGTTGTAGCCATGATATTCCAGCTCGTAAGTGGCTGGCGCAAGGATGGGGAACTTTTTCGTCTCTGATGTAAAGTCAAGTCTAGCTCCGCTGCTGGATATTGCCTAAGGCACAAAGTTTCACATGTCAAAACCCCACTCAGCAGAATAAAGTGACACATTTGGCGATGCAATAAGCTGAGGTGAGCTGGGTATCGAAGAATAGAACATTCCCTGGACACTTGGGAGGCAACTGATCTCGGACGATTGCCATTGAAGTTCAGAGTACTGGAGTTGCATGTCTGGAGCCTTGGGAGTCCAACCAAAATCTCATACTCGTGGCAATTCCAACAAAACAAGACGACATGGCCAATACAGAGTACGGCTACGTTCGTAAGTTCGAACAGCCCGATTCCCTCCCTCTGTCAAATTGGATCGTTGTCCGGATCGACGGGAGGGGTTTCACCAAACTCTGCCAAAGGTACAACTTTGCCAAACCTAATGATCGGCGCGCATTGGATCTCATGAACAGCGCGGCACGAGAAGTCGTGCGTCAGTTCGTGGACGTGGTATTCGCATATGGTCAGAGCGATGAGTACAGCTTCGTGTTCCATCAAGACTGTACGTTGTTCGAGCGGCGAAGCAGTAAACTCGCCACGAGCGTGGCAACCCTGTTCACTGCTGAATACTGCATGCAATGGCCGGCGTTCATGGATGGTGTACAGCTGGAGAGGCCGTTCCCGACCTTCGACGGTCGTTGCGTAGCATACCCAAAACGTGTGATCTTGCGGGACTATCTCAGCTGGCGGCAGGCGGACTGTCACATCAATAATCTGTACAACACGACGTTCTGGAGTTTGATCTTGAAGGGCGGCATGAGCAATATCGATGCGGAGAACGAGCTGAAAAGATCTTTGTCGAAAGACAAGAACGAGATCCTGTTCTCGAGGTTTCAGATCAACTACAACAATGAGCCAGAGATATACAGGAAGGGAACTGTGGTATATCGGGCTTATGGTGATAAAGACCTCGAAACAATCGATAGTCCTTCGAGCAAGAAGCCGGCGAATCCCGAGTCTAAAACTCAACTCCAGAAGGAGAAAAAGAGGAAGATGAAAGCCAAGATCGTGATGGAGCACACTGATATCATTGGTGATGCGTTCTGGAACTCACGACATTATATCATGGCTGGATCAAGAGGGGAAATCATCTGCGAGTGATGGTACATAATGTGCCGGAATCACTCAAGTTCGTGAACGAGCACTGCTAGTGTCCCAGAGACTGCGCAATTGTTCCAGGACGAAATAGTAGAAGGCTCGATCACACAACTGCATCTACATGCCTACCACCAAGACGGCCAATCTCGTGGAGCTGCGCCTAACATAATGGAACCCGGGCATTCGAAACATCGAGTATGCGTCTGCCAGTGTCCACTTATAGAGCTTTGTAGTATACGCCTTGCACTATGCATGGCTCGCACATCATCTCCCGGGGACTGGCAGCAGCCTCAGATCAGCAATGCACTGTATAGGAGAAGCCCCGAACCCTATTTGATAGGCAAGGGCACTTTCAGCGAACACTTGCGGCAGCTGCCATGGGCTCGCCGCGCGTTAGACAGAGTCGTCGCAGCATGACGATCATTCTTCGTGAAAGTTATTGATCTTTTCACAATTTTTGTCTTCAGGTTTTGCGAGCTCCTGTGGCAGCTTTTGCCTCTCGTTTCTCCCTTTTCTCCTTTTTCTTCTCCTTCTTTGTCATCATGGCCGATCCACTTTGGTCTTTGGCAGCTTTCTTACCCTGCTTGCCCTTAACTTGCTTGGTGGTGCCCGCTGGAACAGCTTTCTTGATCTTCTTGGCCGCCTTTTTCTCCGTCTTGGTGGCCTTCTGCTCCTTTTTCGCTGTCTTTCTCTCCAGCTTGGCCTTGGTGATGGCCTCCTCCTTCTGAGCCGCCTTCGTTTCCTGGGCGGCGTTGACCGGCTTGGCAAGTGATTTCTTGCTTGGCTCAGCTATAGAGACCCAGGTTGTGGGTTCTGCAATTGGATCGTACTGAACTGCGCTGTCTGCCGAAGGCCCTGAGGTTTGCATGACTCTGGGCTGCTTGGCCGCCAAGGCTACTGGATGAATTTGGAAGCCATTCTGGATGAGTTTCTCACCTTGCTTGGCGGCATACTTTCTGTCCCGCCGTGCAATGTAAGCTGTGAGATCGACGCCTTTGGCTGTAGCACGTTCGCGATATTCCACTAGTTTTGAGGGATCAATACTGCCCAAGTCAACACTCGGCTCCTCGAGCGCACCAGTCCTCAGTCTGTATCTGTATTCCTGGAAACCTAATCCATGCTTTTTCGCATAATAAGCATCAATGTGATCGCGCTCGGTGGTTCTATCGTCGTGTCCATCAGGTACGGTTGTGAGTGCTGTGGCAGGCACTGCTTTCAGACCGTTGGTCTGAATGAACCTGCAGTAGTCCTTTACCGGTTGACTTGCTAACTCTAGCTCCGGGTAGAACTTACGATACAGTTCGACCCAAGTATCCAAGGTCACTGGTGTTTCCTTGTTGTCCTTAACGTAGTCAGAATAAGCTTTCCCGGTTGCTTGGATTGTGTATTTCTTGGACTTCATGCCACAAGCTGCAGCGGCCTCTTCAACGGTAAACCGTTCACCTTTGGCTGACCTCGAAGCTAGAATCGCGTTCACATTTTCCTTCCTCTTCTCAAAACGTGCGGCTTGTTTAGCCATCTGCCTTTGCTTCCTGGCAGCACGCTCCTGTGCAGCTATGGCTTTTCCGGAAAGGCTCTGAGCGTTCGCGTTCCCTGCAACATCACTGGCGCCCACAGACGATTCATGCTTCTTCTCTTTGGCCTTCTTATTAGCGGGTTCGGGGGGGCTCTCAGGTGCTACTGCGTAGAGGAGATATCTTCTGGCTGCCTCCTCGAACTCACGCTTGACTTGATCATGAGCAGCTTTGTATGCTACACTGCTTGGGTCGCCAGTATTGAACAGCTGAGCGTGGTTATCGAGGCTAGTAGATTTGATCATCTGGAACAATGGGTCATCAGGATCAGTCTCGACAGCTCTTTGCTCCTGCTTGCCAGCCGGTATTATGCCGCGCGCTACAGCTTCGCTGACCAGAGCCTTAGCAGCCTGATCGATCTGCTTTTGCCTTTGTGATTCCACTGCCATGAGCTTCTGCTGTTTATGTGCTTTCGTGTTTACAGGTTCCTCCATACGCTTCCTCTTGCGGTCCTTCCCATTGCTTTCGATAGCCGCTGGCAGCTGCGTGGCCACTTTAACAACAGTGGAGGCCGTAGCCGAACTCGAATCCATGATAGGCTTGTCGAAAGTGCCAGCGACACCCTCACCCTTCACGAAGCGACCGTAGAGACCACCTCGATTGACGCCATGCTTCTGGACAGAAGCAAGCATGGACTCTTGGCCGGTACCAAAGTTCTTCAAGCCGTTGTCGAAGGCGCGCAGCCACCACTGATCGCTGACAGCAGCGTGCTTGTTCAAGCCCACACCAAGAACATCGACTTTCTTGCTGACAAGCAGAGGTTTCTTGATGCCTCGTCCGGACTGGTCGAGAGAGTGTCCATCTCCACGCCAGCCGTGTTTGCGCAAGTATGCTTGTGCATCCATGGGGCAGTGATGTCTAGCAGGGAAGCAAATGTGAAGCCATTCGAAGCGTGCCACATTATTTTTCTGATATAGAGTTTGGGATCTGCATGGATAGCGCGGCACTACCCGCCGCATTCGTCTTGTGAAGATAGAAGCAAATGTCAATGCTGAGAGTGCCACAGCACCACAGATATATGGATGTATCTGATCTATACACGTACATAACTCCTATAGCGACAGAACTACACCACAACAGTGTAAACTTCCGATGGATGAGATGAGTGTGTGATAGGAAGCGACTTCCTTGAGGACTGTTCAGGTCATACTATCTAGAGTTACCTCAAGAATCAAAAGATGGAGTCGGCGGAGCATCATACTGGTCTCATCTTGGAGGCAGATAACATTGTCTTCAGAAACATACATATATACGTATACTTCATACTTTTGTGGATCATGTAGATAGAACTATGACCCGTTTGCAATAGAAAATCTGCAGGTGGGACTTAATACATGCGTTTTACCTCTCACGAATTTTGATTCGTGATGAAAGGTGGCGAAGAACAGGTGTGTCTGCTGTCATTACTGAGCCTGAACCTAGATGTAGTGTCCAGATTTGCACCAGGACAATGTAGTGAGGTGTGAGATTAAGCATTCAGGGGATGTACACAGACGGCGAGACGCATGAGATCATGCAGACCAGTCATGACGAAGGCATTGATCGATCCCGCGAGCAGACCGGGTAGCGTAGAGCATGAATTGGGCGTGACAGCATGGTCGTTTTCTGAGATACATCCATAGTATGAACGCCGATGCAACAGTGGCGTATGCTCACTTCCACTTGATCATGCAAGAAAGAAGTCCATGACACCACGAAGATAGCCACAAGTACACCGCGTCCCCAACCAATATACCAGCAACCCTCTATTTCTTGTCCTTCTTGCTTGCACCCTTGGTCTTCGCGGTACCCCGGAACTCCTTCGAACGGTTCTTTCGCTGTTTGCCTGTACCATGTTGTCAGTCATCAATCTCGAAAATCTAGGCTGAAATCGCCTCTGTATCTTGTGGATAACGCATGACGTACGTTGCTGTCTGCTGGCCTTCTCGATCTTGGTGGCCTGGCCGTAGCGGACCAGTCTGTAGTGAGGCTCGAACTTCTTCATCGCTTCGGGAGATTCGTAGAGGAGCGCGAAACCAGTGCTCTTTCCACCACCGTACTGTGTCCTGAAGCCGAAGACGGAGACCTGGTCTTTGGCGACTTTGTAAAGCTCGCCGAGCTTTCCACGGAGCTCATCCTTGGAAACATTTGGGCGGTTTGGGTGTAGAACATCACTGTGCGAGCAATTTTGTCAGCACTCCCATATCATCTCATGCAACAAGCTTTCCACTCTTCATCTGATGCCGTGTCGAGTGCTGGGGAACGCGGGGACCGTTGGAGTGATCGTGGTCGATGGTGGGTGGCGGAAGACGGTTTGGAGAGTACGCACACTACCATTTGCCTGCGGCCGAGGAGAGGGTTGCGAATGAACTTGCGCGTGCGCAGAGTCACCTGTGCTTCCGACATGATTGCGGTTGTGGATGTGGCAGAGAGTTCGATGCAATAGGCGCACGCTTCTGTAATGTTGAAGTGCGAGACGTGCGTTTTGCGAAATCGTGACTAGTGTCTTGGCGACTCATCGCATGCCTGAGGCAGTCACAACAGACTGCACTTCTCATCGAACCACACGCCAAGGCACTCTGTACCACGACCACATGTGCTCGTATATGCAACAGAGGGAGTCTGTGACAGAGCGTTTTCCACCTGTGGTTCGTGAAGCGCGATATGGACTCACAAATTCTCCTCTTCCGTCGCCAGTATCTACAACTCTTTGATCCAACTTTCTTGGCGTGGCCACCCAAGCAGTTGCTGAGAGACATAGATGTCCAGAGCTGGCTGCATGCACATTGTTTCGACGATACCAGAACGCCAAGACTCCCACCACCGCGATACCAATTGCGTGTTCTGAAGACTCTGATAGCAAAAATTGAGCAGTCCATTGATGATCCTGAAGAAGATGTAGGTCACAATTGACGCTTGTGCAACTTCACAGTTCGTCCCTTGTGCTTATCTGCCGCTCTCTTTCCTATTTCTGATACCGCTTGTATGTCGACAGGACATCTCGGACGCTTTACTATCTCAGCTTGCTAGTCTTATGGCTGCTGGACTACCCTCGGAGACAACGGCAGCACAGCAGAAGACATATGTGACATTTTCCTGCCCGCGCGATGGAGACGAGTTTGAACATGCAGACGGAGCTCCAGAGAGGACCATGACATTACTCGAGCGCCCATACCTAATTTCTGGCTCGCTGACTACGGGTTTCCGAACTTGGGAAGCATCACTGCATCTAGGCACATATCTTTTGACTTCAGGCATGGTAGAGCTTTTCCGTGGCAAGAATATCTTTGAGCTCGGAGTAGGAACAGGGTTCATCTCAATTCTGTGCGCTAACTTTCTGGGAGCTCAGCACGTCACTGCAACCGACGGGGATGAGGGAGTTGTTGAAGCATTCAAGGAAAACCTTTTCCTGAATGATCTTGATGACGAAAGCAAAGTCACGGCAAGTGTCTTACGCTGGGGGAGAGGACTCAGGGGCACGTGGGTGGAAGATGATTGTGAAGCACATCCTTATGACGTGGTCGTTGGCGCCGACATCGTAAGTTTGACATCCCACAATCATCATCTCTCGCCGAGAGTGGCGCTGAAAACGATTCCTAGACCTACGACAAACCCTCAATTTCTGCCCTGGTCGCGACTTTGCGATTTTTGTTCGACATGCGGCCCAACATCCAAGCAATCATCGCAGGAACTGTCCGCAATGCGGAGACTTTTGAGACGTTTCGACAAGCTTGCTGTGGGTATTTCACCTGGTGTCATTTAATGCTGAGCTGATTCAATTCGCTCTCAGTGCGGAGTCAATTTCACGTGAGTGAAGTTGAATTCCCGGCGAAGCCCATGCGAGAGCAGCGAACAATGTTCTATGCTGCAGCTGTTCCCTTCCGAATCCTCAACATTCAATCGCCAACACGGTCCGCCTAGGCTAGAACGCTGGAGCGGGAAGTCAAGATGTGACATTCTCAAGTGCGCGAATAGATTGCTGCTGGAGATCATGTAGTCTACTCGCAAGCATAGGTATGTATACAAATACAGAAAACTGCACATCTGAGCGACGTCCGTGACAGCTTTACGTCTCATGGCAAGGAGGAAGCAGAAACATAAAAATCTCAGACATTCTCTGTCACCATCCTGACACTGTGCTTCTTTTCTTTTGAACGCCTTGACTCCGCGCTAAAATCATAATACTCCCTCTCGAGAAAGTTCAGTGAAAGCCAAGAAACGCCTTCAAACATTTTCAAATTCCAGCTCATCCTCATCCTCATCACTGGCGGCTGGTGTCGCAGCTGCATCTGCCGAGTTCGTGCCCTTCGCGGAAATTGCAGTATCGGTCTTGACCCTTTTCGCTTCGCGCTCGTCGTCTGTGGCATTACTGCTTTCGTTCTGCGGTGTGCTAACAGCCCCATTAGGCCCATTGCCTGGACCAGGAGTGCCGTTGCTCCCGACGAATACATCCTCGAACTCGTCGTCATCCTCATCTTCGTCTTCCTCCTCCGCTTCCTCTGCTCGAGCATCCGCAGCCTCTTGCTGCTTGTGGTTTGCAAGCTCTGCCCAATATGCTGCCATGACGTCTTCCTGTTCGCTACCTGTCGCGGGCTTCTTCTCCCCGTCCTCTTCGACCTTGCCAACCGCAGCATTCGCCTCACGCTCTCGTCTCTCCTTCTCTTCTTTCGCTCCAACAGCAGTAATGTCTCCAGAGACGGTGGACTTGGCGATCCAGTCAGGTAGCTGATTCTGTCGTGCTTCCTTCTCTTTCCGCCTCTGCGCTTCTGCAGCTTCAGCCTCGCGCTTCACGTCCTCGTCGTTTTGAAGCTGTACGGCAATCTTTTCTGGCTTGACCTCGAGTCCTTTCGAATCCTGGAGATTCTTGTTCGGTAGGTCTACCGCCTCTGTACGCGATGCAGGATGTATATCCGATCTGTGAACAGGCTTTTGGTTGGAGAGAGCAGTCGCAAAATCATTCTCGGGCACGGTTGTGCCGTCAATCTCTTGCAGTGATTTCAATATCTTGCCGAGCTGTTGGTTTAGTCGCTTCATTGTCTCGTTCTCGCTGACTGTGTCATCCTCATCCACGTCTTCTAGCGCAGGCCACTCGCATCGAGGACATTCGAAGTTTCCAGTGGTCGGGTCAAGCTTATCAATAGCTTCCATAGAGGTCCACTGTGACTTGCATCGCGGACAGACAAGCTCCTTCTTTTCAGTCAGTGGTGCACCCATAGTTTCAACGTGCTTGTTCAACTTCCACATGCGCCACTTGATTGAATCGATAGCACGGTGGTAATTTAGGTAATACCAATCTTTCTGCACCAGCCGCTCCCTACCCAGCTGCCCATTTACGCCAGCATAATGACTCCCAGAGCCGTCAGTGCGACGCTCTCCACGAGTCTGCACGGAGAGCAGTCCATCTTCGCGCAATTTCCCGCACAGCTTACGTAGAGGTTTTGTCTGCATGTTAAGTACGTGTGCGAGGTCACCGTCGTGAAGCGTACTGTGATAGATGAGAGCCTCAAGGACGATAATGTGCTCCGTCGAGCAGAAAGCTCGGGCAGTCATGCGAATGAGATCTATCGCTAGTTGCGCCATGGCTGGGTAAGTCGGCGATCTCGATGAAGCAGTCTGGACGACCCGGCGAATGTCTTGTGCTTGGCTGTGAGCATACGCAGTCAAGCGCTGCTACGGAGACAGAGAGAAGATTGAATCAAGCTCGCGAGATGTCGCTTGTGCCTGGTGGTTATGCATAGGGCTGCTAGCTTTGATTGATTAGATAAGATGCTGCATGTGATGGAGCTCAAATTCCATTGTATCACAAACTTCATGTGAACACACGAGGTACGTTCAGGGTACAAGTTGGCAAATGCAACCTTGCACTTGCACGCCATGGAACACTCTCGCGCGATCATGGAGGATGCGGGGAAAGCTATCGACAAGGCTATGGAAGAGTCTTCCGCGCGACCTACAGCAAGCCAGCAAAATGGCAATAAAGACCAAGCCGATGACGGTAGCCGGAGCCAGAAACGTAAAGGCAACTTCCACGACGCTCGCATGCGGCACGGGAGTCAGAGAGGGGGACGTAACGACCATAAGCGACATAAGAAAGGCGATCTGGGAAGAGGAGAGTACTTGTAAGACCACAATCAAACATCATGCCCTTCTTTTGAAAGCATCACTGACCCTGACCAAGCCGTGACGGACCAGACAAGCGCACGAAAACTACGGAGTCTCGTGACCAGCGGAAGAGTAGTGGCGTACAGGTCGGAGTTACTTTTTCGAAAGAAGAGATAGACGCAGAAGAACGGAGACCGAAGCGGAAAGTTGCAGTCATGATTGGATACTCTGGAACTGGCTACAAAGGCATGCAACTTACGGCAAACGAGCGAACGATTGAGGGCGATCTATTCAAAGCTTTCGTTGACGCCGGTGCGATCAGTAAAGCCAATGCCAATGACCCAAAGAAAGCGAGCCTCGTCCGTTGTGCTCGAACAGACAAAGGTGTACATGCTGCGGGCAACATGATCAGCTTGAAATTGATCGTGGAGGATGAGGATATCGTCGCAAAGATCAACAGTCACTTAACTTCACAGATCAGAGTTTGGGGCATCGAACGAACGACTGGAAGTTTCAGCTGTTACCAAGCTGTCGACAGTCGATGGTATGAGTACCTCATTCCATCTCATGCGTTCTTGCCTCCGCATCCCAGTAGTTGGTTGGCGAAGAAGCTAGAGGAGATAGCTGATGAGGTGGGAGACCGAGAGAAGTACGATTCCAGACAGGAGGAAGTCAAAGGCTTCTGGGAGACAGTGGACAAAGATCTGCAGCCGGTCGTTGACAGTATTGATGAAGACATTCGATGGGAGGTCGTAGCAGCGCTTCAAGGTGAGGAGGAAGCGGCTTCGAAGGTCACGAAGTCTGAACCAATTGTTGCCGCGGAAGCTTTCGCAGCGACTGCAGAGAAGAAGTCGGATGATATGACGGTTGAGGCAGACAATGATGCCCACACAAATCAAGGGACTTCAAGCGACATACAGGCAGGAAGCGATACACTGAAAGATGTGGAGCGCACAAATTTTAGCAACTCTACGACCGCCGTTGACGATGAAGCCTCGCGTACAGTCGAAGCAGATACTCTGCCCATCTCGAATGCGAAAGACGTCCCATCATCCACTTCACAGCTTACCTCCGAGGATATCGAGCGTCTCCGTCGTCTTCGAGTCGCTACACGAACCCTTCGTGATGCCTACATTGCTGCTAAACGACGATATCGCATACCAAAAGCACGTGTCGATCGTATTCAAGATGCATTGTCTCGCTTTGTCGGCACAAGGAACTACCACAACTACACCATCCAAAAGACCTATCGCGATCCTTCGGCACAACGCCATATCAAGAGCTTCCTTGTGGACCCCAAGCCTATCTTGATTGGCGATGGACCAGATGAAGAAAAGACTGAATGGCTGAGTCTCAAAGTTCATGGCCAGAGCTTCATGATGCACCAAATACGCAAGATGGTCGGAATGATCACACTCCTGGTTCGCTCGGGCAGCGATCTAGCAACGATGAACCATAGCTTCGGAGCCGAAAAGTACAGCATCCCGAAAGTTCCTGGTCTTGGACTGCTTCTCGAACGTCCAGTATTCGATAGCTATAACGAAGGCACCGCTGTCAAATTTGAGAAGCCACAGCTACTTTTCAGTAACTACGAGAAGGAGATTGAGGCTTTCAAGCAACGGGAGATCTACCAGCATATCTTCCGAGAAGAAGAGGAGAGGAATGAGTTCGGGAGGTTCTTCAACCATGTTGATAACTTCAAGGAGCCATGGTTTTTGTTTGTTTCAAGTAAAGGTCTTGAAGCTACGAAGGGTGCAGAGCGCAGAGGCGAGACACTGAGACGGACGATCGACGATAGTGATGGCGAAGGCGGCGTAGAGGAATGAGAAATGTCTTTGCGCAGATGTACATGTATCTACGCTCTCCAACCCTGTGCAAGTCCATGCAGCTTGTCGATCAACACTGGTCCCCAAGCACCCATCTCCTTTTCGATCAATTGACCCAGGAACATCATTGCTTCGTCTTCCGTCATGTCAAGTTTGAACCGCTCTTCCACCTTTCTGACGCTGTCCGCTCCAAACCATGCCAGACCAGGGATATTGGCATCTTGCATCAATGCAAAGAGGTTGAGAATCAAAGAGGAGCTTCGACGCAGTGTCATGTATGCTGTGAAACAGTATTGTCGAAACTGATCGAACTGCGACTCCGTGGCATTGGGAGTTGAACCGCCCATGCCTTCCACCATCTCGCGGCTAAGCTTCATCAGCGGCGCCATCGGCTTCGGATCGCGGCCAAGGATGTAGCCAAAATCGATGTGGAAAAAGTGCCCGTCAGGGCTCATCAGCAGGTTGTCGAGATGACGATCACCAACGCCAAGTAGATACGTGATAATGCAGTAGCCGGCGACAGATTTCACATACGTGTCCATTGCTTCTTTCCGAACGCCAAGGATTGAAGGAGTGCCCTCCGTAGCTGGATTGTTGTAGCGGAGAAACCCTAGGATGCTGCCTTTGTATTTCGGATTGCTCAAGATACTAGACACTGTCGTCGAAGGAATGAACTGCACGGCGCCTGCAAGTGTGGAAGTGGCAAGAATGCGATACGGAGTGAGCTTGAGATCAAGATTTTCCTTGAGTAGCAAACGATTCATGAGGGCTAGAATCTGTACAACCAGCTGGTCTTGGCGCAGGTCGTCGCCGGTCTTGAACATGAAAGGGTACTTCTCCCCTGTGTCTGTCTTGAAGTTGATGGAAAGTGGTGACAGTGAAGATTTGAAGACATTGCAATCATCAGGTATCACGCCAGTAACCCTCTTAGTTGGGTCCAGAGGCAAAGGCAAAGGCGGATCGAAGCTCAGCATGTCGTTCTTGGGGTCAGCCAGCATTTTCTTGAGCAAGACAATCTTGCGAGGTCGGTCTGATCGCGAGTCCCGGATATCCTTACTGATCTTACTGAGAACGGTGACAAACTCAGCTTGGCGGCGCAGTATCTTTCTCCGTTCCTGGCCTTCAGAAGATTGCTCCAGCTCGCGCATAAAGTCATAAGTCACACGAGCAAACAATGCCTTCTTCTCTGGAGATTGACCAGGTGCGTTGTCGTCTAGTTCAACCATGAGATACCAGTGCAAGTAGTTACCTAGCTTCAAGTTTGCGGCTGAGCGAGCGATCAAGAACGAGGCCAATGAAGAGTCGGCATCGCTGCTTTCCTCAGCGTATCGTGGCTCAAACTTGAGAGCTTGCACAAGCTGCAGTAGATATGAGAGAAGTTCTTCGTCATCAGCCTTGCGAAGTCGATCCACTGCATACGCTCTGACAGCTGCGTTCTGTACGCCAGGTCCGAGTAGCTCCAGTGCATCGTCGACATCGATCTGGACCCACTTCGGTAGCAGCGATATGGCTTGCCTGCTTTCCGTTGCTTCGTTCCAATTCACCGACTTAACCAGCTTGGTCAATGCACGCTTGTCACGGGTGAGATGATAGCGGAACCTCCAGACTTCGTCCTTTTCCTTCTCAATGAGCTCGACAGTCGGACCATACGACATGACTTTGTTCAAGAAGTCACGGGTTTTTGGGTTTGGCTTGAGGTCTTTGTCCAGCGAGTCACGCTGCCCACGAATCAAGCGGCGATGCTTCGCCTCCGTCGGATTATCCGCAAATCCAACCTCCGGATCGTAGATGCGTATCAGCCTACCACCACCGTCAGCATCGCTGCTAGCATTGCCGTCTTGACCGCCGGGACCCCAGCCAGGACCCCACTGGACATCGGGGGGTGGCTTGAAATTGACGGTGTTTGAATTTTGCGGTGTAGTTGTATTGATCGAACTGATGGGCGGGGAGGGGTATTCGTGGTCGGCGAAGACGACCGGATGGTCAAACCGAGGGAACTCTATGTACAAGAAGAATGCGCCGTCCACATGGTCGGGGTCACCGTCGGCGCAAAGGCTGTTTGCTGTATGTCCTTGCTCAACAGATGTGGGAGCGTGAGGCATTACGGGTATGTCTGCTGGGCGCACAGATCCTCGAACTTGCTGTCGTTCCAGCTTTTCTATCTGTCGGAAAACCATCTGGTCCAGCCACTTGTTTTCAGAGATCTCGCCCATCTCATGCTTCTTCATGAGACCGACAAGTCGCTCGAGTTCCGCATCTCGTCGGGACTGTTTCTCGTCTACGACGACTGTCTCTTCTTGCTCTAGTCTTCTGCCCTGCCGTAAAGACTCTTGCCACGGTGTGGTCGTGTCTGAAAATCCATCCGCAGCTTTGTGTCTCCATATCTTGCATTTATGCCGGCCGGTCCTCAATGTGCCATCATCGTCGAACAGTGATATGGTAGTCCCGCCAAATGGGATATGGTGGTTCGCGTCCCCGCCCCTTGGGTTGAGTGGACTGAGGTCCCAAATCGTGATTGCTAGCTGCGCGTTTGCAGGCAGAGTCCTGTACTTGATTGGCAGCGTGAGCCAGTGGTTCCATAACCGGCCATTCTTAAAGTGCTTGTAAGGCGTCTGCGACTGCACAGTCAACGGTTTGGAGCCGGCGAAGGGCTGCGCTGTAAGGTATAGCTCGGAATTGGGACTGAGATTACTGCCTCGGTGTCGCAGATCAGGTCGTTTGAGAAGGGTCGAGTATGGCAAAGGCTTTTCGTGGCCTTCGAGTCGATTTCTACGATGTATAGTTAGCATCAACAGTGAGGCAACACCCACTGCTTTGTACGAAGAGCAACCCACACCTTCACTGCCACTGGTATGCGCAACTCGGACGAGTGAGCGAAAGTATATGGGTCCATGATGAGACTCGGCTCAGTTCATCGTGTTATCGGCATCATCACATGAAGGTGCTACAGTTTCACCTCTACATTCATGTAGACGGATATGGTTTCCACGTGCTGCATCACATGCGTGTGTTGAACGCATATGTCACAGCACGTGA
This sequence comes from Microcyclospora pomicola, assembly GCA_002786065.1. NCBI lineage: Eukaryota > Fungi > Ascomycota > Dothideomycetes > Capnodiales > Microcyclospora > Microcyclospora pomicola. The sequence goes on along the minus strand of NHNY01000008.1, from coordinate 47,555 downwards.
TCTGAACTCAAGCGCGACTCCATCGCGACTTGCCTAGCACGTCTCCCTGCAATGCATTTGAAGTCGTCCTTTTGAAGTTAATTGCCAACTTGAATATCGTTTTCCTCGCTCATCTCCTCAAACTGACGTGGCGTTGAAGCTTTGCCCGTACTACCGAGTGTTGTTCTCTCTCGATCGATACCATGCGCTCAGCATAGCCCACCTAGAACGCGTCCACTACGCGCCGAAACACTTCCAAGATGGCACGGCTGAACACCAGACCTTCCAACCTACCAACTTCTCCACACAGTCCAGCCCGGACTGCTGCGAACTACGGTACAGACTCGCCAGTCTCACGAAGTGGCTCCGACGAAGAGAACATCGACCCGGATACAGTGCGCCGGCATAAAGGCAAGGAACGTGCTAGCATGCGGTCACGATCGGTGACTCTACCTACGCCTAGCTCGGAGTCATCCGATGATAGCTCGAGAGGTCAGAAAAGAAAGCGTGCAACGAAACGACCAGAGGATGGGGACACACAAGAAGAAGAAGCATTCAACAAGTACTTCGATCCCAATCAGGACCCTGATGTCCGACGTGACATCAAGCGCAAAAGCAGATTACTGGAGCGAGAATTCAACGGTAACCATTGATCTCAAGCCTTCGTGTTGTTAATCACTAAACTTCCTTTAGAAACGCGAGACGACTTACTAAGAAACAACGGAAATGGCCTTCGACAAACGATCAATAAAGCCAACCGAATATACAAAAACGTAAAGCAGACGAACGATGCAATTTCTGATTCACGTCTACTCGTCAACGTCTCTGACCTTGCCAACAAGAAGACTGCCCAACTTGTACTTGGTGATGGAAGCACCGGCATAGACGTTGATGAGTTCTTGTCAAAGCTCCTCACATTTGGACGCAATACCAGGCCATCGAATCAGGAACATCTCGGTCATGCAAGCTCTCGATGTACTCAAAGAAGAAATCGAGATGACAGTGATGAGGGCGACGAGGACGAATATTCTGGCATCGAAGTTCTGGACTGGGAATATGTCGGTCGAAATGCTTGTCTGCCAAGTAGCCGAAGACCACCAGTCCCTTCCTTTCTCTTGGGTCCTCTTTCTGTCGAAAAACGGGTGCGTACACAAACGCAGCGTAGAGCACGGCAGAGAGGAGACATCAATAGCCGAGAGGCCAGACCAGAAGCTTTGACGAGGCAAGACTTGCAGCAGTCCCACGAGAATGGGCTGACTGCGATTTGCTCGAGGATCCGGAAACACCTGACCGTCCATTGTCTACGTGCAGAAGCGACATTACAGCGTGCTGGGTTCGAAAGTCCCGAGCAACTGAATAGCGAGCAAGGGAGGAAGATCATGCGGAAGTGTCGCATCACCGCGACTGGCGGTCCTTCGTTATTCGATTATGTCGTGAACCCTCGCTCTTTCGGGCAAACCGTCGAAAATCTGTTCTATGTGAGCTTTCTGATCAAGGAGGGCGCCTTTGGCATTGAGCATGACGATGATGGCCTGCCGACAATAGGTATGCTTGGTCACTGCGCATATTCCAAGTACTTGACTGACGTATTCGTAGTTCCGTCAGAAGCGAGCACTTTGACTGAGCAGCGGCAAAATAAGACGACTAAACGACAAGCCGTCTTTGCCATCGACTACGCAACTTGGCGGAGTCTCATCACAGCGTTTGACATACGAGAGTCGATGATAGAGCATAGAGTTGCCGAGGAGACCTCGACGCAGGTGGGCCAGCGTGGCTGGTATTCATGAATCATGATAGGGGAAAGACTTGGTAATCTAGCCTGGAGCGCAAATAGTGGATCCTGCGAACTATACCCTTATACATCGCCTATACGATGCTAGACTAATGACTGCGATGGAAGGATTTCCTTTATGAAGCTAGTAGCGGCTTCAACGAGTTCGACGCAGGATCATGCCTTGCGTTTCCTAGGTCTCATACAATTTAACACTGCATTTGCCTCGGGAAGAATTCTCGAAATCGCAGATCGTAATGCCTAGCGAGATTCGTGCTCGTTAAGCGCTCGGCCGTTCATCAGAATGTAAGAGGATGACGATGCGACAAAACATCGTGACGATCAACAAATATATTGCATGTCTTGTGCTTTCGGAATAGTCTGCCACGTGGTTGAAGGAACTTGCTGCGTCATGCAACATCACATGAACATCACATGCGGTCCTGTCACTACTCGGCGGGGACCCTGATTTACCTGACTGACGACCAGGCGAACTTTGTGCTCCACTGCAGTAACTCCAGCTACATCTTGCATGACACCAAAGCACGGCAACATTGAGACCCACGATCTTTCGCGGTGGACCGTTGGTGACGCCTGGCTCGCGTATAATGGCCATGTGAGCAACGACGAGCGATCTAGAGACATGTCATCGCAGGAAAAATTGAGAGCGGCTTGGGAAGAAAAACAGTCAAACAGTTGGCGAGATGTTACGCGAACTGTTTGCGACACCAGGGACCATAAACATGAGCAATACCTGGATTGCCGCAGCTTAGCAGATGGAGAGAGCCTTTCGTCAGCAAAGATCCGACTGATCAGCTTCAAACGGGTCCGGCGGACGCTTTTGGTTATGCTGGCGTTGCTACTTTCGTGCTATTATATCTGGACACTTCGTCTACGGCCCCAGATGCTGGAGTCTCACGGGATCGATGCGGGTCTCACCGCTGACAAGTCTGATGATCCGTATGACACTGCTCGTGGAGGTGATTTCCAAGGCACTCGGGTCAAAAGTTTGGGTGCCGACCTTGTGCCGGGCGGCACTCATGATGAAGCTGGAGTACGCCGTCTGGTCTTCGTTGGAGACATACATGGATGTCTACATGAGCTACAGAAGTTGTTGAAGAAAGTGGACTTTGACGAGAAGCTCGACCATCTAATCGCAGCTGGCGACGTAGTGACCAAGGGACCAGAGAATCTTGCTGTTCTAGACGAGCTCATTCGACTGAATGCCACAACAGTGCGTGGCAACCACGAAGACCGACTCATCGTAGCTGCGAACGACGGCCGAAACTCCGACTGCGGCCATCATGCTCAGACCTCGACTATCGGCAAAGGTGCTGCGAAAGATCACACTTTGCTTTGCAAGATGGAGCCACATCACGTATCTTACCTGCAGGACATGCCGCTGATACTACGCATACCAGCACTGCCTCAGGTAGCCAAATTGCACACTTCCGATCACCACATTGCGAATGAGATCATGGTCGTGCACGCTGGATTGGTGCCACACATCCCCCTGGCCAAGCAAGACCCCTACTTTGTGATGAATATGCGCTCTATTGATCACCGGACACACATTCCCTTCGTCACCCGCGCTGACAAGAATGGCCGAACGAAACCCTGGTACCAGGTCTGGAACTGGTACAATGATCGAGTCTCGCATGGTTCTTCCGTCAGTGACTTCATGCATCTCGACAACGATGACAACCGCAAACAAGCAGCTGCACCGGCGACGGACGGCTGGCTCAATGAGCTCTCACAAGTCATGTCTGGCAAGTCGCACCACAGGATCCAACCGCAAGTCGTAATCTACGGACATGACAGCAAGGCGGGGCTTCAACTTCACAAGTGGAGCAGAGGACTAGATTCAGGGTGTGTGAGCGGTGGTGCTCTAACGGCATTGGTCCTGGATGCTCACGGGAAGCAAAGCATCACCAGTGTCAGATGCAAAGACTACAAGGCGTGATTATCTAGAGCATGCTATCACCACGTTTTGGCCGCAGCTCTTTCTTTCTTTGGGTGGCATTTGAATGGCGTACGGCAAATCAGCAGATTCTTAGAGCCCAGCGATGGGACAACTCTTGAAGATCATGGAGGGCATTACATTGTTTGACTCATACATTGATACCCCTGCTTTAATATATCTATAAAGTAGATTACACGCATATGATACATCCACAACATTGCGCACCCGGCAAACGGGAAGCTTCGAATGCTCTTGATGACGGTCGGCTCCAGAACCTTCTTCCTTCGTAGGTGAATAGTGTCTCCTCAGTGCAAGTCTCAGTGGCCTGGTATGAAGACAGAGTGGTGTGAGATGCTGTAGCCAGTTCCAAGCATAACACAGCACCCTGTTCCAGTGGTATCAGCATCCGATGGCATGAAGACTCGTCTGCACTGTATCGTGGTAGATACCCACATTGTCTCCAATCGTAGTCATCGCGTATGCATCCCTACCAGGTCCTCCGCGCGAAGCCATCTTCGCCTCGCTCCGCCATCATCTCTGATATTTCATGCATAGCCTCTCCCTCATCAAGGCGCCCTAGTCTTCAACTGTACGCCATGCCACTTCTTGATCTCTTCGCCGAGCACCTTGTTAACTAGCCGATGCTGCTTGATCACCGGCAACCCCGCGAACTGCGCCGAGACGATGTCGAGCGCATACATTGATCCGCAGCCGCCGGAGATGTCTTGTACCTGTTCGGACGATCATGTGTCAGTGCCAAGCTCTATCCAGCATCGTGCAGCTTCCAATGCGGAGGTGGGAGATATGTACATCGAGTTTCTCCGGCTGTAGCTCGTCCTTGACGATGTCGAAGATCTTGCGCTCGCCCTCGGACAGGTAGTCGGGCGCTTCAACTGGACTGCCGGCTGCGTCTCGTCGTTGCAGGGATATTGAAAAGCGCTGGACGAGGAGAGGGTTCGGTGATGAGAGTCGAGCAGGCCGGAGAGGGTGTGAGAGACACGCAGCCCGCGGGAGCTGGCGCGCAGCGAGATGGAAGGCGTTCATGATCTCGACTGAAGGAAGAGAAAGGATGCTGGGTTGAAAGAGTAGGCCGTTGTGATGTAGACGGTATTCACTATGCTTAGGTACATTTAAATGTCCTTAGGGTTGATGCGCCGAAACTTGCTGACATCATCGCTATTCCCCTTCCACGCTCCGACAACGACCATGAAAGGATGCATAAACAGAATCTCAAAGCGACGACATGCCGTAGGCTTCTAGGAGACTCCTCTGTACGCAGGTAAGAGGCACGTTCTACGAGCATAATATCAGTACTGTTGGAATGTCACCTTGTCGCTAGGGGTTTCGTCGAATCATCATTTGCGGATCGATATATCTCGAAGATCTCGCGGTGACTGCTAACGCTGATCAAACATGCAATTCGAGTGCTTTGCACAATCCAATGTTCTTCGAATACAGATCTGATGCTCGTTTGTCTAGAATGAGGTCAAACGGAAGATCGATCGTCCACTTTCCTGCTGGCTACACTTTATTGCGAAGTTCATGCAATGGCTAGTTGTACTCCAGACGTTGTTCACTTCGTCCCGGGGCAAAGCTACAGAAGCATTGAGAGACTCCTCAATCCCGATTCATTTATTCCGCATTTTCTGGCAAGACCTTCACACCTTTACGATAATGTACCGCCAATCTTAAGTGAGCAGCCAAAGCATGGAAAATGAGGTACGCTTTGTACCTGCCATAACGAAGTTGAAGCAGATGGCATGATCCTGAAGGCATCCCTTGAACCAGACTCGGCTTTTCTATCAAGAACCATACCAGAACACAAGCAACATCATACATGCTTGTCGTTCACGGTCCGCCACTTCAAGGGGTGGCGAATCGTTCCCACCGTTGCTCAGAGAGAAACTCTTCCGATCGATCTGTCATATGTGCCTTGAACGGAGACGAACATCTACTTTGGCCATGTTCCCAGAGTGGCGGGCTCGATCACCAGAAGAACTTCGCTCCAATGCTCATCGATCACTGTTTTGAATCCTGCAATTTGCCACTGTTGGCCCTTGGTGCTACATTGCCGCATCGAGCAGCAACGGACCAGAGAATGTCGCGTTGGTACGTGCCTACGTGACATGAATTCTATGCTATACCTTCAGAATGAGGAGAATGTACTTCAATGATCGTACAGAGCATCGGTCTGGATCGAGAGTACATTCGCGAGGGCACGCGAGTGGTTATCATGAAGCATGCCTCGCTTGTGATTGCCAGCCAGTGATGCGGAAGTACTGAAGTCTCGGCTTCGTTGTAACAAGATACATGATTTCTGCTCAATATGTCTCGAGCTGTTCGTTCTAACATACGGCATTGATAGACCTCTTCACCGCCTCGTGGGTGGCGTAGGTATATAACAACAGAGGCGGGAAGGGAGATAAGTTTGGAGGGGTGGGCCTGTGGCGCAAGATACGTAGGTAGTTTCAGATATCTTGGTGAGTCGAGGTGGTGAATGGCAGAGCGGCTACAAAGGCGTAGGATTCAAGGGTGTTGCGACTTGCGACGCAGGGTCCCACACGACATGTCGCGTGCTAGTCAACGGCCATGTTGCTTGCTCCGTTCAATGCAGGTGCAGATACATTAACGATGTACACTTTGTCGCCGCAAGCGAAGGATGCGTGCGAACTCTTTTGATTCGCGGTTTTCGTTGGGAATTGATGTTCACAACCTGACCATGGCGGGCGCGCGGGCCGATTGAGAAATGGTAGACGTCGACCCCATCACTCCCGCCCGTACGCGGTGGGGCACAACTCCACCCCACCAGAAATCCCCATGGGCAGGTGGAGATATCGGTGCTCGTCCCATCCCGGCTCACCGCATGTCGCGGCAGCGTCTGGTCAGGAATGGCGACCACCGCGATCACTAGATCTGGGCGTCGAGTCCCGATGGTGAGCAGGCACGGTGAAGTGGAGACTGTAGAAATGTCACCTTTCCGAATTGTTGATCTTCCCAACAGTTGACGGGCAACGCCACAGCGCACGCTGCAACATCGCGTATTTCCGTCCTGCGCGTCCTACGCAGATCCATTCGCGAAACGGAAAAGCATGGACAGCCTCATCTGCAGGCAATGAGACCGTTGGCCGCGTTGAACGCGAAGGACGTGTCAATCGACGCACTCTTTGCGAACAGGCTGGTTCGGCGCACCTGCTGCCCATCCGATGCATCCCTGGCGATGTGGGGAAGAAAATGGATGCAGGGACTAGACGCTTGTGTCGTTGCAATTGTGCGCTGCACAACTGGGGTTACGGTGATAGCTTATTTATGTGACCAGAATAAATGCGGGTAGGTTGAACCACCGTCAAGGATGAAAACACAGGTAGTAACTTTCGAGCGGTGGCCAAAATAACACCTGTGACCGTGATCATGTCCTAGATCAGCATTCTGCAATAGTCATCAAGAACTCCTGGTAAAGGCCTGCCGGATTATGGATCGACAATGTGCCAGCATCGTGGCACAATGCAACGTGTAAAAAGCCTGCGAACCACCAAGCCCTGGAAACCATCATGCAGAACATAGTCGATCTGGTATAGCGATATACTTAGTACAGTACCACGGTACTTGGCTACATGGGCATGGCACATATCATGTCGTCTGCGGCAGTCCAGGCCTTTCACCCCTAGCACAGAAACACAGACGGATTGGTACAATGTATCCTTTCCCCAGATCACCCCTGCAAATAATGACTTGTTGTGGGAGGAAGATCAGTCATTGACCTTGGTTGCCTCGTCTGCATGTGCGGTGCGATCCAGAAGTTCCGGCGTCAACTGGCGCCAGGACCATCTCCAAGCTGATGCATAATAGCAGCCACTTAAGTTGCGTTCCCAGGGCGCAATCTTGAACACGAGGTTATCTTCCTACCCCAGACGAAATGAAAATCGTGCTGTGCGACTCGAGCAGGGTCCAGAGCACCCCGGATCTCCTAAGACGACAGTACAGTACTGTACTTTGCAGGTACTTCGCGGTGAGGCCCGGTCCTGATCAAGCTGACCAGATAGTGGAGTATGAAGTGCATGGGATCCATCAGGTCGATATCCACTTGTTGAAAGCCGGTTGCTGCCATCGTAACATTGACGAAGCTCAAGATGTTTTGATTCGACCTTGCTGACTATTCTTATGCTGTGTAAATGGTGTAGCACCCTACGAAGCATGTCCATGGGATTGCATCATTCTTGCCATGTGCATGCAAGCGAAGTTCGACGTCGTAGTGATGCGAATCGTCATACGCGTCCCAGCGACGACACTGCCATCATAAGCAGCTAAGACTCCGGATATGCACAGCGGTGTATGTGCATTGGCTCGTACATGCACCCCTCAGGGCTGGCGTTTAAGGCAGCAAATCATGCTGGAAGCACACGTTGAGAGTTGTGGTTATCAAGATCCATCCCAGCAGGTCTACATGCATTTCGCTACCAGAATTCAACGACGTACGACAGCAGTCAACAGTAGTGACCTTGGAAAGCTCGCTTCAGATAAGATCTGTTTCCTCGCCCTATTGGAAATGCTGCTGTGAAGCTATTGCCAGGACCAGGACCATATGTATGTATTGAGTGGATCGACGCGCGGCGCTGTGATGGGCATGGATGAGAAGAAATATAAGATCGGGTCTGATGTCATAGGAGAAAGGCATAACAAACCTGTAAAGCTGATTGAGGGCTGATCGAGCAGTGACCAAAGAGTTGGCCATGAACAGTATCAGTGAGGAGCTAGAAGTGCTTGCCACGTTCTATGGCTTGCTGCCAAAACGCCGTCGCGCCATCCGAAGTGCCGGGTCCGACGCCCAGGAGCCGCACATGGATTGATGCGCCTGAGCACCGTGGTCGACAGCATGAAGAGGCAAGCAACGGTCATTGTAAGGCTGGGACACGTCCTCTGGCATGTACATACATCGCTGAGGTTATCAGATTTAAAGTAGGATATAGGCGTGGGTGTCGATCCGGAGGGCTGCGACGCTCCAAGGCCCACGGCCAAGTCAGCACGATCTTGCATCGAGACTAGCCAGTCACGCCAGTCGCGCAGTTGGCAGCGCACAGGCACGCGCGGCGACAGCGGCAAAGCTGACCATTCTTTTATTTTACACGCGTGTTGAGATGAAACGAGCGTTTCTCAACACAACCAGTAGCGCCACCTCGCCTGGGTCGTTGTGCTGAATCCAGCAGAGTATTCGTGTCGCGACGATACGATCATCCAGGCAGGCAAATTCATCATGATCAACTAGGTAGAGACGATGTACATAGTATGATCAGGAACCATGTGATCCACAGCCCCCCACGAGTCGGCGCGGCACGTGTACACACGGTGCGGTCATCGAGGCTCGGCCGCGCGATCCGAGCAGCGACATACTGTAACTTTCGAAGCCAAGACCTGGGGCCGCGGAAGTCGTAGACAGAAGCACAAAACAACGGTGAGCAGTGGAAAGTGTGGTGCGGAGTGGTCGGCTTGAACAGGTCTCCATGGTACGTGTTACCAAGAGTCTCCGCCAGGCGGTACAGTAGACTGTAGGACTGTAGGCGGGAGTGGCAGCGTAGAGTTTCGAGTGGTGGTCCGGGGAAATGCAGAAATTTCTGGGCTGCGTATGCGGCGTCGTCCGCCGTGATCTGTAGGCGGGCAGCCAACTGATCGAGGGCAGAGACAACGTCTATACTCGACACTTTGCCAAAACCAGTCTTAGTCGGCGCTTGCGGTCGCTGTAGACATCATCATCACATCATCGTCAGCGCCCGCTGGTTTGATTGTTATGTGCGTGCTTGGGATAACCCAGCCAGAACGCTGGACGATGTTACGCTGTTCAGCACCGCAGAACAAAGATCAGATGCTGGCCGACTGGCGATCACCATTGTTGAGTTCCTAGACGCCGCCGGTACCGGGTACAAAATGTCCCAGAACAAATCGAATGCTGGCCGACTGTGGCGGCGAGCTGGGCGCTTGGGGATTTCGAGCATAGCGCCTGGGATTTGGCCGTGGTACATGCTCCTTTCGGTTGACATTGATAACGGCTGCATAAGTCGAATCTGTGGACTCCGGGGGACGGTGGGGCGCCCACGGCGCCTACGCATACTCTGGTCACTGGCCCTACTGTACAGCCGTCGAGTCCATGTCTGCCAGATCGGCGATGACGACGGAAGCAGACGAGACAACGTTGGTGAGATAAAGTCAGGCCTCGGACGTCGATGAGACGGCGAATCTCCGCTGGGGATCAGAGTTGCTGTCGTCCTCGTCCTCGCGGTCTTGTTGGCAAGAATTGAAGTGGGTACCTGTGTACAATGTTGTAGTGGTGGTGTGTACCCGTCCAGAGTACGGCTCCACGCAGAGGATACCTGCTACAACAATACATTGGTACACAAGTGTGGCTTGTATAGTGGTCCTTGACTCTCCCATGTACCGTCCACGTCCCCAGCTGGACGCGGAGAGTTTGGGACGGCGCGGCTGCACCGAGCGTGATCTTTCTTCACTTCTTGCCGGCCGTTCCGCTTTTCACGCGAGCAATAGGCCCATCGCGAGACTCCAGTTGGCTCGCTGGACTGATGGAGGAGGTTCGTACTGCTGTATCTTGTACCGCCCAGCCAGAACTGCCCCAACCAACGCGCGCCTGGGCTTGCCATCGGTCGGCCGTGGAGGTTGCGCCAGATCTGCGAAGCGACGGCCGCCGGTGCTGACACGACTGCTAGGCACGGGCGGCCTGTTGAGTGGGCCGGAGAATGTATTTTATTATTGTACAGTAGTCGTAGAGGTGGACGTTGCCCAGCTTTTGGCCGTACAATAGTGCTGAGCTGATCTTGCTGAGGGCGCGGGGACTCGACTCTGTCTGGGCTAGTAATCTTCTGCCTCGACCTCCCAGCAACTCACACTTTCTCCCAACGCCCACACCTCACCTCTCTCACCTCTCCTCCCACCACCCTCCCGGGCCTCACCTCTATCTAGGCCACTGCCAGCCTGTCCGGATCTCGTGTTGACAAGAGTTGGACTTCTCGCTGGGTCATTGGATTTGTGGTTGCGGATTTCCTTTCAGCGACGCATATCAGATCGACCGTCACTGGTGTCGTGGTCGTGCTGCCTTTACTGGACATCACCCGCGAACCGACCAGATCAGACATCACAGCAGGCACGAGTGGACGTGACCGCTGGTCGAACACACACCGAGACAACGACAACGACCACTGCTCCTCCCTTTGGTTCTCACGGCTTGACTCGCGCAGCATCCATCCATCACCACCGCATCAGCCCAAAGATACACCACTGCACCCTTGACTGTGCAGTCCGCCTGCCTCTCCGTGCTTGGGGACTCTACTATCACCTTTCACGGACCTGATTCCCGTCCTGGTGCTCCGAGTCCGCCCGTGACCTATCGCCCATTCTTCTACGTCTGTCTTGACGGACTCGACCGGTTTTTGGCTCTTTCGTATTCCTGTAAGTCATGCTTGGACGCGTGATGATGATATCAATCCGCGTCACTCCCCCAGACGCTCAACGGAGGTCACTAATGTCCGTCTCACACAGGTTGTTACTACTAACATAAGCTTTTAATGCGTCACGCCGTCTAGAGAGACACCAACATTCTCTCTTTCGCCGCACCTCAAAACATCAGCTCCAACGGCTCCTCACAACATGCCGTACACGCCGCCAGCGAATCAATCGCCGGCGTCTTCCAAGTCAACGTCGCCAGTGGTCAGTCGTACCTCGTCGTATAGCGAACATGATGTACCACGGTCGCCTGTCGCAAGCCGTCCTCAGCCTCCGCGTTCGATGTCGTCGGCCTCGTACCTGCACAAGCATCGCCGCACTACTGCAGCGCCCCAGTCCGACCTCGCACCGCCAACCCCGACCGAGTCACAGGAGTCCGGCGTCCACACCATCGATTTCGCAAGAAACAGCAGTGTCCGCCAATCACCTCCCCCAGTCAACAACCTACTGATTCCGACTGGTGCTGTCCTCTCCCCGCCAGACTCAAATGACAACTCTGACGGCGACGAGTCAGAACCTCGAGGTCGGGACCTCTCGAAGAACTGGGATCAGTTGAAGGAGGCCGTACGCGCCATAGACCAGAAACGTGACAGTTCACCTACCAAAGTCGGGTTGGCCAAGACCGATGATGCCTTGGTCCCATTCCCGCCAGCAACGAGGCCAGTAGCATTGACACCAGAAGCACGAAAGATCTCACATTCGCGATCATCCACCGAGACGGTCATCATGATGCCTCGAGCCCCAACCTTTGCTGAGGAATCCACGACCAACTCTGACGATAGCGACGATGACGGAAGTCTCACCATGAAGCCTTCTCTGGTCCGGAAGAAGTCGGGTGAACTGGTCAGACCGGCATTGCGAGGGTCTTCAAGGCGGCGTTATTCGAGCATGCCTGGCACACCAACGTATTCCAAGTCGGTCCATTTCAACGACAATGGCAACCAGACGCGGCATTTCCTGCAGGTGGACAAGCCTATCGCGGTCAGCGCTGGTACCTCACCTGTGGAAAGCTACGAAAGCGAGTCCGAGTTTCCCTTTGACGGCAAGTCTGCACGTGAGATTCGCCTCACCAACTTTCCCGAAGACAGTTTCGAGCGTCGAACCAAACCCGTTCGAGTGGAACGTATTTTCCTCTCACCTGATAAGCAGACCCTGATCGGCACATGTGCTGTCCAAAACATCTCGTTCCATAAACTCGTTGTTGCTCGATTCACCGTCGACTGGTGGAAGACGACTTCTGAGGTCGTCGCCGAGTACAACAATGTTACGAGAGAGGCTGGCCACGATGGCTGTGACCGCTTCAACTTCCACATCAAGCTATCCGACCAAGCCAACATCGACGACAAGACTCTGCTTTTATGCATCCGATACAATGTGGGCGGCCAGGACTTCTGGGATAACAACAGCGGCACCAACTACCAAGTTGACTTCTTGAAAGGAAGCAACACGCGAAGCTCCAAAAGCGTCGCGTCGTCTGGCTTAGGCGCACGACCTTTACATGCACTCCCGCGTAGTCGCCACACGCCTGGTTCGGGCCATCAGTTGAAACCGACTTCTCTGGACGACGACTTTGCCACGCGTGTGGACATGAAATCTACCTATCATCGCGGCAGCACAGACAGCCTGCTCGGCGAGTCTCCTACCTCGATCAAGCTGAAGCCGAGAAGCAAGCGTGGCAGCCTGTTTCCAGACAGCGGTAGTGCTCCACCCACCAACGGGCTCGGTGGTCGCTACGACTTTGGCGCATCTCTATCAGCCGCTCTTGGTAGTGCACAGAATGCTCTGGGTCGCCAAAGCGGTCTGATGAACGGCAAAGGCCAGAAAGTAAATTCTGGTAGCTACTTTGCTGCACGTGATCAAAGTGAGGGCTATAGCAAAGCTGATGAACGCCCAGAAGCGCTTGCTGTCACTGACAGACCCGCGATTGGTTCTGAACAATACAAGGATCTGGTTTCGAAATTCTGCTACGTAGGTTCCACCAGCAAAAGCTCATCCACCACCCGAGTGTGATTTGGCACGAACATTGTGCTGACCGAGGATTTCAGTTTACTCCTGGGGCTGGAAAACCAACAGGCTCGCCACAACCGAGCGGCGACAAGGACACCAGTTCTGCAGAGTCTGCATCCGGCAACGAGACCAATGGCATTGCTGCTGTATCTCCCAAGCCATCGCACGGTGCAAGTAGAGGGTTGGCTTCGTTAGACGGCAGCAACGATAATGCGTCGCCGGCCTTGAGCCCCTTTGTCTCCAGGCCTGCATCGCCAGGTCCGGTGATAGCTTCTGGTCGAAGTGATCGTGTCGCATCTCCGATCAGCTTTGGATATCCTTATCATTCTGGTGCTCGTGATGGCTTTCTCTCTGAGACTCACACACCGACCGCGATCCACGGATGACAAATTGTCAGCTACTCCAGGACCGCGGCATCACTTCTATCACCACTTGACACTTTATGTTTCAGTCACGCGGCGACGAATTCTGTTACTGCTCACGGTATCACGATCAACGGCTGGATGAGTCTGAGTGTGGGAGACTCTTGATTTCCGCATCACTTCAAACAGAGACGTTTGGAGATCACGAATGTGTCGCAACCGCCACCTTGGAAGGTGGAGTTGAAACGTGAAAGTTGTGGAGCTGAAGGTGGAGGGTGTCTTCGACACGCCACGCCGCCATGCACTTTTAGCGGCTGGGAATTTGCGGTTTGTTTCTGGGGCTTATTTGTGATTTAATGACTTGCATGGCGTTCCGGCAATAGACCTGGGGATTTGTGGGGTTTACATCCTTCCTTGACTTGAGCTGCGAAGAAGTCATTCTTGCGCACCTGGGAAGAAAAAGTCGGATTGGTCTGCACCGGGGTTTGTGTGTGTGGGCTTGGGTTTTGCGAAGCATAGGACCCTCGGCTCTAGGGGAAGAGAAGGAGACATGCATCGGTACAGATGTCAGGGGACTTCTGGCCTGCGAGAGTCGAGAGCAATCAAAGACAGCGAAAGGGTCATCTACACTCTTCTGCAGACAGCACTAAATGGCGACACGGAGACCTGGGACAGTTTTGGCAAGCGAGGTAGACGAGATAACGTACCAGACTGAGGGAGATGGACCGGAGGCAGAAATGTCTTTGGGGCTCATCTCGCCTTGTGTATCAATTATCGCCGTGGTCGTGCACCTCATATCATGAATACCAGTTTCTGTCGCTCTTGATCATTCCTTGTGTTCAATGATCAATAACATTGTATGATCAACATGATCTATTCGATCAACGGGGAGATGGAGTTGATGTTGACGGCGCACCCGTTGCAGCGAGGGCGCCAAGCGAGATGTGGCCGACGTGATGATTGGCGGCAGGAAATTGACCTGGAGAAGCTCAAGCCACACCAGTCCACCGTTCATACCGCATCGTTCACCCCATCGAGTCGTGAGGCGTGAATGGATACAGAGTAGAAGAATCATAATAATCGCCCCGGTGTATGTATTCGAACATCTACCAAGACTCAGACAACAAATACACACATAGACTCCCCGAAAACCAAGAAGAACAACGGGAGTCGAGTGCAGCACAAACACCAGCAAGCGAGAGTCAGCACCCGCCTTCCCTCGCCAACCCTTCTCTCCTCAGACCGCCCGCCCGTCTTTGGCCTCGACCGCGACCCGGCCAAGCTTCCACTCCACCCCATTGACTCTTTGCCACCACCACCACCACCGACATCAACATCATACACCACCTCCACCGCCTCCACCGTCACACTCCCACCCACTCACACATTCCGCAGCGCCTCCCATCTGTGTACGGTAGCCACCGACAGACGACAGACAAGTACAACAATACACACCTAGTGTCCGGCCGTCCGTGCTTCCGCGGCTGCCGCCCGCAGCTGTGCTTGCTTCTCCATCCATCTTCACCCGGCACGCGCTACGAGCTGTCCACCAGGCGACCTCACCACTCCACGCCCAGCGCATCGCAGGCGCCTATCTGACCCCCATCTCCCACCACCATCCTCGCCGTCGTCCCGCTCTCCCAACTCCCGGCAGTCCTCCCTCTCGCCGTCACGGTTCGCGACACCAGCCTCCCGACTCACCGCCGCGCACAGTCGCCGCGTCCACCACGGCTCACCTTCGCGCGCACCCACCCCGTGCATTGAAGCTCTAGATGAGTTCGGTCGAACAGGGACAAGGTATGTTCATGACGAATCGCGTGATGAACCGTGGCGCATTGCATATGGCATTGGCCATTGCGATGAGATGCGGCTGCTCAATGACACATACTGACTTTTCTCTGGCTCAGGTCTGTCGACCTCGTCGCAATCCTACGCACCTCCAGCTGGCACCTCCTCTACCGACCCAGCAACCGCCGGTGAAACAACGCAACATGGCGCGCAATCGCTGGCAGTGCCAGGTCAAGAGCCAAACGGACAGCCGAACAGCGGTGCCGGCTTGACCGGCGATGCCGCTGCAGATACGGAGGACCATGTCGGACGAGGCTCAAAACGCAGCCTGACGGGACGAAAGCGCGAGGCCAGCGCTGGGAGTCGGCGCTCAGGCAAAGCGCGTACCAGCGAGCCGGAGAAAGCAAGCAGTCAAGGACTCGCGGCCAGTCCGCAGTCCGCAACCCATCCCAGACCCAAAAAGAAGGGCGGCTTCCTCGCATTTCTCAACTGCTGCTCTGGTTCAGACGACAGCCAAGATATTGGAATGGACGATACTGCACATCCAGCGAAGCCTGCTGGGAAGGCTCAATCGTCACGAGTACAGCAGACCAGCTCCGGGCGACAGAACGATGCCGGTACTACCGATGTCACGAACGAAAAGCTGGCGCAGCCGACAGATCACTCAGCATCAGGTGCACAATCTGGACCCGGCTTGGATGACGCGATGCACAGTGACAAGCAAATCGCGAGCGACGTCCCGGCGACTACATCAGGCACACAACACGATAAACCTCTTGCCATTGGTGCAGCTGCAACAGCTGCAGCGGTCATGGCTGCACCAGTCATCGCAAGCGACAGGCCTGTATTGAACACGGACGTTGCAGCCCAGGAACCAAATTCCAGTCTGAGCCCCCAGGTGCAAGTACAAGCTCCCACACCGGTGGCACCGCAAGCCGACGACGAACTTATCCAAGATCGAACGTCCATCCAAGAACAACGGGACGTCAACATGGAAGACAACGCAGTGGTACCAATCTCAGCCGACGATGCCCGGAAGGAACTAGAGCAAGAGAAGAGAGAGTCACATGCCGAAGTGCCGACTTCAGGTGCCATGGCGACATTGCCTCCACCACCACCCTTACCCGCACCAACTCAGAGCGGTACCACGGATGGCCAACGCTTAAGCAGAGACGAGTCACGTCCTGAATCGACGAATGAGGATCGAAAATGGCTGTTGCCACCATTGCGACAAGAATTCCATGGCCGGAAGTGTCTGGTGCTAGATCTCGATGAGACGTTGGTGCACAGCAGTTTCAAGGTGAATAATCCGCGCTCCAGCATTCTCATCGCTACCGTGCTAACAATATGCAGATCCTGCACCAAGCAGATTTTACGATTCCCGTAGAGATCGACGGACAGTACCATAATGTCTATGTGATCAAGAGACCTGGCGTCGATGCCTTCTTGAAGCGGGTCGGCGAGCTGTACGAGGTGGTCGTCTTCACTGCGTCCGTGTCGAAGTACGGCGACCCGCTTTTGGATCAGCTGGACATTCACCACGTCGTTCACCACCGGCTGTTCCGCGAAAGTTGCTACAACCACCAAGGGAATTACGTCAAGGACCTGAGTCAGGTTGGCCGAGATCTCAAGGAGACGATCATCATCGACAACAGCCCGACGAGTTACATCTTCCACCCTCAACACGCTGTACCCATCAGCAGTTGGTTCAGCGATGCTCACGACAACGAGCTGCTCGATCTCATACCGGTGTTGGAAGACTTGGCCGGATCACAGGTTTCCGACGTCAGCCTAGTGCTCGATGTCGCTCTATGAGCTTTCCTACATCTACTCACCACGCCGGAGTCCGGATCATATTCAGTAACACCCACCCACACAACCCTCCCATATGTACGATGAAGAATCCCCGCCGTAATCTGGCCTGCGCGCCATGGCCGAAACTAGACTCGAGATACCCACATCCCACATCAATCTTTCCCCACCCAGCGGCTGCATCATTTCCCCTAAGCATGGACAACAGATGGGTCTCCTTTCCCGTCCCTCCCCCATTGTGTTCAACCAGACTTCAAGGAAAAAAGCGAGGCGAGATATCTTTGTCCAGAATGTATACATTTTAGTTTTGCCATATCACACCCGCATTCGCGACCTCGCTCTTCTTCCTTGAATATGCTCCACGCTCCTCGATCCCTGGAATATCCATCTCGGGCTCGAGGCCAGGCAGAGGCAGACCATACCCAGCATCACTCGTCCCACCAACCGAGCATCTGATCAATGAAAGGAGGAAAGACTGGGTTGGCGGAGTCGTATACATCCCGCGGCATACTTCTTGTACACCATGGACAACACACACACCTACACACACACACACACACACACACACACACACACACACACACACATACATACATACATACCTTAATGTAACTTAATCATACTCGGGCAGTCGGACGGGCAGGCAGGCAGGCAGGCAGGCAGGCAGGCAGGTAGGCGAGGGCAGATAAAAATGTATGAACGGATTGAAAGCTTTACTTGAGGTTACATCATTCGCTAAGTCTATACCAGTGGTGATCTTACCTGTTGCTCATCTTCACGAACAGCTGCGTGTATATATATATTTGTGTGCTTCCTCGACAGGATGACTACTTTATGTGGAAACTACCTACCCATGTTTCGGGCTATCTTGCATATGGAGCAACCGATCACTGTTCTCATCGTTGTAGCTTTGCGTTCTAGAAAAGCTGGATTTCGTCGCCGAGGCTGGCTTTGAGAAGATCTTCCGTTCTTTGTTGTTGCTTATGAGATGGTCACTCTTTCAACGTCGTACTGTCTGCTTGTTCTATAGAACGGTCGTATCTGATGTCAACAGCCGCACTGACTCCAATGCTACATGATACTGTAGCGGTGGCTGGTCCACCTCAAGGATAGATAGCCTCGTTGAAGCTGCAAGCCCCTTGCTTGTCATGGCCATGTATTATTCCCATGATAATGCCATGCACATCCCACCATATTCCACACACACACACACACATGTCAATCCCATCTCGTAACCATTTGAGGTTTTGTCGAACTATCCTCATCTCCGCTGGAGGGTCTGCTGTTCAGATCACATTCGCATGGCCCACTCAATTCTCGACCTTGCTTCAATCGACACTTTGCTCGATAGGTCACAGGTTCTGGCCTCCGCATCGCGTTCTGTCGACACCCCTTCACTCAAGCCATTTCACAATAGGATCATTGTCGCTCGGAGGAATCGCGAGAGGTTCATATGCCGCATGGCGCCACAGACCGAGACTCTTCTGGTTGATGACACTTCCCATCCGTTCATTCTCCCGAGCAAGGGTTTCGTAGAAGACGCGTGCTTCGGCCTCGAGCCCGAGTATGCGGATGCTGCGGATGATGCGGGTCATACGCAGGTGGTTGTGGTCGAAGTGGCGCGCCCATGTTCGCGCGAGAGTGGCGAAATGAACGCCTCTGGTCAATGTCTCGAGCTTGCCTGGCGCGAAGTCTTGACCGGTGTAGACGGGGGCGAAACCGTAGAACACGCACATACAGTTGAACGCTCGTAGGAGGTTGAGGCGTAGCTCCGGGCGTGCATGGAATGCGTCTCGGACGACTTCGGTCAGAGTGCTGGCGCCACTGTTGAAAGGCGATGGCTCGGAGAGCGGAAAGAGATGCTGAATGTAATCGTGTCTGCCTTCGAGCTTGCTGGTATTCCAGTTGAGAATCTCTTCGAGGCTGTAGTCTGAGCTGTGGTAGTCGTCACACGAGCTACCGACGGCAGGGTCGTAGAAACCAATGATTGGCGAGGCCATATCAATGTGAGGCTGTCCGCAAGACTGGAAGCTACCACTTCGGATACGCTGGAGTGGCAGACAGGATTGAGCGAAAAGGCGGACGATGCTGTCGACAGTCAGTAAGGTGGACTTGCGTATGCGTGTTTCAGTTGCTAGTCACCGTGTACAGATATGTGAATGCACGGTGTAGCGATCAAACAGAGAATGCACACCTTAGGTACCTTACCTTGCCGCCTTGCTTTGATGTTCGATGCCTCGGGGAGATTGGCGCCGAACCAGCCAGCATGCGTACCTTCTGACTCCACCTCTTCAACCTTTTCACCACATGCATGTATCGAGGAGTTTGAGAATGTCACACAAGATCATGTACAAAATTGAAGCTCGAGTGGCAGATAAAGAGTGGGATCTGCTCCGCTCAAGATAGGTACAGCACCTTTCGATCCATCATATATGCAGGTAGTCAGCTGAACGTCATGACCGCCGCCAGCTACATGAATATTCACCTATACGAGCACCGGGACTATGGGACGTCGCAACCATCAGACAGAGTGTCATCCATACAAGCCGGACACCGAGTCTTGATCTCCACACCGCTTGAGCATTAGATGTTCCCGTGATGCATCAAAGGCGTGCAATGCTGTGCAAGCATACTTCGCCATGGCCAAGAGCCCCGTCCCACAGCGACATTTCTACGCAAGGTCGAGAGACAAAGACAAGGTGGGTGTACAGGGCCTAAACTAAGGCGTGCTTACAAAGATTATGCTTGAGATGACACTCGCAAAGAGTTCATTCAAATGCACCATTTCGAAATACGGTGGACGGTAGATTTCGCAAACAAGCAGACATGAGCTATCGGGCTCAGAAAAGCGTTCGTATTCATTATGTGTTCCGTTCACTCATACTAACAACGAGGTAGTCATCCAAGTTCAATCCAGTACAACCTGCCACTGTTCGCAAGCTCCAATCGTCCTCGATCTGTTCACAAGGGGGCAGGAAGGTCGACAGTGTTCCCACTTCCGATCGAGTTATCATCGCCATTGTTGTTCGCATTGCCATCGAGATTGCCGCTCAGAAGCTGCGCTGCGGGCTCACGCTTGCCGAAAGTGTTTCCACTGCCGACCCTGAGTTCGATGTATCAGCAACGGAGTAGAGTCACGCCGGAGTGTATGTGTGGACAACGTCACTTACTGGTTATTGTCGAGGTTTCCAAGGCCATTCCCATCGAGGTTACCGAGAAGTTGGGCCTCGCGGGCACTGACCTTGTTTCCGGACAGAATACCGTTGTCGTTCAAGTTGTTGAGGAGGTTCCCATCAAGATTTCCGTTCCCCTGCGCCTCGCGAGTACCGAAAAGGTTTCCGGACAGAATACCGTTGTCGTCCCCGTTGTTGAGGAGGTTCCCATCAAGATTTCCGTTCCCCTGCGCCTCGCGTGCGGAGAATGTGTTGCCGGAGCCAATCTGGTTTCCGTCCAGGTTTCCTAGAAGATTCCCGTCTCCTACTGGATGTCAGCATAGGCCTTCCACGCTCAGCTATGGCCGATACATACCATTGCCGTCCAGGATCTGACGCTTGGAGAAGGAGTTACCAGATCCGACATCGTTATCATCAAGGTTGCCCAGGAGGTTGTCATCGCCTGGATTGTGTTCAGTACTCGTACTCAATTCTCGAAACCTATGACTGCGCACCATTGCCGCTGAGAAGTTGGCGTCTGCCAATGGTGTTCGCAGAGCCGCCCTGATTGCCGTCCAGGTTATTGCCAAGGTTACCCTGTGTACCAGTCAGACGGGGTCTCAGTGTCATGAGTGCTGATATACGAACCCCAAGATTACCATTCAGGATGTCGAAGGGGGTAGGAAGGGCGACCACAGAGCCGATGATGGCGGCAGCGACAAGAGCGAAACGCATGTTGAAGGATGTGTGCGGTCGGAATTGAAGAAGTGGATTGATAGAAGTGGAAGAGTAATACTTTGGAAGGGATGCTGTGGAGTTGCTGGACGAAGAGAGTATGAAAGTGAGGATCGGACACTGAGCTTTATACCCTCGCCGGGACAAGAGAGGCAGAAGCTCCTGGTTCGGTGTTCCTGAGTCATGTACCTGAGCGACATCGTATGATACCACTCCCTTTGTTAGCGCTGGCTTGATTGATATTGACCAAAGCTGCGGTACTATGTGTCCAAAAGCTTGCCCGTGCTCCCTCCTAACTGCGGGTCATATTCCTCGGCGGCATCGTGGTACTGGACAGTGTGGATCATGCCAGATCGAAATGCGGGGCCGCATGACCTGGAGATCCCTTGAGTCGAAGCTTCTGTCCAAACGCCATCGCCGCTGAGGATCTGCAACCAAGCGGTGAATTTGGACGCATCTTCTGCAGTGTCAAGTACACGTATCCATGCGTCGCTTGGCTTCCCCAGTCTCAGTTGTCATGCTTTGACCGTTAGCGTGCGGGTCGATCTGCCTAACGTGGGCGTTCTAAACTCTAACCTTATTTCATCACCGCCGCAGGAGCACGCACTCTGGCTAACTGGTTCAGGCGTTCACATGAATTTGAGCGTGGGCGATTGGACATACCGAGCACTTCCCCGCTTTGATATACATGGCGTATACCAAGAATTGAACATGGGGTTGCTGCTGGCAGCGTCAAGGTGAACTCTAAAGCGACGCTGCAGCGAGAGTCCGAGACTGGTGAACGTTGCCGGAACATCTGATCATGGACCAGACAATATTGGCTGGCTGCACGAAGTCGGTCACCTTTCGATTGTCTTGGACATGATCAGAATGGGGAGGCTGAGAGTTTGAACTCCCCCCTTGGTCCCGCTCGAAGCTCGAGACGCTGGTTCACATAAGGCGCCATAGATTTCAGGGTTGCTGTACCTTATTATCGCAAATCATCGTATGAACAGAAGCAGCAACCCACGTGTGCTTGGCGTGCAAGTCGGCCAAGCAGACTGGGACCTGAGCTAAAAGTCTGTAGTCAGGCACGTACGGTACGGACGGCCTTGGAGTTTCTTGCTAGGGTCAAGATGACGATCGCTTCTTGCAGCCTCGAGAATGGTTCGAGCCGGTACCGTGCGGCCGTGGCGGCGGATGCGCATAGTCCGTTGTCGATCATCGCTCTTTTACAACCCAAAAACGCCATCCTGCCTCGGGACCACCGCAACAGCTCGTAGTGCCGTACGCCAGGTCGATGGATCTAGTCAAGTGCACATCTAACTTGTCTAGAGGTCTGGACAACCCCGAATCGGCAAAGAAGGCAGAGATTGGTTGTCTGGCCCAACTGCAAAGTGCCCGAGCTCATGACTGGCATCAGATGGGAGCAGCAGAAGGTGCATACACTGGCGAGCCCACTCTGAAGCTATCATATCTTTTTGTTCCTGGCTTGGAGCATCCACGTCTTACAAAGGAAGAATCATTGAATCAATACACTTTCTGGAAAACCCTGCTCCTTAACAGGCAACGCATCACGTCTCCGAGGTATAGAAGGGCTTACGTCGAAGGCGTAAATCTTGGTGTGTTCCCAGCAGAACGCCAGAACAACCCCACCCTTTGGCATATTCCAAGCCTTTGCTGCGTCGTCATACCATATATGATCTAAGTTGGTACCCTAGATGCGCAAGCTCGGCTGTTCGGATCTCAGGCTTGGTACCTGGAGGTGGGGCGCGCGAGACAGACTAATCTCAAGGCTTGTTGCGAGAGATCTTGCCCTAGCTCGAGACTGAGAAGCTGCGAAGAATTGGTGCACAGATCTTTAAAGGCATGATACTGCGAGTCTACGGGTATATGCGGTACGGCTTTATGACATGACACACTGCCTGGAACAATGAAACGAACACATCTCGACCATGCTACCAAGAGACTGAGCTCAGATGTCTACTCATTCGTGACCATCAGTGACCATCGCTAGACGGTTTGGATACGAGCTACCATAACAGCACTTCAAAGGTCTGGCCGTTGAGGTCACAAACTCAATCCCGGCAGAACACTGTCACGAGAAGTTGGAGTGTGACGATCAGATCATTGCTTTTTTCGCTCAAGTGCTGTCGTGAAAAAGCCTCGTGACAGAGACATTTCTGCGCGAGGTGTCAATTGTCCGAGCAAGCACATCGCCCAATGCAGCGATCGCCCAATGCAACCCAACCATGTGTTATGGGCCAGGATCTTCTGTTACACCCCTCCGTCTATAGCACATATCACATGAGCACACCCACATCATAGGTACTTCACTATACGACCCAGGAGACCACAGCGAGGCACCGGCCCCCATGAGCGTGCGTGTGGAGCATTCGAGGTTCGAGAAACTTTGACAAATGGATTGCATCTTCAGTCCCTCCATTATCGCACCGACTTCAGCAAGACCAACATCATATTTGCCTCGGCAGGGTCTGAGCAGAACAAGGTTGATGCCCAGAAGTTTGACATCGAGTGAGTTCCTCGATTCAATGCTCATCCTGTCCTCACGATGATCGGCAGGACAGGCGTGAAGTCCTCTGTGTAGACTTGCAAACAAGCACCTTCTGTCCCAGCTTTACGTGCTCTGCTGTTCACTCGGTCGTCTTGTGGAAATGCTAGTCGGTTTGAGCGCCAGGCATTGTGTCGCAAGGTCTGCTAGGCGGTTCGTCGTCCCACAGAATGGCATTCGATACCACGTTTTGTGTTGGCACTACCTGCTATTGATCGTGCTTCGGTCACTTGTTCAAGATGCACAAAATCCAAGCATGCCAAAGTTGGAAGCAGGTTCGAGTTCTGAGCCCGCCCACGTTTCTTCTGTCACAATCGACTTTGCACGTACTGGCAGACGTGCGTAGAGTGCGGAGGCCGTGACATCTCGCTTCGTGTAGACTTCCTCTCCGGTCGAGCCGCCTTGGACAGGGCAAGTACAGAGCGTACGAGGCTCCTCTATACGTTGAAGTGATTCGTCAAGATCGCCAGAGTCCATGCTGTACGTAATGCTCAAGGGTATCGGGTCGAGTGCGGACTGATAGTGTATAGTTGTATCGGCCTAAGGCACGTTCAGTTCGGAACCGTGACATATCCTGGGCTCTGTGAACGAAGCATATTTGCGTACCTATGCAGGTAGTGCGTCTCCGCCTTGACAACAGAGTCCGGACTCTCAAGGTCGGTCTTCGACATCGCCAACACTTATAGTAAGCTGTGATACACCCTGTTCGGTTCAGAATATCCCGCATCCCGCTCAGAAAGGTTGGAACTTGACGGTGAGAGGGTCTCATCCCCACATAAACAACTAAGACTAGCCTCCTCCTGCGTCCGCACATCTTCACGAGTGATCTCGGTATAAGCTGAGATCTGACCTCGTGTCTGGATTTTGCTGTCACCCCCTTGTGCGTGCATGTCTGATGCGTAAGACTTGCTGTTCGCCGTCTCTGTTGGAGGGCTACTTAATGTTCTTTTGCGGAGCTCTTCCCGACACTCTCATGGTACAGCGGTAGCTACTCGAGCAGCCTCTTCCCTGCGAGACTCCTTCGCGAATTGTCGCACAAAACGGCGGCCTACTTCAATTTCCCAACGCGTGCTGCTCGAGGTTCGAGACGGTGAATGGACTTCGCAGAACTTTTGGGATGGTCTTTCTCAGATAGCCTCGAGTTCGGAGGTGCCTGCCTATACTGAGTAAGACACTTTACGCCTTACGAAGGGGATAGGACCATCTGAGCAGGACGGCACCGTATGAGTATTTTTCTGCCGTGGAGATGCATCGACCACATCCATCTATGCTTGCGAATATGTACGTTTACACGATAAGTGCAGCGTCTGGCAAGGCGAGGCTCTACCGTATATATGACATCGATTATATAGATCATTATTCTAGGTCTATTCGAGAAGTTGAAATCCCTGTACAATAGCTTTAGTACCTGTTCTAAACCGATTATACAGAAAGTAGTACCTGTTCTGAGTCGATTATACATATAGCGAAACGCAGTTTCTACGATTGTTTATCATTTGCACCATGTACAAGATGAACAGCATATCGCCTGTCTAAGGTGGATAGGTAAAAAGATCCGCAGCAATCGATGCTCCATTAAGCTTTCATCACATCTGGACTGGTATATATCTTATCGCCTGGAACCATGAATGGTGGCGACTATGTCAACAAGAGCAATGTTGCATATCTCATCAACAGTAATAGGTAACAACTTTGGTATATCGATGTTTGTGATTGATGTATAGTAATGTGCTGGGATGCATCTGATGCGTCCATGAATTGACGTCGCCCGCGCTCACACGTGACGCGGCGTCATCGCACGGATGAAGCCGTAACGCCTACGACTGGAGCTCCAGCCCTGACGTCCATGTTGGCTTCATGTTGGAGGTACTGGCGTTCATGTTTGTCCGCATTGGCTCGCCTTCCTGGACTGCGGCGCAGATAGCAAGACGGAGTATTTGAGTCAGCTGGAGCAATCTTGAAACTCGGGCCACTCTGCATCTCACCAAAGCTCGTCACTGCGTTTACCTTCTGATCATGTGGGACGATGAAGACAACAATCCGTATGGCTCTTTTCACCGCCGCGACTCAGAAACATCTGATGCTCAGTCACCTAGCGATCGTACGAAACTCCCTCCTATCATGTTATGCGCAACACAGCTGACTGCTACGTTTAGTCCACGACCATCCTTCCACACCTCCATCTGGCCGATCTTCGCCTCTCCAGGCTCCGGGTTACAATGCTCGCTCCACAGACCTCAGCGACGAAGAACTGGACGACGATCGCCTAAAAGCTTCCAAAGTCCAGCCAAAAGAAGGCGGATATGACAGTCGCATTGAGCAGATATTGTATGAGCATCCGGATCTGGAGATCCAAATCGTGTACGCTGGGAAGAATACAGAAGGCGGAGGAGGCTACATAACCTACACCATACGTACGGGGGAGATTGAAGTCCGACGGCGATACTCCGAGTTCGCATCCTTGCGCCAGACTTTGACCAACCTTCATCCGACCTTGATCATTCCGCCAATTCCTGAGAAGCACAGCATCGCAGATTATGCAGCAAAACCTACCAAAGCGAAGGAGGATGTTGGGATTATCGAGCTGCGGCAGCGAATGCTGGCCACTTTCTTGAACAGATGCAGGCGTATGAAAGAGGTACGCGAGGATGGCGTCTGGTGGCGATTCTTGGACCCGAACGTCAGCTGGAATGAAGTATTGCACTCATATCCTGCCGCCAACATACCTAAGAACAATCTCAAGGCGCCACCGCTTGACCCAGCGAACCCAACCCCAGGTCACGCCCATCTTCCCATCCCGTCACAAAACGCAAAGCTTCGATCTGCTTCTTCGACATCATTATCTGGCACCCCGAGCTCTCCACCTGCCGCGTCAACGGCGCCTTCAACTGCTGCGCACACAACCCCGCAGATACAGTACATTCGGTTCCCTCCATCGACAGAAGACTTGAGCGAGGGTGACCTAGATCCGTACTTCTCGACGTTTGAGAGCAGCTCCAAAGATCTTGAGACACTTCTTACCGGGTCGATGGAGAAAGTCAATCAAAGGCTGCTTCGCCACTTGTACAGCCTCGGAGATGATCTCATGGATCTTGGCGCAAGGTATAATGCGTTCTCGCTCTCAGAACAGTCGCAAAGCGTTGCGCATGCTATTGAAAAGGCAGGGCAGGCTTGCGACTTCACATACATCCAGTCCCGCGATTTGTCTTCAGGAGTGAGTGCTGGTTTCGCAGAACCCATGCGAGAAAGTGCGCAATTTGCAGGCGTGGTTCGGAGTGTGCTCAAATATCGCGTACTCAAGCGAGTCCAGGAAGAAATGACCCGCGACGAATTGGAGAAGAAGAAGACTTCTCTGGAGCAACTGGAGCGCAGCGAGATGGAGGCGAAACGAATCGAGCAATACATGACCTCTTCGGGAATGTACAACTCGTCGTCGACCCCCCGCCGTAGCGCAAGCAGCGGCAGCAACCGTGATCGCCCGATCCGGGAAGAGGACAGTGTATCAGTCGACAGCGATTTTTCTCCTGCTCAGTCCAATCAACATGCTCCAAGTTCAAGCCAAGGATTACCTCAACAAGACTTATATCAAAGCCCCCCGAACTCACCACCGAGTGGCAGTCACAAACGTGGCACAAGTGGCGTGGCCAACAAGCTTTTTGGGCGACTGAGTGGTTTTACGCATGCCATACAGGGAGCAACAGATCAGGACCCGGAACGTGCTCGCCGCGACCAACTCGGCAAGACCAAGGAATCCTTGGGCCAACTCGAGCAGGCTCTTGATGTTGCGCAGAAGGACGTCAAGGATGCTTCCGCTGGTGTGCTTCAAGACCTCAAAAGATTCCAAGGACAAAAAGAGGAAGACCTTAGAACCTATATGGTAAGACCAAGTCCGTTGATATTGCATTGGTGTACACAGCTGATCACCGTCCTCTAGCTCAATTTCGCCAAATGTCACATTGAGTGGTCAAAGAGGAGTCTTGAGGAGTGGGAGAAGGCCAAAGAGGAGATAGACAAGATAGAAGTCCGATAATCCATAAGAAGCACAGCGGTGGTTAGTGACCCGTAGGCATACGTCAATTGCGCGCGCAGACAAGACATATGTGGAGCAAGAAAATCACGTCGGTCTCTTTCGATAGATCCTCAACATAGTGCTCGGTATGTATCAATACGCGAGCAGCAATGCTAAGCTTGAAAGTATGCACGACAGTGTTGTGTCTACATTCTTGCACCAGACTCTCATGCGCAGTTTGAGTCCTCGTCAGCTCGTGGGCTAAGCAGAGGTCGGTGTAGTCCTTGTCTCAATGTCTTGTACAGCACTAATGTCTATTCCCAAGAGATGACTTGGACTAGAGCTCGACTGTTTCGAATGTGGACATACACGTGCCGTAGTGTGTCAGATGCATGTATGTCAATGGCACACGTAGTTAACTTGAGGTCAAGTGAACTTCCAAATGAGGGAGCCATGACTAAGCAGATAAGATGTCGCGTCGGAGGCGCGTGTCCCGGAGTTTCATCATATGGCCTCATTGACATAACCGCAACCTCGATTTCCAGCCGTGTCTAAACATGCGCCCTGGTCTCACTACGTCCACCGTCTGGAGATGAAGTAGTCACCTCACGACCCTCTTCGCGCATGCTCCAAATCACCACCTATACCGCTTGACTTTGCAGCGCATTGGCGCATATAGCGCATCATTACCTATTGGGCTGTCTGTTCAGACCACAATCATCATGGCCCGGGGCCGGCGAGTCGCAAATCCGGCGGTGGTAGAAGAAACAGAGCAAGAGGCGGAAGAAGAAACTCCAGTGGATAGTAATGTTTTGCAGTTCGATGAAGCTCTTACATGGCGCGCAGGCAGGCCAATTGCGGTCAGCGATCTTCTACGTCGGCTACGGGCACTCTATGAAGAACTGGTGAGTTTGGACCAACAGGATGCGGGATCGCAGTCACTTTTGCCCAAAGCACAAGAGCTCGCGAATACCATGCTCATCAATCACAAAGACAAGGGTGTGAAGGCTTGGACACTGGCCTGTATTGTCGAAATGTTTCGCATCACAGCGCCCAATGCACCGTACAAGCCAGGTCAATTGCGTTCGATCTTCGACTTGTTTGTGTCAAGTGTGATCCCGTCTTTGGCGAGTCCTGCGGATCCATACAGCCAGCAGTACCTGGGAATCCTCTCATCACTGACTACGATCAAGAGCATCGTACTGCTTACCGACATTCCGAACTCCGATTCATTGATTCTGAGCCTATTCCAAAATTGCTTCGATGTCGTTTCAGGGAATGTCAAGGGCGCGCAAGGGGAGCAGTTACCCAAAAACGTGGAGTATCATATGACCAACATGCTCGCGACATTGGTTGAGGAGTGTCAGGTGCTGCCGGTGGGAGTGGACGACTGCATCCTGGCGCAATTCTTACGAGCAGACCCAAGCATGGTGAAAGCCGATGACCAGCCTTCAGCTGTACTCCGAGAGACATCACCAGCGTACAACATGGCGCGCAGCATATGTAATCAAGCATCGGAGAAAATGACTCGTGCTGTCGGGCATTATTTCAGCTCGGTACTTATCGACGCTTCAGAGAACATGTCTAATCTCAAGCAGATCAAAGGCAGGGGTAGAAAGCGGACTCACGACGAGAGTGACGACGATATCGATGATGGATTGCTCACACCTCCCGCGGAAGAAGACTTGCAACAAGTCGAAGCCGCACATCGGCTGCTACGTGAGCTCTGGCGCTCTGCACCTGATGTGATTCATAATGTCGTCCCCCAGATCGAGGCCGAGGCTGTTGGCGAAAGCGTAGAGCTACGTACTATGGCGGTGAAAGTCATTGGCGATATGGCAGCTGGAGTTGGTGCCGCGGGACCTCCGCCTCTGCCACCTATGGATCCGGCTGCATATCCATCGCAGAGCGAGACCATGGAAGGTCAAGGACCTCATGGCAATGTGACTCTGCAGCCACATGCTCCGCGTGCGTTCTCTTCTGTGCATCCAGTGGCATATCAAGTGTTCATCGAGAGACACAAAGACAAATCTGCACAAGTCAGAAGCGCTTGTGTGACCGCAGCAGGGAGAGTTCTTGCAACTGCTGCTGGGGGCAAAGGGCTGGCCACTGAACAAGAAGACGAGCTTTTGCGTATCATCTTCGAGGCTATGGAGGACATTGATGAAAAAGTGCGCTTAGCAGCGGTTCACACTATCGCTGGGTTTGACTACCACACGGTCATTGACAAGCTCTGCAAGACCGGAGGGGTTGGCACGCCCGGTACCATTCTGTCACGTCTGGCAGATCGTATCAAAGATGCCAAGCGCGGTGTCCGTGTTGCCGCTATGGACATCATAAGTCGCGTTTGGGGTACAGCTGCGGGTGCCATTGTCGAAAGCAATGGACGTGCTCGGAAACTCTTGGGCGAGATCCCTAGCAGAGTATTCCAGGCACACCTAGTAAATAGCCGAGACGTCAATGCTTCGATCTATCGGGCGTTGTTTGGAGCTCTGCTCCCGTTTGGATATCCCCCAAACAAGGCTAAGACACCGCAAAGTACACAACGAGTCGACGATCCGCAGGGCCAAAAAGACATGCAAGATTACGACCCGGATGCTATACGGACTGAGCGCATTCTCACGATGGTTCGAGATCTTAGTGGGATAGAACAGAAGGTGTTCTACGCTCTACAAGCACAACAGCCTATGCTGGCAAAATACATGGAGAGGTATCTGGTGGCATGTGAAGATATCAGGACCACAAGCAAGCAAAAAGACGCCAAGTCAATGCTAGAGAAATGTATACCTGTCCTCGTGAAGTCGATGGCTGATGAGCAGACTGCTACTGAACATATGAGGAAGTTCGCTCATCATTACGACAGGCGCAACCACCAACTGATTCGATTCTGTATATCCCCGGATAGCGATTACCGCAAAATCACTAAAGCCTTACGGGAGTTGATCAAGCGGCTGGAAGATGGGCCAAACAGTCCTAGCGTTGTTTTGGAAACCTTGGTGCCTGTCGTAAAGATGGTCTCGAAACTGGTGTACAATAAGAGTCATGTTCCCGCTATCATGCAGAAGGCTCGTGATGACGACCAAGGATTTGGAGAATGTGCTCACGATCTCCTGAACCAGATTTCGACTCATGCCCCGGATGTCTTCAAAGTGTACGTGCATGAGCTCTGCAATGATCTCAAAAATCAAGATGCAGCGACAGGATCTCTGCCAAACCATGGAGCAGTACACACTTTGAAAGCATGCGCGGGCTTCGCAAAACACACTCCTGCGGAAATACCTAGGGATCGCGGTTTTCTGAAGACTCTAGTCTCTTTCGCCAAGTATGGGAATCCTCCAGAAGCTGCAAAGCACGCGGTGACGGTGCTCATCGCATCAGCGGACAAGAAGGAGATGTATGTCAAGGATCTCATGAAGTACTGCCTCAACGATTTTGAAGCTGGTGCCGAGCACTCATTGGCAAAGCTGGCGACGTTGGGCCAACTAAAGCTGGTGGCGCACGAGATGATTGAAGACCAAAGCGATGCTGTAATGGACGTTGCCGCAAGCGTGCTGAGCTCCGTTGGTACGAGCGATGGTCTGACGGAGCATACCGATGCCGGCGTGGATGATGAGTTGAGTTCCAAGCTTTGGGCTCTGAAGCTCCTAGTGAACGATGTCCGTGGTCAAAGCACAGCATGCGATTCTCCGGAAGCACAGGCCCGCATCGATGCTGCGGCAGACCGAGTCTACAAGCTGCTAAACACGTTGATAGCGGAAGAGGGTGAGCTTTCTAAGAACGAGAGCAGCAAGACTCCGGAAAGCCATAGAATCGCTCTGCGATTGGCCGCCGGCATCCATATTCTAAAGCTTTCATGTTCCAAACCCACCGACAGGAAGCTTACCCCTCGTGACTACAATCGCCTGGCACAGCTTACACAAGACCCAAGAGAGTCAGTCCGCGCCGGATTCGGCAATGCTCTCAAAAAGTATCTAGGCCAGGGCAAACTGACCACCCGCTTCCATGCTCTAGTCTTCCTTTATGCATTTGAGCCCGCTAAGCAGTTCAAACGAGCCACTGAGACATGGCTGAAATCCAGCGCGGCTCGATCGACCGCAGCTAGTGCTATGATCACAGAAAGTGCCTGGCCGCGACTCCTCAGTCTCCTTGCGCACCATCAGGATTTCGACGCTACGAGTGTCGACGATGATTTCGTGGAGTACATAGTGTTTTTCCTCCAGAATAGTGCTAGTGAGGCGAACCTACCCACACTTTTCAACATCGCCGAGCGCCTCAAGACCGTTCAAGACGCCATCGAGCCAGTGGAAAGCGAGCGTCTGTACATATTGTCAGACCTGGCACAGGCTACCATTCGTGCATACCAAGAACTTCAAGGCTGGTCTCTGCAATTATCCTCGATCAAAGCGAGACTACCGAGCGGCATATTTGCTCCGCTACCCGACCACGACACTGCCCAGGTGATCTCGGAGACTCGCTACGCTCCTGACGATCTCCTGGACCGGGTAGACGAGCTAGTCAAACGTAGTCTGTCCACAAGAAAAAGCAAGCCGGTTACCGGCAAACGCAAGTCCGAAGGCCAATCTGCCTCGACTGCGAAAAAAGCCAAAAACTATCATGAGATTCCTAAGCCGAGCAAGCGCAAATCAGCCAAAACCGCAAGCACGAAATCAGCTAGGAGGAAGAGTCCAGCCGATGAGGCTCAACTGTCGGAGAGGAGGAAAAGTTCTCGTACCTCAAACTCTAAGAATTATGCCGAAAGCGACAGCGAGGATCTTGACGAAGAGATGGAGGATTGGCAGGAACCTGATAGTGAGGAGGACAAGGAAAATCTATCATCTACGCCGCCTACAAACGATGTAATGGAAGGCTCTGCGTCTGCGACACGCAAGAATGCTAAGCGCTCACGCAGAACAACCTCGAGAGCGACGGCGTAATCTGCATCTTGTGGACCATTGTGTGCACCATCGTATGGCTCTTGTGATCGGCCACATGGCCAAGACGGGGATGGAAGATTTGTGTTGAATGATAGGCATGCGATATCCACGGGACGTCGTACGCAATGTCAAGACGACTGTATGACTTCGCGAGTCAGGACGTCTTGAAGACGTGGGATGCTCTTCATTGATCTCCCTCGCGGCTATTGCCATCCGACTCTGGCGCACGACGGCCAATCGTCTGCCGATGGTGCACGAATTTAATCGTACCGAAGCGTATATGCGTAATGTATGTGTTGTTATGAGAATGTACGAACAAGCCCGTGATGAGGGCAATGGCTGCTCTAGGCTCCATCAATGAAAGCATGATGTGATCACATCCTAAGAATCGAGCAACATCACCCCTCAGTAGTTGAGCGGAGGTCGCATCCTTTGTGCCTTCACGATCCGATTGCAAGTCCCATTTGACGATTTACGAGTAGTACATCATGGCGATGTCGACATGCGCTGTGACATGGATCCGATTCGAATGTCATCCAATAACGTACAGAGTTGTAGAACACACAGCAAGAGCTTCACGTCATGTTTGGTGCTGATACTCTGACGCAGCTCCAACAAGAACTACGACACAAATGCTTCCAGATCGTGCTGGCCCTGTAATCCCTGTAAGCTCGGTGTCATTGGCTTGTGGGGGAACGACCTGAGATGCCCGGCGCTTTCGGGGCGTTTCAGGTCGGAGACCCGGCTTGACTCGGCCTCAGCCCGGACATGGCCATTGGTAGGATGCACATCATGGTGCTGTACGACGAAGCTCGGGGATCAAAAGGCAGCCAGGAGACAGGCGATGGCCGGGGCGACTGGTAGAGCATTCTGTGCTGAAAAAGCTGCATTGCGGGAAGCACCAGATTGGAGGAATGCTTGAGTTTGGCGGACCACCGATGGGAGGATATCCTGGGATGGAAATAGCAGCTGCTCGTGTCAGGCGGAATCGCCAGCAAAGCGATGGTGCCCAGCTACTGTACTCGCTCGTCCTCCATCATCGATCATCGTGTCAGGTAGTCATTGGAGATATCTGTGGGTTCTCGTGTATGGCGTTGTGGTTGATCATTCGAAGCGCTGACGAGCGTGCATCTCTTGATCCAGACCACGATTGGCTGACGAACAGCTAGGTGTCCTGATTGCACACGCAGTCAACGTGAGGAACTGTACTGCTGATTATCCTGCTGGACTAGCCGTCCTGTTCCTGACCGGATCAGCACGAAGGATCAGTCCAGCGCATTCATAATCGAGAGAACCGCATCTGTAGAGTGGAGTGGTAGGTGAGGTACCTACGTATGCTTACCTGTAACTACTGCACCTCCTTACTGCCTGCATCCCCGTCCACGCCTAATACATCGACAGACTGGACACGACCACGAGAACCCAATCTCACTTCCATCTCATCTCGCCACTATCATCCACCACCACCGCCACGACCACCACCGCCATCCCTATCTTCTCCCCAGCGACTGCGGCTCTCACCAGTACTGTACGTGGCTGCAGCAGCCCTGTCGCTAGTGCGGGCCGGTCTCGCGTGGTCCGCACCCTTCTGTTTCGCCGGCCAACTACAATTCCACTCCGTCCATCACCTTGACTGTATCACGCTGCGTGCTATTCACCTTTTCCTGCCACTATCGATTTCTAATTCGTTTGTCTTCACTCTCCCTCACCTTGTTCAATTTGGTCTTGCTTTCTCGTCCTCAGAAACCCCAATTTGACATCTGCGCGCGACCCGCCATTCCCCACAGCCGCTCCCTCCCATCGTTTGCGCCTTGGAAGCCCTACAATTCGAATTTCAGGCTCAGGGCAGATGCCTGTCAACTACACCGGCCATACATATCCGCCGGCGTGAGCAGCGGTGGATGCACCGGATCACCGAGAACGATCCTGCAGGAATCGAAGCTCACAAGTTGGCAACGAACCGCCGCTGTAGCTGAACATCAAGATTGTCGTCATTGCACCATACGTGTGCAGTCGTCGAGCCGATCCTTGTCGTCTCCACGCATCACCTTCAAGGCCGTGCATATCATAAAAGCCAGCTTCCACAATGCCGCCAGCTTCTCGACCGGATTACAAGCTGAACCTCGAGGGCTTGGGTCCGCTGAGCATGAATCAGCCTCGATCGAACAACACTTCTACCACCAACTCTCCATCTGAGCCTCCTGCTGGATCAGGCCTCAGATATCCGTTGGGTAATAGCCTTGGAAATGCAGTCGCTCAGGCAGGTTCCGGAAGAGCAGGCGCGGGTTCACCCTCGAAAGAGTATGGGAGTCGATTGTTTCCGAAACGGTCAGCGCTACAAGATGTGACGGCTCCCGAAACAACACTGACATGGCACAGGGCACGAGAAATACAGGCTCAAGAAGGTCTTTCGCCTCAGATATGGGGTCCACCTACCAGCGGTAGTGGTCATTCCACACCACTTCGCGAGACTATTCCCGAGTCTCCGAGTAGCGATAGCTTCCCAGACTTCGATGGCGGACAACACATTGAAAGTAGCGCAGCATCAGCTGGCAATACACCACGGCGCACAAGAGCCGGCACCGTACCGTCGCGGTTCCCCGGTATCAATTCCTTGAACAGCTCGCAGACTTCGCTTTCACCACAACCAGGATCGCGTCCTGGATCGGCAGCAACAAGCCCTTATCAGACCGGGGCATCTGGTGCCGATCAGCAGCGAATGCAATCTGGCCCATCAGCTGCAAACAATGCCGCCTTGCTGTCGAGGTTACGAGCAGGATCCATGCCCCAGCGCGGCGGCTACCTTAATGCCTCGAATCCTTTTGGTTCATCTCTCTTCGCCAGTAACTGGATGGCTGGGAGAGAACGAGCTAGCACACTGCAAAGCATTCGATCCTCCGATGCTCCTTCGTCGCCAAGGGACTCGACGACCGACAATGATGTCAGAACGCTGGATTATCTTGGTCTTGTGGATGCGCCCGCAGCGGGGCGCTCGAGCCTTGGTCAGCCGGATCTTGGCATGTTGATGAACCAGCCCAGTCCAAATGGCGTCAGTATTGCCGATTTGGCCGCGTTGAACGCCTTCAACAAGAACACGGCGAACCGATTCCGCTCGTTCTCCGTGAACGCAAAGGAGAAATATGGGGAGGGCGACAGCGAGGCCTTGGACCAATACGACCGAATGCAACAGATGTACTCCGGTCCAATGACTCCGAATTCAGACGCCAATGTAGTCCAAGCAGCTGCAATACACGAAGCTGTACGACAGCACAACCTGGAGGTTCAGGCTTTCGCCAATTTTGCAAGTGCGAACAGGCCAAGAGCTCGGACTGCTGGGGTCCTTGACTCTCCAACCTCTCGAATCCTTCGAAGCTACCTTCCCACGCCCTCCCGTTTGGACAGCAGCATCACTGCAGCTGATCTTCAACGTGATGATGATGCGAGCTTTAATGGTCTAGAGAATTCCCTCCAAGGCCTACAACTGAACGGTAACACATCGATTGAAGGTGGACTGGATACAAATCTAGAGACGCCATCACGGGCTCTGTGGCTTGGGAACATTCCGGCCTCGACGACCGTATCTTCTCTCAACGTGATCTTCGGACAGTTCGGAGCTATTGAGTTTGCTCGAGTGCTTACGCACAAGAGCTGCGGATTTGTGAACTTCGAGACATTGCAAAGCGCTGTTGCAGCTAAAGCGCAATGCAATGGCAAAGAAGTCTTTCCTGGCTGCGGGCCAATAAGAATAGGATTCGCGAAAGAGCAAAGTGCATCGAATACCCCTGGTGGAATTGGAGCATATCCCTCCCCGAGCCCGGACCCTTTCATCTCGGCAACCCGTGCAGGGACGCAAATGGGCGTAGGAGGTTCTGCTGGCAACATCAACACCGAGACTGCCGCAGCCGCACTTGTCACACCAAACTTGGGTGCGCTCCGGAACGAGATCTACGAGATTGTGCGACAATTTGGTGCAAGTCCTGAGGACCAAACGCGCATTGCACACCAGTTCGAGACTGCCATCACCTATACAGGCTTCCAGGACGAGATGCCCCCAATCCCAGAGCCGAGCCATAACCGTACACATGACGCACCACGATTGCGAGAAATTCGTAAAAGAATCGACAACAACTCATGCAGCCCTGCGGAGATTGAGAGTATCGCCGTGGACATGCTACCAGAGATCGCCGAGCTGTCCTCCGATTACTTAGGCAACACGGTAGTACAGAAGCTCTTCGAGCACTGTCAAGAGGACACGAAAGATGCAATGCTTGAACAGATTTCACCTCATCTGGCCGAGATTGGAGTTCACAAGAACGGCACCTGGGCGGCGCAGAAGATCATCGACGTGGCAAAAACCGAGAACCAGATGCGTATGGTCGAACAGGCGCTCCGACCACATGGCGTCAATCTACTGCTTGATCAGTACGGCAATTACGTGATGCAGTGTTGTCTGCGGTTCCAGTCGCCCCTGAACAATTTCATCTTCGATGTCATGTTGAGCAAGTTATGGAATGTTGCCCAAGGTCGTTTTGGCGCTCGTGCTATGCGTGCGTGTTTGGAAAGCCATTTCGCGACCAACGATCAGAAAAGGTTGATGGCGGCTGCGATAGCCTTGCACAGTGTTCAACTCGCAACAAACTCGAACGGCGCCCTGCTGCTAACCTGGTTCCTCGACACTTGCACTTTCCCACGACGACGATCCGTCCTAGCACCTCGGCTGATCCCCCATCTTGTCCACCTCTGCACTCATAAGGTCGCATACCTTACCGTCCTCAAGATCGTGAATCAGCGCAACGAAGCAGATGCCAGAGATAACATCCTACGAGCCTTGTTCTTCGACGAGCAGACGCTCATAGATATCGTTAGCGATCAAACTTGCGGGTCAACTTTGATATTCAAGGTTCTGACGACTCCGTTCTTGGACGATACCATCCGTCCTGACTGCGTCGAGAATGTGCGAAAGGTCTTGCTCCGCATCAAAGCACAGCCGACACAGGGATACAAACGGCTCATGGACGAGGTAGGATTGTCCACTCGCCACAGTGGTACTGGCATGAATGGCGGCGAAAGGACCAAATCACAATCAAGGCCACCCGCCAACAATCTTTCCCATCAAGATGCCACCCAACATGGCTATGGTAGGTCAGGCTTTGCTGCGCGATCTCAGCAACAGAACGATCAAGCTCTTCATCGCAACATGAGTGTAGACTCTAATGGCTTCGAGCCTTACACGAACGGATTGATGACGCCTCAATATCCACACGGCCCCTCTGTGACTGCCACTGGCATCAGCCCGATAAATCCGCAGCTCCAATACCAGCAAGCCATGCTCGCGCAAGCTCATGCCCAAGTATCGAGACCACCTGGCTTCTACGAGAACGGCGGGGGAATGGCTTCAATGACTGGCACTCATTCCCCCATGGGCTTTGGGAATGCATCAACTGGCCCACAGATGATGGATCCGTACCGGCAGAACATCAGTCCTTCGCCAATGTTCTCCCCGGGCATGAATTACCAACAGCCAGGCTACGCAAGTCCCATGATGGGAATGGGAGGCTACAATCAATACCAAATGCCACAATACTATCAACAAGGTCAGATGCAGGGTCAAATGAGTGATGGCGCTGGAAGGAGAGGCAGGGTGAGTGAGCGCAGAATCCGCGCCAATTGACTGGGCAGATGTTGACCTGATATAGCACTGATAAACTGCCATTCGATGCATTCACGGTCACTTCCACCCGTGACTGTGAAAGAAAGTACATGATTCCGACCAAAAGCAGTTTGCCTGTGAAACCAGCAGCCGACGACAAGCTGTCAACATAGAGACTACAGGCACGCTTCGGACGAAGATAGGCAACGCAGGTCGAATTGCCGCATGTTCGGACAATAAGCGGAGGAGCCTACGTCCGGAGTCTATTCACGAGATGGCGTTTCTTGTCGAACAGGGGGATAAGATATCGAATGGGGGCGTTCTTGTCTGCGTCTGCTCAAATGGCATGTGGTCGGCGCCTTGCTCAGCGTTATTTGTTGTGGCTTGAGCAGCCTTGAGAGAACATCCCCGTGCATAGCGTCCTTTCTGTATGTACGCATAGTCTTATCTGTGATCAGAACGAATGAGAAGCCGTATGGATCAAATGGCTCTGGAAGGAGTAGGGGACGTTGCAATAAATGCCCCTAACGGTCATCGATGTCATAATATGAATCATGCGATGGTCGCCCCGTCCTTTACTACGGTGGCATTGCTGGATTTCAATTCACGAGGGATTTTGATATATACTCATTACGGACATGTCTGCCCAGACGTCGTGAGGATCATCACCATCATGCTTGACCAGCCTCCCCTTTTATCTTACTCGACGCGACTGATGGAGGCGCAGAGAAGCCTTCGGGTACGCCTGTCGCGGGCCGCCCAATGCTGATACCACCAGGCGCTGGCCCTACCCAGGCACCCAATAGTCCCGACCACACTGATCCACCAGCAAGAATACGCTGAATAGCCTTGTACATCTGCATGTCGAAGTACGCGAGTCCCGTTTTGGGGTCGCGATATTTCGCGGGCCAAGACGTGATGGCGCAGCGCTGCTTCGACGGTGCAGGAGGTATATTCTCGCCGTTCTTGTTTTTGCGATGCTTCGATGTCAGATATTTTGATTCTTCCGAGTTGAAACTGGCCGTGTATGAGCCCGGAAGCAGAACCTTCGCTGTTTGTGTCGGTTCCAGATTGGTGTTCAGCTTTGACTTCTTCACGGTCTCGAGCTCATCATATTGCTCGAGCATGACACATACACGGGTTGCCTGCTCACGGAGCACGGGAGCCGGCGGGGGCGGACTCGGGGCTCGTGAAACTGGGGCTTGTGGTGGCCCAGGCGGCCAGCTTGTGTATGTAGCGGTAGGGAATTGGTATGGACCAGTAGAACTCGCAGTGGAGGCTCCGACTGGAACATCCGGAGTCACCATAGGTGCTGTATCCGAGGGAAGCTGAGCGACTTGGTGTGGTTCGCTCACGAGGGTATCAGCCACAAGAGACGCTTGAACATTCTGCGCGACTTTCTCCATAGGCGCTAGAGCAGCAACTTGGTGTATTCCCGCAAGCAAAGATGCGCTGCTATTCAAGGAAGGCGGAATAGCCTCTCGGTCATCGATCACCGGCCTCTCTTGAATATCGTTGGAGAGATTCCCGTTCGAGTTTGGGACGATCAGGTCAATAGATGGTTCATCTTTATCAGGATTAATCTCAAGGGTCGACTGATCTGCTTGCGTGGATGGTTCCCCTAGCACAATTTGCTCGTGGCCGTTATTACTAACGCCAGTCTGCAATCCTGGATTTTGTGCTGTTTCCGGATCGACAGACTTGATGTCTTCCTGCTTGGCAGACCTTTCCTCTTCTTTGTGACTGACGCTTTTTTCTTTGACTGCGCTTTCTTCAGCCTCATTCCTCACCATCTGGCTAAGCAGTTCACGGTCTTTTTGTGGGAGATTTCTGGTCACCACGAACTTTTGTCCGCTCCATATTCCTGAACCGCTCCAGTAGCGCACAAAGGGACCATCAATATCGCGTAAACGCTTAGCTGCAAGCATTTCATCTCGTAGCCTCTGTCGCTCCAGCTCCTCTCTTTCCCACTTTCCAAATTCTCTCTTCGTCTCTTTTGCGATCTTCGCTGCCTTTTGTAAACGTTCTTCTCTTGTCAAGTCTGCTCTTTTGCTGGCGCGATCGCGACCTGCAGCATCCTTCATCACCATGCGCTGCTTTTCCGAGCGTTGAAACGACTGCTGGAGATGCGCATGAACTACCTCACGATTTGCCATGGCCAGAGCTCGTGTGGACTGTCGTGTAGGCCCATCTGACATCGGAGGCAGCCAGTTCGCGCGCTCACTCTTCTTCTTAGGTTTGGGTGCGCCGTCTTCCGTCTTGACATCATCTGCAAGCTTGACTCGCTTCTTCGCGGCCCATGCAGGTAGCCTCAGCCCAGCATCTTTCATCTTCCGCTTCTTCTTGGCTTCTTGCCTCTCAACTCTCTTCAACGCTCTTTCGCCCTCGAGATCTTCTTCACCTTCCTTGGGCGGTCCTGCGTCCTCCTCATCGCTCGATGACTCCATGGCCGCATCGTCGTCCTCTCGATCAGATGCTTCGTACTCTCCAGCATCATCTTCCTCTTCCTCCATGAGCTCTTTTTGCAGATCGGCATCATCAAGATTACTCCGCAAAGTCGCGTAAAGGTTCCCCGCATTGACTCGTTTCGCTCGAGTCGCGACGAGTCCATGATTCTCGAGATCGTCATCCTCACTCCCCGAGTCTGAACCGGATTCGGATCGTGATACTACGTTCGACATGATGAAACAGGTTGTTCAGATGTCGCGAAGCAACGCTGGTACATGCATGAATACCGGATGGCGGAAGATATGAAGCCCGATCGACCGTCACACTCCAGGTTGGAGACAAACTCGTATGCGGATCGGGCGAGGCGCCGGACACATGCTATGCCAACGTGATCATGCGAGAGCCGGGTCGTTGAAAGCGCCACGTTTCGAGCAGTGTTCCAGCTTGCGCGGTTGCAATATGGTCGTGTGTAATGGCGTGGGAATATGGAAAGAGGTTCATTTGGCTTGCTAACAGATTGTACGGACCGGAAGTTCGGACGGTAAGATTTAGGGTTTGCGGGAGCCACCTTAAAAGTCAATGTTCCTCAAGGTTTAAGCGTATCATATCTCGCGAGCGACTCCTATGAATTGCTTCGCATTCGCAACGTGCGAAAACAGTGCTGCCAGATCGCAAGTCTATCACCTTCAAGCAGGTAAGGAAGCTATCATAATCTACACAAAGGCCTCCGTTATGTCGACATCATATGGGTGCACCTCGCCTCCACTTGCGGTTTGGTGGCGATCTTCCACGCCAGGAGGCTGCCCACACTCGTGCCCAGACATCTCATCTGACTTGTAAGGTACAATATGCAAGCATCAGAACATCTCCATGAATACTCGACGCACTACTCTGCTCAAGGCAAATTGCATACACTGCCTCGACTACGACCTATACGCAAATGCTTCCAACGGAATGTAGCTGCCGCGAAATACGTAACGGGATATCGGGCTCTGCCTGACAATGCTGCCAAGGCCGTGGATAGAAATGCCTTCAATCTTCAGTAACGTTGCGGAATCAAAGTACATGTCGAGTAGACCATGCGGCGAATGCGTAAAGCTCTTCACAAAGGCTGCCAATGCTCCTCAGAATCATCAATCAAATAAGGACGACTCTCTGTTACCGACGCTACTTCTGCTGCAATAGCCATCCCACTACCTCCAATGAGTCTGCCACAAACCTCTGGCTTGCCTTCAACTTGGGAACAACGCTCCAGAAGCCGTGCGGTAGCCCTGGGTACACGTCATTTTTCGTTCTGATATGCTCTTCCTCTCGCAGAATCCGCTCTAAGATCAGCGCATCATCTCGCAGCGGGTCTTGTCCGCAGACCTGGAAATAGGTCGGAGGCAATCTACTGTGCCCGGTCGGAAAGACTAAAGGGCTGAAACGAGGGTCGCCAACTTGGTCGGGTGATATATAGTTGGAAAAGAACAGCGTCTTTGCTTTTGCGCTCAGGATGGGCGCAAACTCGTTTCGAGCATTCGCCAAGTAGTCGACCTTGTACTTCTCTGGCACTGCCGAGCTGTGGACGAGGAAGGGTACCATGAGATGTTGTCCCGTTATCCGTGGCGTGAGACCATCGTCCCGCCAGATGTGGGAAATCGCAGCTGCCATTCCTCCTCCAGCGGAAGTACCATCGATGATGAAGCCGTTGTTTGGGTCTGCATTGAACGCCGACGCGTTCTTGACAGCCTGCCTCGGCCGTTATCTCTATAGTCCGCTCACAATCGGAGTCAACTCACCCATTTCGTTGCGTCCAGGCAATCTGTCAAAGCGATTGGGAATTTGTGTTCGGGGGCAAGGCGATAGTCGACGTTGACGGCAACCACACCGTACTTGCTAACTAGCGATCGGCATAACAGCTCTTCGCCCTCCAGTCCGCCGACGCACCATCCTCCACCGTGATAGATCACACATAACGGACTACCTTCCGATGGCGATGTCTGTGGGCGGTAGATGCGGCAAGTAATGCTGGTGCCGTCCTGCACTTTCACTTGCACGTCGTACTCATCGACATTTGATGGTGGCGGTTCTTTGGCGCTTATAACGGGTCCCATACTATGGATCCACTGTCGAAGACACTGGATATCCGAGAGCACGCCAAGGTCAATAGACTGGCCACCGGTTGCCTTTGATAAATCAGCTTTGTTACTCGCATCGTAGCAATGTTGGAGCAAGCGAGACCTCTGGGTTACGGGGGATCCGGCTCGGAGAGGGCTCTCCAATCTTGAATGTGTGCCATGACCTGTCGTCACGACCGTCGTGGTACGATGTTCAAGCTCAACGATCAGGCGCCAAGAACTTTGGCTTTCTTTCTATCGTAGTGTAGAGGCTCTTGACCGCAGACAGTGACTGCCAGACAACAGCGTTCTCGATGTGGCTGCGAGCTGTTTCATCGTCAGCGAGCGGCCGTTGAAGCCTATTGCCGATGCCGGACATTGATATCGTCTCAGCTCGTGCCGTTCATGGCTGGGCTTGATCTAAGCATCATCGTATCATGCGCCACGCCCATGGATGGTAGATCTGAATCCTAATGCATACGAGCTCCAAGAGGCGCAAAGCTACATGTATGCACCAAAGCGCATTTCCGCTCAGCGGTCTGCACGCACGTAGATATGTAGGTCTTGACATGTCATTTCGCCAGGTTTTCCGCGCTGGCAGGAATCTAGAAGGATGTCTATACAGCGAGATAGCGCTGGGTCTGTACTCATGTGCGATGAAATAAGTCATGCGCCGAAGGACGGTACGCAAATGGAAGTTTGAGGCAGACAATATCCAGTAAAAGAATGCCACATGTCCCGCAGATGTATCACTCACTGTGAAATGAATGATGCCAGCAAATACTTTTGGGTGAAGTTCCAGCAATGAAGTGGGACAAGTCGAGGAACGTCACGGCAAACAGGCAGTCGTCAGGCAGAACATGCACGGACCAACTCTCAAATTCAACTTCTGCCCGCCAAACAAACCCGACCCTCATGCCATAACCTCGAACTTCTCTCAAGTCTGCATCACCCCCACCACCCTTTCTACTGCTCAGCAATCCGGCTAGCCCACATAGCTGCACTCTTTGCGACTCCTCTGTGCCCCTCACCAAACCACGACAACCTTTATACCACCATGGCCGAAGTCCCCACGTTCAAGCTTGTGCTTGTTGGCGATGGAGGAACTGGAAAGGTAAGACCCACGCTGCTCCCTGCCATGAGACAAACTGTCCAAATCATGCTATACATCATGATGACTGACTATTACCTTCTTCGCTCAGACCACTTTCGTCAAGCGCCATCTGACTGGCGAGTTCGAGAAGAAATACATCGCCACGCTTGGTGTCGAAGTTCACCCTCTCGGCTTCTCCACCGTACGTCGCAACCGGTCCCC
Source organism: Microcyclospora pomicola (assembly GCA_002786065.1). NCBI lineage: Eukaryota > Fungi > Ascomycota > Dothideomycetes > Capnodiales > Microcyclospora > Microcyclospora pomicola. The sequence goes on along the minus strand of NHNY01000008.1, from coordinate 3,477 downwards.
CACCCAGCTCGGAAGCAAAGTAGTTAACACACTTGTAGAACCTCGGACAGATTCAGTTCGACGTGTGGGACACCGCTGGTCAAGAGAAGTTTGGAGGCTTGCGTGACGGATACTACATCAACGGACAATGCGGAATTATCATGTTCGATGTCACTTCTCGCATCACCTACAAGAACGTTCCCAACTGGCACCGCGATTTGGTCCGTGTTTGCGAGAACATCCCGATCGTTCTGACTGGCAACAAAGTCGACGTGAAGGAGCGCAAGGTCAAAGCCAAGACCATCACGTTCCACCGCAAGAAGAACCTACAGTACTATGACATTTCCGCCAAGTCAAACTACAACTTCGAGAAGCCGTTCCTCTGGTTGGCACGGAAGCTCGTCGGCAACCAGTCACTTGTGAGTTCTTCGTCGAATCACACACAATTTTGCGACTAACGACCATATAGGAGTTCGTCGCAGCGCCTGCTCTGGCCCCACCAGAAGTCCAGGTTGATGAAGCGGCCATGCTGGCGTACCAGAATGAGATGAACGAGGCTGCACAGATGCCACTCCCCGACGAGGAGGACACCGACTTGTAAGCAGTCAAATATGCAGTGCCTGCGAACATCGCTGCATTTGCCCATTCACGAATCACGAATCGCCAGGGACAGGCATTAGAATCAGATGACTTGTTGTGGTCGGTGAGGATGGAGGACAAGCAATGATGCAGGTCCGAGTCAGGCGGGGCTGGAGTCCATGAAGGCCATACACTTCGAATGGGAATCTCAGAATATCATAGCGGCTTGCGTCTTTCCGCAGCATTCGACTCAGCTTTGCCACGGTGACAGTTGAGAACCGACCAGAATGACTGTGCCTGGCACTCTTTGCCTCAGCTCTCTATAGATCGATGTGGCTCCAGATAGATGATCACTCGTACTCGTCCCCTCACTCTTGACACGATGGCGCGCGAAGCCTGTCGAAGTGCTGAAGATAAGGCACAAGTAGCCCACTCGTACGCCCATTGTAATATGGCGATGCGCGTGCATGCAGGTGTATCATTGCTCTGAGTGTATGTACTGTACTCTAACGGAGACATGCCCTGCGACGCCAAGCGCAGCGTCCCCATGATCGATCGCAGCATCGCGGACATGGTTCTCATCTCGAACCTTGTCGCCTCTACTTCAGTCCTAAAAGGCTGCCTTCACCGATGTTGCTGAGGCACACCATTGGTCTGTGCCTGAACATACAAGAGTCACAGATCGAGTGTCACATAGCGAGCATACATTACAGGGTAAGGTAGACGCGAACGTGATGTAGAGGGCTCATTCCTGGTCAAGGTTCGTCTGAAAATAATCGCAACATACCCCTTCGTAGGAGCCAAGTGAGACTAGACTTAGGCCTGGTGCAGCAACTACTACTACGGCGATTATTGAATGAGGATTCAAATCCGTGTTCAGTATTATAAATCAAGTGCCAGTGAAATGGAATCGTCGACACCAAAGATTGGCGGAGGGGCCAGAATGACAACAGCGGGGTCGGCCTGCCGCAAGGTGTACCGGGGTTATGGACAGCTTCGAGCCAAGTCCCCGTCCGGGTTTAAGAGTTCGTGTGGATATGAGGAGGTGTGAGATGGAAATGTAAGTACAAAGACTCGGACTACCCGCTGTCGTCGATTGCTGTCCTGCCATTCACTGTTCGCATTTCGCTCCGGTGATATCCTTGCTACTTGCCGTCACGATGTCTCCGTCTAAAGTCTCAACAATCTCATGGGATAGCTTCGACAATGTCATCGATGGCCAACTCCGTGGGGCGAAGACCAAGCATCAGGGTACTGATCCTGTCACTGGCGAGCTGTCCTGGGACGTTCCGATTGGCAGTCAGCAAGATGTTGACGACGCAGTTGCATCTGCGCAGAAGGCATTTGAAGATTGGAGCGTGACTCCAATGGAAAAGAGGAAGGAATTGCTTGTGAAGTATCGCGATTTATACGCGTCACACGTTGATGAGATGATCACGCTCCTCATGAAAGAGACTGGAAAGCCTGTTCGTTGCGCAACATTCACCACGTCAGATGTAGGACTGGCTAATATCTCATAGCGCCAATTCGCCGAAATCGAAGCGAAGGCCGTCATTGCTTGGTTTGATCATCATCTCAGCCTCGAGCTTCCCGAGGACCGTATCGAGGATGATGAGAAAGTGATCACCACTACCTTTACTCCGCTAGGTGTCGTGGGTGCGATCTGTCCGTGGTATGTGTGGCGTTAGTCTGTTGGAGGTTCCCAAAGTCCTAACGGAGATCAGGAACTTCCCCATTGTTCTCGCCATGGGAAAAGTTATCCCTGCCGTGCTTACTGGCAACACTATCATCGTGAAGCCTAGCCCGTTCACGCCTTATACAGCGCTGAAGTGCGTCGAGCTCGCGCAGGAGATTTTCCCTCCCGGTGTGATACAAGCCGTTGGCGGTGATGACAAGCTCGGTCCAATGTTCACAGCTCATCCGGGTATTGCAAAGATATCCTTCACAGGTTCCATCGCTACAGGGAAAAGGATCATGGCTGCCTCAGCATCGACGTTGAAGAGAGTTACGTTGGAGCTTGGTGGTAACGACGCATCCATTGTTTTGCCTGATGTGGACGTACAGAAAACCGCACCGGAACTGGTCATGGGTGCTTTCCAGAATTCTGGGCAGGTGTGTGTGGCGACAAAGCGGATCTACATACACCAGGATATCTACGATGAGATGCTGAAAGCCATGGTCGAATTCGTGAAAAGCTCAGTCAAGACGGGTGCGTCTGAGTCTGGAGCTCTGCTGGGTCCAATTCAGAACCAGATGCAGTTCGAGAGAGTCAAAGAATTCTTCAAGGATACCAAGGTACGCAATATGGTTGGAGTACTCTGACAGTATCCGATTGCGTGAACTGACTGCGCAACAGGAGAAGGGCTATAAGTTTGCTGTTGGTTCTCCTGACGTTGTATCAGAGAAAGGCTTCTTCATTCAGGTTAGTAGCTCGAAGCCATACACAGTTGGAGGAAAACTGACTGAAGGACGGTAGCCCACCATCATCGACAACCCACCAAATGATAGCAGGATCATCCAGGAGGAACCGTTCGGGCCAATCGTCCCTACACAACCCTGGTCTGATGAGGAGGAGGTCATCAAACGCGCCAACTCCTCCAACACCGGTCTTGGCGCTTGTGTCTGGGGCAAAGACGTCGCACATGCTGAACGTATCGGCAGGAGGCTGCAGGCAGGGTCGGTGTTCATCAACTCTTTCGAGAAGGCCACGCCTCAAGCTTTCTTCGGCGGCCACAAAGAAAGTGGCATCGGTGGTGAGTGGGGCAAAGAAGGCCTCAAGGCTTATTGCAACGCACTCGTCATGCATACATACAAGTCATGATTGTTGCTGGCAGGATAAATGTACCCGTATTGACTACTTACATTACTCGGGTGTATCTTTGAAGGCTACTTTTGTTATCGGTCGTGGCATGTTTGCAA
>NHNY01000006.1:836513-871888 GCA_002786065.1 Microcyclospora pomicola | reverse complement strand
CACTGAACGCCTGGTCTCACGCCTACATATGTATATAAGTTTTAACTATTCTACTGCTCTGTAGCGCTGGGATTTCATGATTCTGCTCAGAAATCCCACGACTTATTTCTCTTAATACTACGACTTCTTACTTCGGTCCCACGACTTGTTTTACGGTCCCACGACTTTATCCAATCTCGTATGATAATACGAGATAAGTGATCGACGCACAGATCGCAAAGTGCGCTTAGAAGATTATGATAAAGTCGTGGGACTAGGCAATTAAGTCGTGGGATTCCTGAGCAGAATCATGAAATCCCAGCGCTACAGAGCAGTAGAATAGTTAAAACTTATATACATATGTAGGCGTGAGACCAGGCGTTCAGTGACTATACATATGTATACACATACTCAATGTTGCGCAAATGAGAGCCTCAAAACATCTCAAAATCCTGGAGTTCGGAGATCTGACGAGTGGCCAACTATGTCCGAATAGAGCTCCGTCGGCGCGAGGACTAGCGTCGGCGTTGAAGCTACCATACGCCGACCTCTCTTTATCTTGCCCTAGTAACATCTGCGCCTGACGTCGAGCTTCTCGGACAGCACCCATCGCTTGCCTGACGACTACAGATTGCTCTGCTAAGTCATAACAAGGATCACCAATCGACGTAGAACCCCGATCCGCAATATAAGTCTACAAGATCATCCTTCAATCTCGACTCCGCCGCCGCCGCCATGTCAGGCAAGGTCAGTCCGCCCAAAATCCCCACTCATCCACATGAACAACTCCTAACAATGCCATGCTCAGGACCGCGAACCCGTCTTCCCCACCCGCCAATCCCTCGGCATCATGAAATCGAAGCTCAAGGGCGCGCAGACTGGGCACGATCTGTTGAAGCGCAAGTCCGAAGCGCTGACCAAGCGCTTCCGCGAGATCACCAAGCGCATTGACGAAGCGAAGCGCAAGATGGGGCGCGTCATGCAGATTGCGGCCTTCTCGCTGGCCGAGGTCACGTATGCGGTGGGCAACAATACGATCGCGTACCAGATCACCGAGTCGGTGCGGCAGGCGAAGCTGCGGGTGCGGACCAAGCAGGAGAACGTCAGCGGTGTCTTCCTGCCAGCCTTTGAGAGCGTGCAGAAGGAGGATGTGGGGAGTGACTTCGTCATGACCGGGTTGGGCAAGGGAGGACAGCAGGTGCAGAAATGCCGGGAGACGTATACCAGGGCGGTGGAGACGTTGATCGAGCTTGCGTCGCTGCAAACCGCTTTCGTCATTCTGGATGAGGTGATCAAGGTCGTGAACCGAAGAGTCAATGCTATGTATGTCGCAACCCCACTCCCTTCCCTACTTGTCATTGTTCTGACTCAGATCTCACAGCGAGCACGTCATCATTCCACGAACAGAAAACACCATCAAATACATCAACTCCGAGCTCGACGAGCTAGATCGTGAGGAGTTCTTCCGGCTCAAGAAAGTCAAGGGAGTCAAGGAGCGTGCTGCCGCGACAGAGGAAGCGGAGCGGAAGGCGAAAGCTGCCAGACAGTCCGGCGCCGAAGCAGACAAGGAGAACGACGAAGGCGCGAGTAAGAACGTGCTTGGTGATGAAGGCGATGAAGATGTCATTTTCTAGTCTGATGTTCGGTGTTTCAAGCTCTAGGTGTAACCTTTTACTGTGCAGCCATGACCATACAAATACTTTTCCGTACATATTCTCGTGAGGCGGACCTAAATGCATAGTAATGCAACTTTCCGGTGAAACGCCTGCGCTGATAACCATACTTTTTCCGATCTATATTAAACACCACCTCCATGTGCATGTGCCGTGCCGAAGATCTATAACACCTTTTTGTTTGACCCGAGCCATTTCGGTCTGCCACCAATGAAAAAGTAACACAAGATAGACGTGACCGCACACATGCCAGCAAGTACGGCATTCATATTACCGTACCCAATGAGTTCTTTCAAGAAGCCAATCTCCGGGCCCAGAACTAGGCCAGCCGAGAAGACCATCGAGTTCAGAGCATACAGCTGAGCGTAGGGTCCTACCTCTCCGAAGAACTCGGGATTCGCTTCGTGGTAGTTGCGGACAATAAGGCCAGCCTCCACAATCGACGGCGCTCCGATGCCAGCAAGCCCAATCCCAGACAACACCAGTAGAGCGCTATAGATCAGGACCTGGCTCTTCGGGTCGCTGTCGGTCGGAACCGCCTGTGGAATACGCAGCAGAATGAGCACGGGGACGAGATAAGCATACGAAAGGACGGCGACCGGCTTAGTGCCGAAGCGATCGACGAAGTAGCCGAAAAGTGGGCCCAAGATCACATCGAAAGCCCCTAGTGGCAAGAAGAGTATGCCAGACTCGAGTGAGGCGAAGTGAAAGTATGACTCTGCAATGGTCGGGATCGTGGCATCGAAGCTGCCAAGCAAGGTGGCCTGGACGAAGGCGATGAGTAACGCGGTTAACAGCCTCGCGTTCGCCAAGCAGGGCAGGATGGGTACCGCATGGAACAGTCGCGGCTGCTTTTCGGCGAGTTTGTAGTCGTCTTGTCCGTCTTTCTGATCTCTGTTCCCGAGTAGTGGCGATTCTTCGGTATCACCATGTCCTGACTGCTGAGTTTCCTCGTCGTGTGCGCCATCATGTCCCCGGTTGGAGTCGCTCACACCATCATCAGCAGAATCATCCGCTGGCTCGTAAAGCTTCGCCACCTTCTTCTCGATGACAAGCAAACGCATCACGAAGTCAACGCCCAAGAACGCGAAGCCAAGCCCGAAGACTCCAGCATAACCAGTTTTGTCGTACAAGACGCCTCCGAGTAAAGGAGACACGAGTGTTCCTGTCGAGATGAAAGAGAACATCTAGAGAAGTTTGTGAGCACTTGAGCAAGAGCAGAAGTCTAGATTGTTCTTGAAGTTTTGTTACTCACCGACCCTATTGTCTTGCCGAGATTTTCAGGCCCAACTGTCTCAAGGCAGAGGGCCAAGCCTAAGGACCATACGATTGCTGCCGACATGCCTTGGAGTATGCGCGCCAGGACCAAGACCAAGACAGACTGCCCCACGAGCAGCAGTAATGTGCCCGCGAACAAAGCCAGTAAGCCAAGCAGAAACGGTGCCTGCCGCGACTGCAACCTGTCCGAGATGACTCCAGCAACCGGCGCGCAGATGACCGTAGCACCAGCGTAGGCGGCCAGAAGCCCCGAGACATGAGCTTGCAGCTGATTATCGGGAATATCCACACGATCCCGGAGCATGAACGGCAGGATCGGAACCACGAGGCCGTACAGGAAGAGATCGGTGAAGAGACCTATAGCCACGGTGGCGAGGATGAAGTAGGTGTTGGTGCGCCATGACAGGCCGGCGGGACGGTGGGTGTCGTCCGCGCGGATCTGCAGAGTGTTGAGCAACTTGGCCACGGATGTCGAGACCATCGTTACACGTACGAGGACATTTGATGCCGGTCAATCGCAGGTGTCATGAATGAAAGTTTAGAAATAATGGATGGGGTGTTTGCATGTGAAAGTTTGGGGGAGACCTCGAATTCGACGTCATCCATTCTACATCTGAGTCACCCTTCATGTATAATAAGGTAGCGATTCGAGACAACCATAATGTGATCGTGTTGCAGCTCTGATACGTTGTCGCTCTTTGACTGTGGTCAACCACCTAGAGGTTGTAAGCGTTCCACGCAACTCAAAGCAAACCCCGAATACCGCCTCTGTTCAACCCAGGACAGCTTGTGACTACTTGTGTCGCGACCAAAGGCGCGTGAATGACCCTATACAATAAACAGAATGTCTGGTTCTCAGTCGCGTTGGATGGTATTCGTGCTATACTAAAACAAATCTAACATGTAAATGAAACCGTCATTAATCGCTGTCTATGTTTCGCGAAGCAACGCTGTAGCTCTCCCAGAAACGACTGCGACAGAACTCCTCAGTCGCATGCCGAGTGGAGACTCATCATTAGGCATATGCATATATTTACAAAATCGCTCCCTCACCCGCTCCACTTCCTCTTGTCGTCGTCGACGTCTATCCACGGACATTGATACCAGCCCGCGCCTCCGTTGGTGCTGTTGTAGCCGAGCCCATCCTCCTGACCCGGGACCTTTTTCTGCCGAGTCGCCGGGCAGACCTTCTCATTGACGTAGGCGCGCCACCGGTCGAGCAGATCCGTCATCTGGATGTTATCCTCCTGGTCGTGGAAATGCATGTGCGCCACGACAGCCTGGACGTCAATGACCATCGGCCGTCCGAGGGCACGAGGCATGTCGACCGTGATGTTCTTCTCGTCGTCGTGCATGTTGCTAACGAGGGTGGGAGTCTCCACGCCTTCGGGATTCATCCGCATCTCTTCTCGGACACGGGCGCCTTCCACAATGTCCTTACCCCAGACCGCGATGAAATTCAGGTTGTACCGCGTGTACTGCGGGTTGAATAGCCCGTCACCATGTGGTGGCAGAGAAGCCATGTAATAGCGATGCATCGCGTCCTCCTCCAGATTCTGTAGGAGAGAGTAATGTTGTTGTGCAGCGGTGGCCCAAAGGTGTACACCATTGCCCCACGGGTCGGGACTGATCCTACTCATCGGAGTGTAAAGCAGACTCGTGGTATTTTGGGTCAAAGGTAGCCATCGGTGACCGGGAAATGGGACATTTGCAAACAACTTCCGGAGTGTCTTCTCGTCTTTGATGGCGCTGTTGAGGACGCTGTTGTCTTTGGTGGGTCCGAATGCCAGATTTCGGTAGTTGGCATCCAATGGGTGGACAGGTAGTTCGGACGCTCGCCAAGTGGGACGGTTACCGGAGTCTCGTTGAACTGGAACTGGTTCCGGGAGGTATGGATGGATAGCGCCAAGCCGATAGTGCATCCAGGCAGTCAAGGGGCTGTTGACTATGTTTGCACTGATGGCGAATGGCTGGGCGAAGTGGATGCGGCGTTCAACAAGGCGCGGAATCGTTTCCTCGTGTATGTAAACCTGAAGGTCAGAGTCAGCTGCGAAGGACGTGGTATCTGTGCGGAATGGGCGCATACTATGTCATCATCAATCTTGATGTAGATTGTGTCATCATCCGTTGCAAAATGCTCCCAGATTCTTTCGTATCTGCAATCTTCTTGGTGTGGGTGTTCTCGGCAGTGAGGGGCGACTTGAAGGGCTTTGTAACCAGGCGTGGCATTGACAAGGTTGTGCAGCCAATCGAGGTCAGCGGCACTGGTTGTATGTTCGATAAAATGGACCTCGTCCAGGTAACCTCCCTACACAATCAGCGTCGTGTCACAACACTTATATGATCTTCAAAGACACGAACCTGGTGCACCATGTTCTCGTACAGATAACAATCCAGTAGATCGACTTGGTGTGTTCGACCAACTGCCCATTAATTAGCCCAACTTTGTCAATCTTGGTTACATGTATCCGAATGACCTTACAGAATATCATAGCGACCACCTTGACGTCCTCGGGTTTCTTCCACCTTCTCGTCCGAGCATGCCTCTCGGCTCTTCCTTCTGACTGGGACTGCTCGCGCAACGATAGCTCTGCAGGGCTGCGCATCCTTATCTCTTCATTGACCGGAGCAGTCCGCTGTTCCGGGACTAATTGGAGGCCAGGCTTTTGATCATACTGCGCCCAGTATCGGTATCGGGCATATACCTGCGGCCATATGCTGTGTGGAATGGGCGTCGCGGATCCCCATGTTGAGCAGTAAAATCGAGGAGGGATAGAATGACGCGCTGCGTGCCATGATGCGCGGATCAGAAAAGGCACGACTATGAGTATCAGGAGGACCGAGCCAACGAGGATATTGCGGCGGCGCTGATTAAGCCGGAGAGCTGGGAAGCGCGAGAAGAGGCCGGTGTCTTGCCATTGAGGATCTCTGCGTCGGCTACTGCTATGACCAGGAAAGGAGAGTGGCCAGATGTCCCGCCATGCTTTGGGGGAGTGTCGAGAGTATTGCTCGTCGAAGGCCGCGTCTCCGATGAAGGGTTGTAGAGAACCGTCGTCATGGTCGGGCATCATGAACCCAGGACCTTCACGCGTAGAGTGGACGTGATTTTGACACAACCATCAACAAAAGTCTGTACGTATGTCCCAAGCAGAGCGCGGAGGTCTGAGCGTCGACATTGGTCATCGCCCGCAACGTGAGTCGACGCTGCTGTGCTCCGCGGAAGCAACTCCCCAACGTCATCTAAGCCTCCGGGACGTCCTCCTATTATTATGCTTGTCATCGTTCCGCGGTGAAGGATTTCAGTTACGACACTAGACGAACTCGGCGGCGCGAGTACCGCGGGAAGTCTAGGTTTCAGGAATGCGAATGTCACCGAAGCTTAAAGCTGTTTGTCGGTGGTAGTGAAGGCTCGCTGGATATGCTGGTCTGCAGCAGATCTGATCGCATATTGCTTCTCGTCCTTCGAGAGTAGTGTATGACAGCTTGAATGAGTCTGTTTCACGAACACAGGTATGAGACCCTCGGTATGTCCAAGATGTATCGTATAGAGTGAACAGAAGATTTGAGATTGCTTCTTTGACTAGACTCGATTCCTCGGTCCCTGAGCATATCACGTGAACTTGATGTTCCGATGGTCTCGTCGTATCTGGACCTGCCCTTCATATGACAATAATGCCACTCTCTGGTCTACTTCTTTGCTAAACATACATCTGGTTCTCTCACGATGCCATCGCTTTGGTAACGGGAAGGAAAAATGTTATATCATGAAAGGGGCTTGTGGTACACTGTATCTCGAATGACGTACAATAGCGATTGACGCCCATGACAGAAAGTCCGCAAGCGCTAAAACTACCTATGAGCAACGACAGCCAGAGATCACATCGGCCCGAACTTCAATATCATGATCATTAGCACCGCAAACAGTCAATGGTCAGCAGAACTATGTGATCGGGATCTGGTGGCAAGCAGCATATAACGAGGTACTTACCTAACATTAAATACCGCATATGTACTTGTGTATAATTCGAGCCGCGCCAACTTTCGCCCTGACCAACAGTAGCGTTGTGCCGGAAGCGCCAGGAACGCCCGTCGCGACCCAATGTTACTTTTCCAGCGAATCAGAAGGCACATTCCGTCAGTCTCGAGTCTTGGCGAGCGGCTTCCCCAGAGTACCGTCGGCAACGTACCTGATGTTTGGGATTGAGGTGGACGGACAACAACAAGCTAGACAAACACTCGTCGATGACAACTATGGCATCATAAGCTGTTAGAACGCTGACAAAGGGAGAAGCGTGATGTGAGAGAATTCAAGGTTGAGGGATAGCATCATGATACAGTGATTATTATATGGAGGTATAGAACCCGCTTTTCCAAATTCTATGCAGTCAAACATTTGCCTTCAATCAAATCATGCTCAAGCTTTTCGGAGTTTGTCGTCCATGGGATGAATGTCACAATTCATTCGGGCCCCATTTACAAGGCGAAGGCGGCAAGACCAGCAATGGCGGCAGCACCGAAGAAAGGTGCGGCGGTGGCAGCAGCGCCGCCAGTGGTTGGGGTAGCGGTGGCGCTGGTGCTGGTGGTGGTGCTGGTGACGGTGTAGACGGACTTCGAGTTGGTGTCAGTGCCGGTGTAGGTGGCAATGGTGTTTCCGCTGTCGTCAGTGGTGTAGGCGTATCCGGACTGAAGGTTCACCGAGGTGGAGGTGGCGTATTCGGTAGTGGTGGCGCTGGAGTAAAGGTTGGTAGTCTCCGAGAGTTCACTGACGTAGGTAGAGGTGTCGACGTCGGTGGTGGTGTCGACGGATTGGGTCAGGACTGGCACAAGAGTGGTGCTGAGGCCAGTATCAGTCACGGTGGAGTAAGAGGTGATCGCAATTCCGTTGGAGTCGGTGGTGGTGGTTGCGATGACGCTGGTGCAGTCATCGTTATCGCTGTCATCACTGCAGTCCTGGTCTGCGTAGACCATGACGGCCGCACCAAGGACGAGAAGGTTCTTCAATTGCATAATGGCGGTGGGTTGGATGGAAGTGTTGGTTTTGAGATTGTAGGTGTGTTAGGAGATTGAGACGAGGTATGTTGGAGAATAAGAGGCTTGAAGATGGGACGGGTGGTCAGTTAATATAGGCGGAATCAGCTTGGCTTGCACTTGGTGATTTGCTCCAGATGCATCATATGCGATGTCACTCGGCATGCCAAGATCCATAGTCCGCGGTACCTAGCGAAACGATTGTTTGAGCCGCGTTGTTGGTAGTGTACCTGCCAAGCAGAGATGTCAGGTATATGCTAGCCATTTGAGCGCCAAGATTTACCCTCCGCGGAACTCATGCTGCCATTTGTGTGCGGTCTGGGACAGCGCTTGAGGAGCGTGAGGAGCTCATGAAACTCGATTGGCTCTTACCCGCCGTGAGCTTGAAAGCAGATCTCGATCGGAAGAATGTGATGGATTGGAACCTAGCTCCCGGCAGAAGTTGAGCGCGAGTGGAGCGGAGCGCCTGGTCTAAAGGGATCAGATGTCAATATGGCTTGAGTCACTGGATGCCTCTTTCGACTCCAGGGTAACGTATTACTGAACATTACGCTCCGAGACGTCATAAGGCTGACCTTCTCACAAACATTGTATGCCGCTGCCCTGCTTCAGGATCCTGCTGGGCCAGATTCACGGACTATGCATCAAAAAGCTTGGAGATGCTCGAGAGGGGTCGAAAATCTCAATTGCTGGCCGGCGGCGAACGAATTGGCAAGAATATCGTTGATCGAACATCTGAGATCCTTCGCAAGCTCACGGCTCATCAACGTATCTCTGAAGCGCGCACCGCAAAGTGGCAAGGCGAAGATTGAAGTCCTCTCGTCGCTTGGCAGGAACATAGGATGAGCGAGTGACCGGTCCAACCGAGACTCACGACAAGCAATGCCGCGGCGTGTCATGTCTTCTCCATCAGAAGCGTACATTCAGACCATGTCTCAAAGCTTCTGCAAAGGTCCTGCTGGGTGATAATGCGTCATGGAACTACTTCCAAGCCTTGGTGTTCTTCTAGTTCATAGCAAGGTCGGAGAGACGTGATAATAAGCTTTGTAGCAGCTACTGAGCCTAGATGGCGGCGATCGCATTGGTGGCTGCCGAGCGTGGCATCCAGCTCCGCGGAACGCCAGTTACCGTCTTGGCGGCGCTGGCGTTCGGAAGCCACGCTCCACGAAACGCCTCAATGACATTCCAGGAAAAGTTTCTCCTTGTGGAGTACATACAGTGCTGGGCGTTGTCGTTGAACGTGGCGTTAAGACAGGCGTCATGATCGCTGGCACGAGCTCAGCTTCCGACCGATCCTGTAGCTATGCCTTACTTAAGCATACTAACGTCAATACTGCTTGCTCACCTCATGAAGCGATCGCGGCATTGCCCTATTCCAGCGAACCTAAGGTATCTTTAATGGTGCAGACATCTTGATCGATCACAATGGAATTGGATATCAACTATTGCAACATGTTGTGCTATGTACATAAATGTTTAGGACTACTCGAGCTCGACGTCGTGACTCCAGATCTGAAGTAAGATAGTTCTAGCTCTGATTTGGCTTATGAGACGTTGTAATAAGAACGCACAAGGCGGATTCAGATGTACAAACATCGTTGCTAGATGAATGCCACGCTTTCCATGATGTAGGGATGAGAGGCACTCATACTCAGCTTTTATAAGGAGTGGTTGGCTGTTTACTGACACAACATTGAGTTCGATGTTAGGTATGCAGTAAACCTTTATAGATCGACCGCAGACTACACATATATAGTAGTCCACGGAGGGCCTCAACTTTGATAGCTGAGGCATCAGAAAGGCTTACCGAAAGTGATTATACTCCGAAGACTAATCTGTATGGTGCCAGAACCATACGTGTCGCAGGGCTGAGGCGACCAGAAAAGGATACCCGCCAAAGACTTGCCACAGCTGGAGAAAGTGATGATAAGTATGGCTATGACGGCACGCTTATCCTTAAAGAAGAGCACGTCTGAGAGCTAAAGCAGACAGAGCGAGTCGGTCTGTGTTGGGACTTGGGTCGACTTCTCGTCCTCACGTTGGCATGCCATAAGGAACCTTGCAAACTTGATTTGCCAGACACAAAACCACATATGAGAACGACACCTACGATTGGGGGGACTAGGAACAAATGCTTATTCCGAAACGCTGCTAATCGTCAGCATGCAGCATTTGCCGCGATGCGAGATTAGTGTTCTCGTCTGCAGCTGTGGGTTAGAGACCTCGCCGGATCGCGGCAGAAGAAAGGAACTAGGATAAGGCTGTCGAAGTCCAAGATGCATAAGAGCATGCCAATGCAACGCCAAGTCGCGGCTTGGGCAACCACCTGAGCATACAGCACCACAGGCGAAAATGGAAGAATGATCGCGGAGATGGGCCTGATGTACACTAGACTATTGCAAAAGGCGATCAGCTTGGAAGTTCCAGCGAGTGCGATCAGTATATTCAGGCCTGTAGCCATATCCGTCATCACCATTGCCGCTGATGGTTGACTTATGTGAGCGACAATCTTGAGTAATCTCAAGCATCGGTTGTCTCAAGTGCCATTTGCTTGCCAATGTTAGCATGTGCTGGGTAGTGGAGACCACGATATAGCCAATGATTGAGAAGACCTGGCCGACGACCGCGACGGCTCTTCGACTGGACGTAGCTGAAACGGCACCTATGAGGGGCAGAGAGCAGCCTTCGGTATCAGGTACCCGATGATCATCCAAGGGCAAACCTCATGGTGCCACGGATGTCACCGTAGATTAAGTGGAACCCGCTGTCACAAAAATAGAGGGGGGTTCCAAACCCCACCCTGCAGAAAGACGTCGCGGTCGAAGAAGTGGATAGGCTAGGATGCTCTGCCGCTCGCCAGGTCAAGTATGCAACTGACAATGACAGTATCGTAGAGGTGACTTCGGCAACTTACCGATTGGTGAATTTTTGGGTCCTTGGCTTTTCTCAAGTCCGCTTCGATAGATGTGTCGCGGTCATCGCTGTAGCAGGGTCAATATGTCTTGTTTTACCAGTGTTTCGAGTACCTTCGTCGATAGAGCTGGCACCCTCGCTATCAACTGTAACGAGTAGGGACCCATCAATCCTCTCGTCAAGGAGTGTCTGTACCATGTAGATGACTCTGCCGGGCATTGGCGATGAACTCGATCTCGGAACATGTGGAGGGAGTAGCGGGCCTCTGTATGTCATGGCGATGATGACTTCAAGCGATACAGAATATTGGCGTGCGCATCGAGCTAGGAAGCTCCATGCTGTTCGTGATTGCTTAATGCCAGGAGCTGCTGCATCGACCGGCTTGCAAAGTGTCCAGGCGGCTCATGGCGCACTGTCATCGACAGTCTCCGTGCCGGGATCAGGGAGCGAGGGCATGACATGTCCCGAAGCTGCTCTTCCTATGCACGCTTTTGCATAGCATCAAAGCCTTTCAATACAGCATTTTTCCCATAAGATGCTCGACCCAACATATAATCTCCAAGGTGGGTCGGAAGCTCTTCAGGGTAACTGCATTTGCCATGGAACCACATGCCTTTGCTCAGCCACAGTACCTTGTCGGAGATCCCCTACCATGAAGTCGATTTCGGGAGCGTTCGATGCAAGGTTCCGGGAGAAAGGCCGCGCTCACGTCGCTGTCGCACAAAGTCGACTACACCAGACCAGACCATTGCAGCCACGTAGATGCAACATCAGAGAATCCCTCCTCTCCCAATCTATTCTTCATTCGGAGTCTCCAATCGTGCGCGAACTGCACGTTGTCGAAGTCCATCCCGGCACAAAGACGAAACTTGGTCCTTATCCACTCCTTTGGTACAAATCCTGCGCATTCCCAATCAATGATGCCTAACGATTTGGCCGAGAGGTTGACGATGATGTTACCTGGGCCTAAATCGCAGTGGTAGAAAACGAAAGTGGAGCAGTCCATTCCCAAGTCTTTACAATTCTTCTCGAGCTCTTCGGTCTCAAAATTTCGTTCTGCGTCGGATTTTGCTCTTGTAAGGTAGTACTCCGGCAAGTACTTGCCATCGACACCCCCCATAGACATTGATTGCTCTGCTGCCAGCCTCTTACAGATATCGGCGACTTGACAGACATAATGTTGCTTCAAATCTTCGCTCATCAGTGGCCAAGCTTTCATAAGAGTCTGTCCAGGCACTTCGCTCAAGACGAGGTAATAGCGGCCGTCCCACTCCCCGTGGTGGTGAACTTTCGGTATGGTGAAGTCCAACTTCAGCTGCTCGACATATTCGATGGTGACATGTTCCGGTGTGATGCCCGGGAACCTTTGTATGGTAAGCTTCAAGAATGCATCTCCAATCTTCCATACAACGTGCGCGTCGCCAACATCGTAGACTTTGGCAAAGGGAATCTGCGGCTGTGGCAATTGAGGCATTGGGAGTTTGCTAGGCTCCGTAAGCGTGAAGCATGACTCAGGTCCATCGCTCCAAGTAGACCCCACCTTGTCTATATGTGATTGCTTGTTCTTAGAATGACGAGTGAGGAGGAGTTTGCCTCCGACAATCCAGGACACATCGTCTACTTGGCATAGTGAGTCTCTCACGTGAGGAAGCATGCTATAGACAGCAGCCTGATCGAGGAGCTCAAGAAGAAAGCAGCTGCTATGCGACCATGTTAGAGATAAGTCAACTTTACCCTCAACAGAGGTGTGAGCTCTTTTTTCATCAAAATCCCTCCTGCGACGGTCGTTTTGTATGTCTGTATTGTGATCAATGTCTCGCCATGTTATCGTGTATGTGTTTCATGCGCCTGTAGCCTGCACGTAAGATCATGTTGTTGCGGAAGGTGGTCCGCGCAACCTTCCGCACTGGGCACCGAACATTGGGTAACCCGGCTTCCCATTGGCTAAGAACACTTTAAGCTGCGGAGCTGACTATTTGCGCACTACACATATCTTACCTTATGGATCGCTTTCCACCTCCCGGAATTCACTTGCAAAAAGAGATAGAGTGGGCAAAACATACAACAGCGAGGATTCGCACGTGGTCACCCACCGTACTACTAATTCGCCGGTCGACTGCTTATGTATGGCAGAGCGGACGGGATGCCCAGTTCTCAGTCGCCTGTGGTCGTATGTGCTTGTTGGAATTTTGTCAATTATCTAATACTACAACAGCATATTCTCTCAGCGAATATAATGCTCGAGCAATACTTCCGCAGACGATACAAATAAGCAAGTCGTCCATGCTTTTTATGTATCGGCGGAGATCAGAAGAGCGTGAGGCCGCCCGAGTACGTATAGAGTACCACATCCAATCCTCTGTCCTGAATCCGATATGTAGGGAGCTTTCCAATGCTGCACAATAGACTCGTGTGCTTGATCTGTCTCTTTTCTGGACCGATGACATCCTCAACCAGCGTGATTAGAACGTGCTCGCTGGGGTCGATCTGTGCTGATACATTTGGACACCCCAGATGTACACTCGATGATAAATGAGATATCGATGGCATATAAGTTTGCACAAACACATCTTCAACGGTATATGAACATTGCTGATATCACATGGAGACTGATAACCCTTGCTTTTCCAGCCCTCGTGGCATCGGTACTGGTAGGTTTGGAATGTTGCTACGTCGATGGAAGCATATCTCCGAGCTCCATGAACGGAGTAGATCAAATCACCCATCGACTGGCCACAGGGAGGTGACCTAAGCAGCCGAAGCATATATGAGCGGATCCTCCAATAATATCTCAACGACACCGGCGGCTTTGCGTGCCATCCTAATCATCTTCCTCGACCAACGACTCGCAACGGCTCTCCATCGCCCAGCGCTCGAAATGCGGCACTACTCTGTGCAAGACTTCAGCTCGAAGCACGTACAGGAGTGCCTCACTCGACGTCGCTGCCCTTCAGCTCCCTTCGGGTACATATGCTGCCATGAAATGTCTGATCCTCCACTATAATCTCGCAATCTTCAAGAATCTCTTCCTGCTTAGCGATTCTCGTCGTTCAAGTGAGTTCTGCCTTCCACCATTTTATCTTCTACTTTTATGCTTGCGAGGACGAGGCTTTCCATTGAGGCTAGATGCAGGGAACAGAGAAAAGCGCACTTATAACCCTACCACCAGCACGAAACGACGTTTTATGTTGATTGAGGTGGTTAGCCGTTGACGGATATGGTGCAGATCAGCTACAGCCTCGATAAAGTAGCGCTGTTATAGTAACGAATCTAGTGTTGCCCGGTCTCCAATGTATTTGCGAGTCGTGAAAGTGTACGGGTTCGCTCCAGGCAGGCCTATTGATGTTCAAAAGAATGCCGAGGACCGATTTGCGAATGGATCTGTTGCATTGCTGGCTTCATGTACTCAGCTAATTATGATGGATGTTACGTCTCTACCATAGCCGGCTGACACACAGATCGTGATTAATGTATCGTGAACGAGATGAGACAGGTGCCACTGCACGCCGTGGAGGTTCTCGAAGCAGATACTTAGCCTCGAAGGATGATCGATTTATCAAGATGGTTTATCATAGATTCGCGAATCTGCGCACTGGAGGACTCTCCGCTTCATCATCCAGGCGATGCTGTCGCCGGTTGGAGGAAATCGCCCACAATCTTCAACGTCCTGTCTTGCAGCTCAGGCGAGTCCAAGTGATACATATGGCTTCCACCGCTGATCGTGACCCAGTGCACCTTGGCGATGCCCTCGAAGATCGAAGCACTCACCCAATCAGGAGAAGTGTCATGTTCCCCGGTGAGCATGAGCGTTGTTGCCGTGATCGTGTGCGAGTGGATTGTGGAGTCCCATCTCCTTAGAAAGCCGTCGTATCTCCACGGCGAAGCACCAACCCTGCATGGCTGGTCAGACACTGAGGCACCCATGACTGTTGAAAGAATACTGGATTGCAATGAGGGCACTTACAGAGTGTGACGAACCGTCGTATCTTCCGTCTGATGCTGGTTGTCCAGCAGCAATTCCGGAGGGGCTGGCTTGGCACGGCACAGGAACGTGTTCATGAACTCACCGGCAGCAGCCAGATACGCAGGATCGTCGAGGTCGTCATTCTCCAGAGCTCGCTCGATCGCCTGTTGAGACTCCACCGACAGCTGTCTGGTCCTTTCCCACAAGCCTTTGTAGAAATTCTCACCAGATGATGTCCCGCTCGCGAGAATCAGCCTGCGAAGACCGGCCGGCTGCTGTGAGGCGAAGTAGTGGGCGATGATACTGCCAAAGCTGTGCCCCAGAACATCGTAACCAGGCCCATCGACGCGGTCTAAGTTGAAGTGCTTGACCACGTTGCGTAAGTCGGCGACGAACAAATCGAGATGCCAGAAATCATCATCGCCGGCCTTCTCGCGGAAATGGGTTGATGCGGCACAGCCGACTTGGTCATAGAAAATGACTGGAATGCCGTACAGCGACCACAGTCTACGGAACGGCAGGCAGTATTCATGCCCTGATCCAGGTCCGCCGTGAAGGACCACTATAGGGGGCTTTTTGCTGCCTTGGAGATCTCCAAACACCTTGTAGTAGGTACTCGCGGTGGTGTTGATCGAGGAAATAGTGAAAGGAATCGTGCCTTCGACGAAGGTTTCCTCGGTCATGATGGCGGGCACAACGATGGCTTCACGAGTACAGCGCGGTCGGTGGCGTTCAGTAGAGATGCCAGGTCACTCTGGCAGAGGTCTGAGCATGTAAACAGAGACGGGCGGCTACAGTAGCCATGCTTGAAGTCTCGTGTAGCGCGTGGGGCACTGAGGTTATCTAGACTGCAGGGTGTGCAGCATCTCGATAGGTAGACATCGGCCCCACTCATCGTACGAACGGGCATCCCAGTCGTAGAAGGATGCGATGCATCAGGATTCAGGAACTCGCCAAAGACCGCGATCCTCTGCCGGTGACCAACGACTGATTATGACGTTAACGGTGTACAGGATCTCCAGTCGACGTATGGAGACCAACAACACCGAACCGACAGAGCGCATAAGCGTGCCGGGCCCTCAGGCCTCCTAAGTACGAAGTGCCGTAGTTTCCACGGTGGCTTAGTCGATCATCAATTGAGGCCGTTGGCTCCCATATCAGCCCCGAGCTGACGACTTGAACCACGCTTGTGGCGAGCTGAGAGCAGATCACACCCAACACACCATGACGCTGACAGGGCGATCATTCCAACTCAGGATATCGACGGACTCTGTCCGTGAGGCCAGCAATCCTCACGAAGCTACTATGTAGTTATAGATACGACCCTGCCGCAGTCGCGAGTGAGAAAATAGTCCTCTTACGCTTCCAACCACTATTGCTCCTCATCGATCACCGTTCCATCCACATAAGTTACGCCGCTGGCAGAACGAGTGTCTCGATATTATACACAATGCACTCCTCGAAGTCTTTCCTGCTTGTTGTCGCTGCACTGGTTGCCATGACCAGCGCCGCACCCGTCATGCAGCCCGTGGCCCGAAATGTCGTTGTCAAAGGTGAAGTCGCTTCGACACTCAATGGTAAGCATTGCCTATCGTACTTACGATGGATCTCCAGCTGATCATGAATCAGCGCGCTCGGCCGGAAAATCTCCCGAGTACGCAGCAGATGACTCCCCAGCTGGTGTCGACCTTGTCAACAACTGATGTTGGACCCACATACACGACTGGGATCTTACGGCGGTACCGATGAAGAGTGGAGGCATCGGGGGTTAAGCATTAGAACGGCGCTCTCACGGTGTAGAACTTGTATCAATCTGGAGACCAGTCCAGTGCATAACGATGAAGCAGTGGCCGTGATCGGTTCCAATGGATACGCAATGCTCACTCCAGAGCAATTGGCGAGGATCCAGAAGCCCACGGTCCAGGTACGACAAGTGACTTCTCACCATCTGATGTCGTGCTAAAATCCTTTAGATGTCTCTTGCATATGACTTTCTCATCATGAATGCTCTAGCTTGTGCTAAGCTCAGCGCCTTGTTCTTGTATCGACGAATCTTCTTCAGGGGCAGTCAGAAGACCTTCCACGTGATCATATGGACCACAATCGGCGTGATAGCCGCCTGGTACATCACTTTCGACTTCCTGTCTCTGTATCAGTGTCGCACGCACTTTTCAGCATTCTGGGATGGCGACTTTCTCGAGTACTGTACATTGAATGATACATGGGCCCAAGGACTCGCCATTTCCGACTTTATTCTCGACCTCTGGGTGCTCCTGCTTCCAATTCCGCGAGTATGCAACTCTATCAGTGCTGCAAAAGCTCTTCGCTGATTCATGTGCTCCAGATCTGGTCACTGCAAGCGAATGCAGCGAGAAAGCTATCGATTATTGGTGTTTTCCTTTTGGCTGGCGTGTAAGTGCCGCGTGCGGTCAAGTCTGAAATCACAAGGCTAACCATAGTTGTAGCGGCCTCGGAGCATCTGTTGCGCGCGTTGCGATATTCTTCTTGAATACATCTCCAAATGGGGTAACGCTGTACATCGGCGTCCTTGAGGCTGGCATGACCATTATGGTCGTGAACCTGCCTTCGATCTACTACCTCTGCACCAGGGTAATCCCATCTCAGGTGGCCCGCAGCATTGGCAGTATATACAGTCTGCACAGTACCAACTCTTGGGGCGATGTTCAAGGCAGCAATCAGGGTAGTGATAAAGGGAGCAACCAAGATAGCAAGCAGGGCAGCAAGCAGGGCAGTAAGCAGGTCTCAGGCGGCAGTAAGATCGACCATGCTGAGAGGGGTATTGCTTTTACAACTTCGACCATGGAAAGCGAGAAATCTTGGGAGTCGCAATGTTCAGGGCCGATTCATGCTCTTCGGCCTGACGTCGAAGGTGGAACGTTTAAAACGCACGCAGTCCATACTGGGGACAGCGAGCAGAACGGGACTGATTCGACCGCGAACGCTTCGCTCCACGCAATTCGCGTGCAGAACGACATTCATGTCCAAAGGGAGTGATTCGGCTAGATAAAGCGCTTCTCAATACATGCCACTGTATTTGTAGCCTCTTACCAATGCCGCGATTCGAGCGAAACAAAACCAGTCCAACAAGTCGTTCGGATATGCAGACTGATGGGGTCAGCATGTCCTGTCAGGTGAGCTTTCTGAAAAGGTAGCTCTCGAGCAACGTTGAGCATGGCATGCATCTTAGACCTCTGACTCTATCAAGAACCAAAGTCCGTGGTCTCTCGAGCGAATGGCCACCAGGTTCTCTACGCCGAATTTTCGCAGGCTCATGTGAAGGTGATGATACATCAATTCTGATATGGAGGTCATCAGAATTCAGCGAGGAATGATCAAGTTTGGTGGTGTGAGCCGAGCCTTTTTTTAGAGGACTACGGCGCCAACGGACTAGTATCAAAGGTACCTAGGTACATATGCCTATTGGTCACGCTTAGGTAAGCCGCCTTCCCTTTCGCGAGGAAAAAATTCAAAGACGTTACTAGAGTTCTACCTGTTCACAACGTGTGGAGTATCGACCCGACATGCAAGCAAAAAGACAAAACATACAACAGCGAGGATTCGCACGTGGTCACCCACCGTACTACTAATTCGCCGGTCGACTGCTTATGTATGGCAGAGCGGACGGGATGCCCAGTTCTCAGTCGCCTATGGTCGTATGTGCTTGAACTGTAGTATTGCTGGAATATAATCGCTGGTCTGTTTGATGTGAAATATGGCGGACTCGTTGCCTCGTACGGGTCGTGCTGGATTTGCTTCACACGGAGAAAATTTCCAGAACGATTCGCTGCCTTTTGTTACTAGCATCTTCACGCCCTCGAATTACAGAAAGTGATTTAGTACCCCTACTGAACTGGAATGTCGTGGAGGCAAAGAGTGGAGATTATTGTGAGCTTGCTAAGAACAATTGAATCACGATTGTGAAGCAGTACACATCACACTGTACTTGGCCTGGATAATTGCAACTGCTTATCCGAACTTGAGCGTGGGACGTAATGGGGTAGAGTCAAGACGTCCTTCATGTCCTCCACACTGCACCCTTCTGCCGTATCGCGAGCCTACATGTACACAGACAGGCATCGAGCGGATCTTACGTGTGTCACACCATCATACACACGTCTATGGTGGTATGACAGAGCTTTCAGGCGAGCACAAAGGTTGTTGATACATGAAGGAAGTACACATGCGACGCTAATGTAAGCTCATGGTATATCCAATGAATCTCATCAGCGTATGACCAATGTTGGAGGATGATTGGGCCAAATGGAATGTTACTAACCAGTCCAATGAATAATATGATTGTACAGATGAAGACAGGTCCGTTCGTGACTAATATTGCGTGACTGTCGATGTATAAAGTCTACGCACCCTGCCCCTTACTGCCACGTCCCCCACTCAAAGCACTCCTCCATCGTGCCCAAGCCATGATCACAAGCAGTATGGTGTCTTCGGAAACCGACTGTGGAATATCGATGCTCGGGCTGGGGACGATCAGAGAGCGGACATGATCACGGTTTTCGTCGATAGGTGAGGATGTCGATGTCGAACGGCCGGATTCGGCGTTGGTCAAAGAAGTTGAGTGGGCTCTGCATAGCATATCGGGTGCATTAGTGCTCCAGTCGCAATGCTAGAAGATGGATTGGTGAGGATGGGACAGAAGATCAGACTGTGCAAGGGGTCGGAGAGAGAGGATCAAGTCCACTCCGACGGAATCACTTGCCGCGTGATGTTATCACTGCGGGCAGATCGTAACAAAGCGCTTCATCATGTCGATAAAATCGATATGAGGTTCATGAGGGACTTACTCGAGATGCGAGGATTATCAAGCCATAACGAGCATGGCAGCCGGTGCTGAGCACTTCCTGCGACGATCTCGTCTCTGGGCAACCAGGGCTTGTCTATGCGGCATTCTGAGGCTATCCGAACGCCAGCATTGTGATGCTGCAGGCTACAATGAGGTTGTTATGACCTTGGGATCGAACCAATGATGCAAGAAGCCTGCACACAGCTCGTCCCCGGGAAACTAGGGACTTGTCTCTGCACAATTCTGAGGTTCTGTAAGACAGTCGTAGCAGGTTCCGTGGACGAGTGAGAGGTGAAGGCGTGTTCAACAGGACAGGAAGACGAAGATAGCAATGAGACAGCAGACAAGCCCTGTGCTAAGATTCATTTGGACAGAGTATCAAGAGTGAAGAAAGAAGAGGATCTGAGTGAAATTAATGGAACCGAGAGGGCGGGAGGGCGCAGGTCTAGGTAGAATCGACATGGCCTCAGTATGAGAAGGTATTCCCTTCAAAATCATGGTAAGTACGTGTATATCTACGCTTCCAGCTTCGCTATTGAAGGGCCAACTCTTAGCAAGGCAATCGCCCGTCCATCGATCATCGATCGTTCCAGCTCACATTAGGAGCACTCGATCTCAGCCCTTGTGGCGGATCTCTAGGTACGTGAACACAGACGCACGTCTCACAATATTGTGGACGATTTGTCTTGCGGGTATCCTGTGTGCCTCATATCAGATTTCTCGTCCGAAACTTACAAACAATGGTCCATTGCGGCAGAGGAACGACAATCTCACCACAACAGAGATATCTCGTAGGCAGAGCACTTCCCTTTGCGTATATTTGCTGCTCAAAGTGTTTTTGTTTAGATGCACGCACGGAATGTGACGATATTCTGCTTCTACCATCAATCACACTACCAACTTTGGTGGTGATCTTTCTGCCGAGTGCCATGCAACAGCTTGTGTTACAGCTCATTCGATGCATAGGTCATTCAGATGCCTCAAATCTCAGTGTGTGAGTATTGCGAACTGGTCTCGACGTATTTTGAAGGCCTGGTTGGAAACCAGAGATCCATACCAGAAAGGCTTGGGAGGTCAATTTGCCGGTTGGTGTAGAGTACTGGGCACATAGCTCTTACATCATTGATGAGGACTGTCTCCACAGATCTGAGTGAATTAATCGCAGATACGCCTCGTGCACTCGAAGCCATGTGTGATCTTGGACGTGGTATCATGGAGATTTGCAACCATCGAGTCGTCAAAGGTATCTGACTTCTGTTCATGCAACGCTGGCCCAGGCGAAGAAGTTACAGAACATATGTCTGGCAGCTATGTTTCGCCAGTGGCAGAGGGACCCTAAATGCTCACATCGATCGGAGACGACGTACATGTACATGTACCGTACGTTTCTACTTCGTTCAGACATGGGAGCATATTGAACGGAGAAATGCTCACTGCAGATTACCGTAGCAATCGAACCTTATGTAGCTTAGCAGATTCATCAATGCGCTCCAATGAGCTTCCAGTCTGAGATCCAAATCCAACCTCTGTTCGTCAACGCCAGAGCAAGACAAGTCCCATCGACCATTCAATCAGTCTCTCGCCGGCATAGCGTACTCTTGCCATCATGAGTTCCAACAATGACACCCCATCCAACGCAACGTTCGTACATTGCACATCCGTACGAACCCGCGTCGTCTCTGGAGCCTGTCCGCTAACCCATAACATGTAGTGTCTATGTATGCATTCACAAATGCTTTCTCCTCACCGCGATCACTAATGTAAGCAGGTCAAGAATCTTCCCGAAAAGATGAATGTCAACAAGCTCGTGGAAGAGATCCGCGAGCTGTTCTCAGTGTTCGGCAACATTCTCGAGATCATCGCGAAGAAGAACCTCAAAGCACGGGGACAGGCATTCGTCGTCTTCGACTCGGCCGACAGCGCGAAGGATGCAATCGATGAGTTGGAAGGCTTCGAGGTTGGTGGGAAGGAGATCCAGCTGGCGTTTGCAAAGAGCAGAAGTGATGCAACCGTGGAAAGAGAAGACGGCGAGGAAGCATTGGAAGCTCACAAGACACAACGGATCGCGGCAAAAGGTATGACCCAACGACATATGTGGATATAGGAAGGTTGCGACGCGAGAGCTTTACATATTAACGTAATACGTACAGAACGCAGACAAGCCGCAGAAGCAGCGGAAGCCGCCGAGCGCGCGGCCTCGAAACGTGCCGCCGACGACGCAGATGCCGACCGCCCTGCGAAGAAGGTCGCAGCCGCTGGCGCCGCCGCTGCAGACGAGTTCCTCCCTCCGAACAAGACGCTCATCTTGCGCGAGCTGCCCGAAGAATACACCCAGCAAATCCTGTCGTCCATATTTGGCAGATACCCGGGTTTCAAGGAGGTGCGCATGGTGCCGGGCCGTGCTGGGTTGGCGTTTGCAGAATACGAGTCGGAGGAGGGCGCGATAGCCGCGCGGATGGAGATGAACCAGAAGGTGTTGGCGGGCAAGACGATCAAGGTTACGTACCAACGGCAATGATTCTGCTGGTGATGGCAAGCTGTTGCTGCATGTACGATACGTGTGAGGAGATCAGCGGTATACAACATCTGTGATCCCTGTGACTTTGTGGTATGATGCCATTACATGATAGATGGCAGAGGTCGTGCTCAATTCAACTCAATCCTCCAATAGCGTGGACGAAAATATGCAATGGCGAACCAGTTACTGTAAAGATGTGTTCTGGGTGAGACACATGTTTCTGCTTCAGCGAGGTTTGGGGTACAGGGCGAGGATCGTCGGAAGTCACATCCAGGGGGACATGAATTCAACAAGCTAAACAACCCCTACGACGTGTGAAGTCCTGAGTGTGCTATGCAGTCGATGCGCTCTCGAGGATCAACCCTAGCTGATGCCTCGATGCACATCGCCGTATCCCGTCACTACCGTATTCCAGAGTCCGCACCTCCAGCCCACATTGAAGACCAGTAGGCGCAGGTTGTGCTCCCCTTTCCCAATACGAGGCCACATGAACTCAAACGGTGTGCTTGCATTTACAGCGGGGACAACGCAAAACATAAGTCGCCACCGCATGCATACCATTACGCTCGAGGGACCAGCCGAAATCGCACTGGCAGTTCCGGCATTCACTCATTTGGTTACACATCAACATTGCTTTGTCGAATCCTTGGACGCATCTGTTCCTATCATCTTGGCAGGCTTCAAGATTGCTCTGGACTTGCGAAGCCTTGGCTTCAGCTTGACCCAACTCTAGAATGAGCTTCGTGGCCGATTCCTCGGACGTGATAGCCCACGAGTAGATTCCTGGAAGAAGGTCTGCCGCAAAGTCCTGTAGTTCGATGTACTCTCAGAAAGCCTGCATGAAGCGTGTACATTTCAGAAGGCTGTCGAGGCGTGCCAAAGCTTGTCTGAGGACTTCCAACCGGAGAGGATCATTGGTCTCGATGGTTTTCGCATAGATCGATTGTATGATCATGGTGAATTCATCTTCGTCGACCGGACATTCCCAATCTGCAAATTTGTGCAATGCAAAAGTCTTCAAGGCCGGGACATTGTAATACTCGCCAATTGCATAGGCGTTGACGTGCGCAAGTGCTATCGCTGCGCTGATGCTCGGGTAGCTCTTGTCGTTATCATCCGGATCACTGATTTCAAGAGCCAGCAAACTCGCGTTATCATTGCGGGATTCCTCGATATTGGCTGTGTCGTTGTCGGACCTCTCGCTAGAAATGGTCTCAGCGTCGACATTGTATGTGTCTTCATACATAAATTGGAGCATCCTGCCCATCGTGGCAGCGTCGAAGGTCTCGTGCTTCACGATTCTCTCTCCAGCTTCCTGTGAAGAAGTCAGCAATCGACCTTCACTTCATGGCTAGATGGAAACATACTTTGAAGGCGCCATCACACTCGGTATCCAAGACCTTCGAACGAGCACAGACCACAGCGCGGTGGACTGGGAAGACTTTGCCGTCGCAGTGAATTTCCAGATCAGAGTACTTGCGGGTTGCAAAGAGGGCGGCCAGATCGTGAGTGAGCGAATCAACCTTGGGACTCGAGTCCATGGCAGCTGACGAAAGGTATGTTCAGATGGTAGAGATGTTGACAAAGCGTGAGTTCAGCAGCACTGTGAGACTGCTGGTTGTGGAGGTTTGTTGTAGTTGAGAAGATGGAGCAGTGCATGCGTGGGGACCGAGACGAAACCCGGAAAAAGTTTTGGCCACAAAGTTTGGCATGTGACAGGCGACGACCCCCAGCATTCCATTGAGATACCTATTCACCTTCAGTTAAAGTGCAGGTACAGCACAAAGCCATTGGACGTCAAGACGACTACATTCTGGCAGAATCAGACAACGAGGTTAAGGAAGCCACGAGTAAAAGAGGCCAATGATACTCCCCGAAAGCAGTAGCACAAACTTAACCTCTATTCAAAGTGTTCCCGCTGCCTTTGGGATTCGCCTCCACATACTCGTCCCAAGCTCTCGCCTTCATAGTCGCAGCATCTGCAGCCTCCATATCGTCCTCGTCCACCTCAGGCTTGATGCCACTTTGTGCACCGCCGCCCTCGATCATGCCACCACGTTTCTTTTCCTCTTCGAGATACTCATCGATACTCATCGTGGGCAGACTGTGATCCGGTCGAAAGACGCCATCACGAAACTCCTTGCGTTTACTGGTGAGTGTGAAAGGTCGAAGTGGCTTTCCTTTGCTGTCGAGAATCGGACCACGCATGCCGGCTGAGAGATGTGATAGAGGCGCACCTAATCGATCGTCATACCCATTACCCGCTCTTCTACCGTCCCGATCACGACCGTCGACAGTCGAGAGGTTCCGATCTGGCGGTGGAGATGGAGGCTTCATGGAAAGAATGTGTAGTTCTTGGGCAATGGATTCCAGGGACTGCCAGGTTTGGTGTGTACAGAAGGTGATGTTTGTGAGATGGAGATCGCGAGCTGCGTCGTCATCGTTCAGCAGTCTCGCGGGATTCCTTCGCATATACTCCAGCTTCTCTTTGAGCGCCTTCTCCTCCTTGAATCGTACAATCTTGGTGTTTCTTCGAGCCGTTGGATCTGTTGTTGATGCAGTAGAGAACGTGGTTGGCGACTCCTGAAATTGCTCCCATAAAGCCGTATCACTCTTTGACAACAAGTCATAATCTTCCAGTCGCTTCAGATGGTTCTCATAGCTGCTCTGAGCCCTCCCCAAATTTGCCTTGCGACCTCCACCATGTAGCTTCAGTATCAAGTCGGCGATATGGTAATCCAGAAGAAGATATTGTAGATCTGCGGTGGCGATATCCTCGAGCGACTCATTGGGACTGAATAGGGACAGTTTTTGAGCAATATTCACACACTGTTCGTACAGCTGGATGGTGGCGAGCAATTTATCTTGAAACGCTGCGGAGTTACTGTCGAAGGAAGTCTCAATGACGGTTCGGTTCTGTTCGGCATCTTCGTGGACGGCCTTAAGGCTCCGTGTATTCTCTGACATGTTGTATCCCGACCGACGCTTTGATCATATGCTGTATGTGAATAGCTAGCGGAGTGGGCATGCAAAAAGCAAAGCATTCATGTTCCCAAGCCAGTGCCAACCCACTTCATTACCACCAGCCTGAGCATGTGAAGTGCGGGACAAGCCTTTGGCCGCTAGGCTACATACGGTAGCTCTACTTCTACATCATGATGTTTCTGTCGGACGCCCTGGTAACATTATCCTACCTTATCTACCAATTGTTTGTGTTCTGCTGCTACGGTTGCCGGACAGCCCCAGTCACGCCCCTGTACGGTAGCAGAGCTGTGTTGTAGATGTGCTTTCAATCATCATGTTTTGGATGTTGAGGCGATTGTATGATTGAAGTCGCAGGCAGGTCGCACAGCACATGCACGTCCTCAACTGACGAGCATGCAAGGCGGGCAGGGAAGTCTGTTTGCCTGAGGTGAGCAGCTATATGTACGCGTGCGTTGGCACAACACCAACACCGCGTTGCTTCCCACCAACTGCCCGAGCTGCCTTTTCGCCCAGTGCAAATGCATGCTTTGTCCTCCCACTACGTTCCCTCCTCTGCAGCAAGTCAGGCACTATTGTGCTTGGGTTACAATAACGCTCGGTTCGAAGCATGACTCCCAACAACGACAGAATCCTGCAAGACGATTCTGCGTCTGAGGCTGAGGATGTCGAAGATGCATCAGACATCCCGAACACGCTGAAACAACGCCGCAAGATTCAGAAGGACATCTTCCACCGCTGGCTGGCCACAGCAAGTGCAGAAGGCACACTCAGCCGGAAAAGCAAATCAGGCTCAGGATCTGGGAAAGAAGCCGCAGACGAAGAGTTGTCGATCCATTCGCTTCTTGCTAAACAAGGAACGAACATTGTCAAAAACCCTCGACAGTATCAGCAGGAACTATTCGAGCGAGCAAAAGAGGAGAACACCATCGCCGTTCTCGACACTGGTTCTGGCAAGACTCTGATCGCTGTGCTCCTCCTTCGGTGGGTGATCGACAACGAGCTATCTCGACAGGCTGCAGGCGGGTCGCGTAAGATCGCTTTCTTTCTTGTCCCTTCCGTCACATTGGTCTATCAACAATTCGAGGTTCTTAAGACGAATCTTGACCATAATGTTGCCCGCGTATGTGGCGCAGACAATGTCGACAATTGGCATCGTGCGAAATGGGACAAAATGTTTGCAGACAACAAGGTTGTGGTTGCAACAGCGGATGTTCTGCACCAATGCATCGCACACGGCTACCTCAAAATGACACAAATCAACCTCTTGATATTTGACGAGGCGCATCACACCAAGAAGAATCATGCATATGCTCGCATTATCAAGGACCATTACATTTCTGTAGACATGGCTGATCGACCAAGGATCTTTGGTATGACTGCCAGTCCTATTGACGCCAAAACCGACGTGAAACAGGCTGCCATTGAGCTGGAAGCGCTTCTTGCGTCTCGGATCGCTACTTCTGACAATTTGAGTTTCCATGAATCCGTGAACAGGCCGGAAGAGTCTTTACTGGGCTATGGACCTCTTCCCTCTCAACCTTCAGAGACAATACTTGTCAAAGAGCTCAGGTCTCAGTTCTCAGACGTCTCACTGTTGGGAGAGCATTTGGAAAAGGCAGGTGATATTACACGTCATCTGGGACGCTGGTGCGGCGATCAATACTTGTTGGATGTCATATCTCCTCAGCATCTTTCCGAATATGAGCGGTCTGCGGAGCAGCAATTTTACTATCGGCGTCCCCAAGACGAACAGAAAAAGGTTGCCGAGCTTGACAAGAGCGTCTCGCTCATCCGTCAGCTCGTGGCCTATTTAGATCAGAAGAAAGCTCATTACAGCTCTCTCAGACATGGCGACCTTAGCTGTAAGGTCATTGAGCTCGCCAAATACCTCCGGATGATGTTCGAAAGGCCTTCTCAACACCGTTGTATCGTCTTCGTCCAGGCGCGAGATACAGCACGTCTACTGCACGCGGTCTTCCAAAAGATTGGCCTCCCGAACATGCGCACTGCGTTCCTGATCGGGGCCAATACCGCTGACTCAGGGGTTAATAACCTCACTTTCCGACAGCAAGTCATGACCCTAGTACAATTTCGCAAAGGAGACGTCAATTGTCTCTTCGCTACGTCTGTGGCTGAAGAGGGCTTGGATGTACCTGACTGCAATCTCGTCATTCGGTTCGACATCTATGCAACCATGATTCAGTATGTTCAATCGCGCGGCAGAGCACGCCAGAAGAATTCAAAGTTCATACACATGGTCGAGCGAGGTAACTCGATTCATCAGGAAATGGTGAATCAAGTCCGTTCTCAAGAGAAATTGATGCGAGAATTCTGTAAAGCACTACCTGAAGACCGAAGGCTGGTAGGGAATGCAGAAGAGCTTGAGCAGATTCTTGCCAAGGAGGCTAACTTGAGAGTCTATGTCGAACCACTGACCGGGGCGAAGCTTACGTACGGCAATGCTCTCGGAATTCTGGCCAATTTCGTTTCTGCCATTCCTATAGATCCTGAGGACGAACCTGTGCATCCGACTTATACGGTCTCTCCTCGTGGCAATAGGTTTATAGCCGAAGTGCTAATCTCTGCGAAAGATACTCCGCTCCGATCTGCCATAGGGTTGGAATGTGCCAAGAAAAGTCTAGCCAAGCGATCAGCGGCCTTCGAAGCATGCCTGACACTGCGCCAGAAGGGGTACATGAATGAATATTTGATGCCTGTATATCAAAAGAAGCTGCCAGCTCTCCGCAACGCACTTCTCGCAGTGAACGAGAAGAACCGAGCGGCTTACAAAATGCGTACGAAGCCTGATGCATGGGAATCAACCCGAGGAACAATGCCCATTGAACTCTGGGCGACCATTGTGGATTTTCCCGATGGGCTAGACAGGCCACACAGGCCACTCGCTATGCTTACCCGCACGCGTATGCCAGAATTTCCAAGCTTTCATATTTTCCCTGACAACGGCGAAAGGAAACTGGTAGCTTCGAGACAGCAATCCATGACTCTAGAAGTGAGCATTGAGAGGGTCCAGATGTTGACTGCTTTCACCCTACGTATCTTCAGAGATCTGTTCAACAAAGTTTACAGTGACGAAGACCCTTCTCTACTGTCATATTGGCTTGCTCCTGTAGTAGCTGGGGATTTCAGCCTGTCAACGTCCAGCCTAGGCAGTGACTCGCCGGAACATGTACTTGACTGGGCGTTCCTACAAGAAGTCTCTGATCACACGGAGCACACATGGAAGCCTTCCGATGCCCCATCCACATTGCTGAACCGTTTTCTTGTCGACAAATGGGATGGTAAACGCAGATTCTACATCGAGTCTATTGCGAAGCACCTTCAACAGCTAGACCCTGTACCCGAAAATACAGCTCCTGTAAAAGCAGTCATGCAAGCCAACATACAATCATACAGTATCAGCTTGTGGAAAACCTCTCGCGAAAGAGAGCACAACCAGAACTGGAGCCCCAACCAACCTGTTTTAGAGGCAACCAGGACCTCCACCCGACGCGACTGGCTCAAGCCTCCAACAACGAAGGAGTCTGAAGCACTTTCAAAGACGTTGGCGTTTGTCATCCCAGAACCTTTCCGAATATCTGCGTTGACTGCAGACGTCGTGACGTCTTGTTTCGCTTGGCCAGCCATCATTCACCGTTTCGAGTCGTGCATGATTGCCGTGGAAGCGTGTACGATGGTCGGAGTCATGTGTGAACCTTCAATGGCATTAGCGGCCCTCACAAAAGACTCGGATAACAGCGGTGCGGACGATCCGGAACATGTCAGCTTCCAGCACGGTATGGGTGAGAACTACGAACGGCTTGAGCTACTTGGAGACACGGTATTGAAGACTGCGACCACGATCTCCACGTTCATCGACAAGCCGCATGACGATGAGTATGAATATCACTGTACGCGAATGGGCATGTTGTGCAACCAGAATCTTTTCAATGCCGCGATTAAGCTGGGGCTTCAGGAGTTCATCCGCAGCAAGGCATTCAGTCGCAGGATTTGGTATCCTACCGGGCTTACTCTGCTTGAAGGTGCGGTGAACGACAAAAGTATCAAGAAGAGGCAAAGAGAGATTGCATTGGATGAGCATACTCTCGGAGAGAAGACTATTGCAGACGTCTCCGAGGCGTTAATAGGTGCTGCATTTCTTTCGCATGACAAACCTGGCGCTTGGAAAGAGTCTCAATGGGACAACGCCACGTTTGCGGTCACGAAGCTTGTGGATAATCCAGGCCATCGAATGCTGAGATGGGACGATTATCGCAAAGCATATCAGATCCCCGAATGGCAGACCGCTGACGTGACCGCCTCGCAGCGAGATCTGGCGGAGAAGGTCGAGCTCGAGCACAACTACCACTTCAATCGACCGCGACTGCTTCGAAGCGCCTTTCTGCACCCATCGATTGGCACCTTGACAGAGCGCGTCCCGCATTATCAACAGTTGGAGTTCCTAGGCGATTCTCTACTGGACATGGCTTGCGTCACATATCTGTTCTATCGCTTTCCTGATAAGGATCCTCACTGGCTGACCGAGCACAAGATGGCCATGGTGTCGAACAAATTCTTGGGCGCTGCATGTGTCAACATAGGCTTTCACAAGCATCTCCGCCACAACGCGGCGATCATGCAGCATCAAATCCAAGAGTACGTTACGGAAGTCGAAGAAGCCAAGCGGAGCTCTAATGGAGCGCGCGACTACTGGACTTCCGTTTCGAGTCCGCCAAAGTGTCTGCCAGATATCATGGAGGCCTACGTCGGAGCCATGTTCCTCGATAGCGACTTCGACTACAACGTGGTCCAGCATTTCTTCGACACGCACATCCAATGGTATTTCGAAGACATGTCCCTCTACGACAGCTATGCCAACAACCATCCGTGCACTCACCTCGAGAATCTGTTGCTCACGACCTACGCCTGCCAGGACCATCGTCTGATGGCCAGCGAGATCCCGACGATCGAAGGCAGCGAGAAGAAAGATGTCGTGGCCGTTGTCATGATCCACAACGAGATCGTCGCATACAGCAGAGGCACCTCAGGCCGCTATGCTCGATTGCGCGCCGCGAAGGAGGCGCTGGACACGGTTCAGGGCATGATGCCGGTGGATTTCCGCACCAAGTACACTTGTAACTGCGTAGCCATGGCTGAAGGCGAGCATGTAGACCTGCTGAAGCAAGAGGGCGTGATCGGTGGTGATTGTGCGGAATGATGAAGTCGCCCCGCGGGATCCAGCGATGATTGACGAGCTACGAACAGACAGCATTCCGTGGTGAAGGAGAGACAATAATACAAACTCGGACATGTCACGACCAATTTGGATGTTCTTCCGTCCGGCGAGCGTTTGTCGTTATGGGTGAGCCCCAAGAATGTGTATAGAGTGCACTGCATCACTCTTCAGCCGACCCGCGTTCGTATCAGGATTTGTGCCACTGGACTAATTGCATCAAGTAAAGCCGCGTGAGGGTGCACACCCAGGGGCGACGATAAGCCTGCAGAAGTAGTGTGGTCAGACTACGAAACCTTACAGCAGCGCTGCACAAACGGTCGAGACGGACAGCGGCCATGTGCGGTATCCTCCGACAGTAGGATCCTCTACACGGGATACAGTAAATGTAGCCACGGCATGTACTGTAGATGGTACAGCACTGCATGTACCGTACGGTACTTTGACGTAGCATGGCGTCTAGATCCCGTAGACACTGACGGCCATATGCATATGCGAGTTTAGGCTTGGGGTAAGTTACTGGGCCATGTGTATTATTCTATGCGTGCACGAGAGTGATGTGTGTAGGTAGACAGGCGACTGGACTGGCGCCGAGATCATGTCCCTCTAGAATCATAATCACTACCGTAACTAACCGCAGCACCACCATCTTCACCAGTCCAGGGTCAGTCCTCCGTTTGCACCGCTGCAACCATCCCGGACCCCGTAGATAAAACAAATCACTGATCTTCGTTTGCTCCGCGTCGCCATGTTCGCCGTTTGCCGCAGCTCACCAGCTCATCACATCGTTATCCCTCCCGGCCTGTCACACGGCTGCACACCTCCGCCGTGCCCTTCTCAGCCTTCTTGCTCCTCTCCCCTTGCCTTATCTCGCATATGCCTCCTGCACAATATTTAGCTGCGCCCGCATACTGTACTCAGACTGAGCCATGCATCTCGGTCCCGCTTCACTCTCGCTGGCTGTGGCAAGAAATCCTCCGTCTGCATTTCACCGCGACTATCTCCATGTGCGTGGCCAGGTGGAGTGTCGGCGGACCACCGCAGCTGCAAGATGAGCAATAAGTCAGTCCCCCCAATCCCTGCATTTTGCCAGTGAAAGCGGTCCCCGCGATCATGACATGCCGTGCCAGCGCGGTGTTGCTGGGGAGCTGCAGTGACGACCTACTCTTCAAACCTGACTAACCAAAGATTGGAATCCGCAGGACGCTGAAAGATGCGACGCGCACTTTGCAGACCATCTTCAGGTCGGCTCAAGTGCCCGCGTCGCTACCGGCCGACACTCGAACGTTGCTCCGCGAGATCATTGACGGTTACGATGGCGAGATCACGGCCGAGGAATCCGCGCGGACAAACGCCGCGCTGAAAGAGGTCTGGGAGCGACATGCGGAAGATTCGTCGAACAAAACGGCAGTGTGGGCTGGCGTGCTGATGGAGCTGCAGCCAGCCCTCGTCGTGGACATCAACAGCGCGCTCGAGTGGTGGGAGACGGTGGCACGGCCAGTGATCACGTCCGCTAGCCATAGGAAAGCAGCTGTGGAAGATGCGCAGCATTTCACCGTGCAATGCATGCTGTTCGAGCGAGACGAGCAGGACGAAGACGAGGCTCGCGAGAGGGCACGCCTGTCGAAGCGACTGCTCCATGATCTCCTCAGCATCTACCTCGCCAGGACTCGAGGTATCACCAACGACGATCCGTTCGTGGCACCCGACAACGCCCAAGTGGCCTCACAGGTTGAGACGATCCTGATCACGTTCGGGAAGAAGCGACCCAAGGACCTGTTTCACAGTGTGGACGATCTGGTCATGGCCGCCAACACACGACTGCAGGGCCTGACGCTGTTGAGTACGTTCCTCAAGAGCCAGACGCCGCACCTTTACCTGGTCATCAACACACCACTTGTAGAGCATCTTCTCAAATGTCTCATGAACGATACATCGACCGCTGTGTTGTCTGTAGCTTTGACCTCCCTCATCATGCTTCTCCCCCATATACCTGGTTCTTTGCCATCGCATCTACCCCGATTATTCCTCATCTACAGCCGTTTGCTCTGCTGGGAGAAGTTCAGCCCACTCAGCAGCGAAGCGCAACGCAGCTTGGTCACCGATGACCGGGTACTGACGGGTCCTGATGCTGACGAGGAGTATGGAGACGTGGGCGCGGATATGACCTGGGACAAAGCTGCTCCGAAACCTGGCCTGATCGAAACCTCTACACCGGAGCTCATGACATATTTCACCTACGTGTACGGTATGTACCCATTGAACTTCATGAGCTACATTCGAAAACCGCGGAAATATCTGAAAAATATTGATTTCCCTGGCGCGGACGACTTTGACCTCGATCAGGCCGTCATTCGTGGTCGGAGTGAGCAATTCCGCCAAGTTCATCTCATGCATCCAAACTTCTACCATCTCACGATCGAAGAAGAGCTCATCGACCCGAAATGGCCGAAAACCGATCCGGCCGACGTGGTCGCGGAATGCAATGGTCTGTGTATCAATGGCAGGACCGCGCCTCTCAGCCCTGGTCCGCCACCGACAGGCAAATTACCTGAACTACCGCCTCTACCTCCGACCACGAACACGGCTGGTTTAAGAAGTGGCAGGTGTTCCCCCTCGATCAGCCATGCGAGCTTCAAATCAGGCACAAGCTGGCGCGACAACCAATCCACTGCGCCCACCACGTCTGTCACAGACCTGGGCAGCCCAACCTCATTCCCTTTCAGTGTTTCAGACGATGATGGCGGGGCCGATGATGCTCGTCCACTCAGTAAGGGGATCAATCTGACGACTGCTTCACATCTTGCAGTCAAGGACCAAAGCAGTGCGCCACCGCAGAACAATCTGGCTTTCTTGCAAAGAGAGAACACGCTTCTTCGTAATTCACTCAACTTCGAGCAGTGGCACAAAGCTCAGTATTCGCAACATATCGGACAGATCATGCGGAAGAACGTGAAGGACGCGACCATTGAAGCGGAAAACCTCAATCTGATAAATGCGAATCGGGCCTTGAGATCACAAGTAGAGCAGATTCGCAGTGCCCGTGAAGCCACCATCAAGGACTCCAGTCTACGAAGCAAACAGGCGAACAACCTCGAGTCGAATCTCAGCGAGCGACTCAACAAGTTGAAGAGGGAGCAAGAAATTTGGCACGCCGAGGCGGATGAGCTACGAAGGCTCCGAGACGAGACCAAAGACTATCGAGAGCTTCTGGTGCAAGCCGAATCTCGAGAACTGAACAAGACCCACCAGATTGAGATCATCAGACGAGATCTAGAGCAGATGCGCAAGATTCAATCACAACTCCAAGATGCTCAGCAACGGCTTGGTGAGTACGAGTATCGTGATTTCGAGTTCGAACGATCGAAGCGGGCGTCCGAGATCTTGCAGCATGAGAAAGACACCCTATCAATGCGGATCCGAAGCTATGAGCAAGAGCGGGAACGCATCAAACGCGTACATTCCGAGCAAGTGGCAGAGTTGGAGGCACAGCTGGAGGCTGCGGAGGCTTATAAGCAAAGGCGTCCTCACGCTACCCCCACTCCCGATGTGCAGAGCCTAATCCAGAATGCTGTCGCCGACAGTCAAGCAAGACTTTCACAACTGAAGAAAGCGCACACCCGTCTCTTGGAACGCTTCACCGATCTAGAGATGGAGTACCAAGCCGTCAAATCGCAGTTGGAAACACTCCAGAGCTCTGGAAGTAGTGGCCGCCGACCCAGCTTAGGCATCCAATCATTCATCCACGAAGCTGAATTGGAGGGCACACCTCTGCACCTCGACAGTCCGTACGAGTACATGCCCCGTAATACCAGCGAGTACGACCACGGCTCCCTATACACGGCCGGCAACTCCGACCCCACGTCCCATCGCTACGCGCAACCATTCACGATGCGTTCCGGCGTCATCCCATCGCCTCCCGCCAGCGAAGCGGCCGTGCACAGCAGTGGTGTCCAGCCTAGCCGTCAACCTCCAGCCACGGCCACGACAACAACCTCCACTGCTACATCACAGGGCCAAGTCTACCGGCCCCACCGCACCGACAGCTCGGTATCACAGACTTCCAGCCAGCCCATCGCCCACAACCGTACTGCGCCGCTGGGTGTTGACGAGCGCAGCGTGGGCAGCGACGACACCGTCGGTAAGAAACGGGACAAGATCAAGCCCGACAGCCAGGTCCGAGTATATGGACGAGGTATGTTCTCCCTTCTTGCGTGGTTACTCTTCTCCCTTGCTCCATACTCTACGAACTCCTTCCATTCATCTTTCATCATGACTAACATCGTAACCAGGTGGCGCACAAAACATCAAGCTGAAGGACAAGGCCAAGGACAAACCGGTCCCGGGCAGTGACAAGCCGGCCAAGTCTGGCGGAGCGTTCAGTGGCTTGAAGCGGATCTTGTAGCACGAGTGACGAGTCAAGAAAGCACTTGAGAGTGCTGTGATTGCCAGCCGGCTTCGATTCGACCGCCGGCTCTTTGTAAGAAGCGGCCCTGTGTGATTTTTGTTCATATGTGATCGGATCAAGGATTGTGTGGGATATGGAGGTGTGCATGGGTGGGTCGTGAGCATGGATGTTTATATTGAGCGTTGAGCATATCCCATGAGGATTCTCCTTGCGTGTTCAAGTGGCAGATTGACCGGATTATGTACACTTCTCGACAAGCAGAGATGGGACCGTGAGATACAACGATACAGGCATGCAATCATCAGATTGTCTACATGCGATCCTACCTTATCAAGAAGCTGAAAGCTCTTCATCACTTCGACACCTTCCTCAAATTCGTCGAACCTGTGCCGAACACAGCCATGTGCATTGCAGCACATCAACGCAGCCAAACCACATGATACGATGTACGAATATCTTAAGGAAGGTGTCTGATGTCCCTGGCCTTCAAAGCACATGCTCTCAGTCTGTGTTTTCAAGCGGCGCTCTGCAGGCCAGGCCCCCGCATCCTGATTCATGATAACGGCGGATGGGGCGG